>ONZH01012687.1:67500-324508 GCA_900303285.1 Rhinella marina
CCTGCCTTGGCTACTGCAGTGACAGACAGTCCCCAGCCTATTCCACTGCACTTTCCTCTGTCTGTCTGCTGGGCGTTGAACTGGCCAATCAGCATTTAGCAGTGTTAATAGCCTGCTGCTGATTGGCTAGCCTAGTTCAGTAGACAGAGACAGGACTTAGAGTGCAGGATGCTGGACTTGAGTTTCACCGCGCTGCCTGCTCGGCCTAGTGATTTATAACCAGAGACTAACTCCAATCTCTAGAGACAGGTAATATCTCCAGAGAGCCCTGCACAACTACGGACAAAGTAAGTAGTGTGCAGCAAAAGTTAAATTAAAAAAAGTTAATGAGGAAGGGGGTGGAGTGTTTGTGTGAGGGGGTTGGGGGGGGAGGGGCAGGAGCAAGCAGAGTTCAAGGGGAGGGTGCACACTGTCCTCTATCTAATCTTATCATATAGAGAACCAGAGGTCGCAATAACGCCTGTACAAGCGTCATAGACGCATGTTCAGGTGATTTTACTCCTTGAAAAAAGTCTAAGGCGTACCACTGCGCCTTAGACTTTTTCCTTCCTTTCATCAGCGCAGGGAGCGCTGTGAACAGCACAGGCAGCGCAGCGATGCGGCCTGTGCCTGAAACAACCAATAACAAAGCTCCTTATATCACTGCCAGACCAAGAGACATGATAGGGAGAGTAGGCGGATCACCCTATGAACCACAAGACCTCAATGCGCGTTTTGCAAGAAAAGCTTCATCAGGAGGGACGAAGCTTTTCTTGCAAAACGTGCGTTGAGGTCTTGTGGTTAATAGGGTGATCCGCCTACTCTCCATATCATGTCTCTTGATAAGTTGGAACATTGTTGATAATTTCTTTGTATTTTTTTGGGTTACTATACCTTGGCCACTTGTGATTCATTAATGGTGGCCCACAATTATCACCATATATTATCTACTATTATGATCCTACATCATGATATCTGGTGATGGGGGTTTATACTTACCAATGGTAGACATGAGTTATAACATCACTTAGGGAGATGCGGACCCCTCTTAACTAGTGTCTCTAGCCAGCACTTTAGGGTTTTTTTTTTGTACCCCACATTTTTTATTCTTTGCTATACTTTGTTATGTAATTTTGCATATTTCATTAATAAATTATTTTGTTTTTATATATCGTATATTCTTGGTTGTGGTGAGTACTTTTCTTGTCTGCCCTATTGTGGGGACTGGAGATGTAGGTTTCTTCTCATATATACAGTATGTGCTCCCTAATATGTTGTTTTGAGGCATCTTTTTTCGTTGGCATCCATAGAAAACCTAGGGCACGGTCCTCACTACTGTGCTCAGAAGTGAGGGGAAGCAGCGCTCGGCTGAGGCTTCAGACTACTTGTTATAAAGTTCAGAAGGGGTGTAAAAAAAAAAAAAAGTGGTTTCTTTTCCAATGTTAGACCCCCTGTCTGGAGTTTATCAGCCCCTGTGTGGGGGAGACATGCTGTGGTTTTTTTTCTGTCTAAGGCTTCATACACACAGCCATTACCCATATTGCAGCCTGCAAACAGCAGGTCCACAATATATGGGTACCGGTCGTGTGCTCACCGCATCACGGATGCAGATCCATTCACTTGAATGGGTCTGTAATCCAGATGGTCCGGTGTGTAATGGAAGCAGGGTTTAATGGGTCTGGATCTGTCTGCAGAATCCACACGGATGTTTCCCGTGCATTTTGAACCGCAAATTGCTGTCCCCAATGCATGTAACACCCATGTGCATTAGGCCTAAATCGTACACAATCCTAAAGAAGAAGTTTGGAGAAACTGACAGTAGGGGTATTCAGGGTGTTTCAAGTTATCCCCTATCCATGAGAATGGAGGTCGTGTACCCCCTGCGGCCCCCTAAATTGAATTGAGCAGCCAGTCACACATGTGCGTGGCCGCTGAATTCATTTCTATGTGAATTCTGGAGATAGCTGAGTGGTGTACACATCCTGTGGATAGGAAATAGTTTGAAACGAGGATACCCCTTTAAGGCTTTATATTGTCAGTAGTAGGCTATATACACATGGAACCATGTCTACTTAAATATATGTCAATAATTTCCTGAACAAAACCACACGGGAAAATGTTACTTTTTAAATTATTTATCCCTAATGGTTTAATTAGTAGCAGAATGGGCAAGGGGTGGGTAGTGGGTGGGGGTAGGGGGCCAAAATCAGATTTTTGCTATGGGTCCCAATGATTTCTATGTACGCCCCTGGCTGCTGCTATAACTATTATGTAACAGGTTTACTAATTTTTTTAGCTTTCCTTCTATGCAGTTGGATTCTTCCTGAATCAGTCACTCTAGTAGTAAATGAGGTACTGTTTTTATGTGGCTAATGACTAGGAAGTTTAGAAAGTTCAAAGAATACTATACAAATATTACACAGGTACATGGCTATTTAATCTATCTACTTTGTCTTGTTTCCTAACTCCTGTGACAATAAACTGAGTTCAGGATATGTACTGTTCTTGAGTCATAATAGTACTAGATGCATGCAGTTATGACACAAAGATGACAATTGCAGCAAGTTACCTATGCATCATGTGCTAATAAAGAAATAAAATTTGTTTCCTGCCATGAACCATAGAATGCCATATTATGGAGATATTCTCCCCTAGAAGCTTTCTGTTGCATGCAATATTACAAAAAGTGCCTAAAGATCTCTAGTACAGAGACCCAGAGGGTCTGAATGCCTTTTTACTGATTCATTTGCTTCCTGTGTGCATACTGCCTAAACCAACTTTACCAACAGTCAAAAAATGTATTCATTAGTATAAATGTCTTGGTGCATTTTTCTAGGAAACATTTAGCCAAAAATTCATCTATTATGTGTGGCCACCTTAAGGTGCTTATAAGGAGCTGGAGATGCAGTGGCAATTCAAATAAATTATATTTTTTCTATAGAAATATTACAGCACATATCTGAATATTGTAATTTTAACATGTTAACATTTAATATTATGGGGCTTATGGGACTAGAGCGATCACTAATGCATATCAGTAAGGGCTCATTTTTTGCGGATCAGATGCAGACCCATTAATTTCAATGAGGTTGCAAAAGATGCAGACAACACTGTCCACATCTGTAAGTGTGTTCTGCAGCCCCACAAAAAATAGAACTTGTCCTATTGTTGTCCGTTTTGCAGACTGTTTTGTGAAGGATTGAAAAAAATGACTGCAGGATTTCAGCTGGTATGTGTGTTTTGCGGATCTGCAGTTTGTAGACCTCAAAAACTGCTATAGCCGTGTGCATAAGCCCTAAGAGAAAGGCTGCCACCACCACTATGAGTGAGAATGCTATGGAATTTACTTGGCTATCTTATAGATGACTCAAATCCTAAAATAATGTTTTATTCGCCTTCTACTTTTCTTCAAAGGGTTTAATAAACAGTCCCATAAATCGTTGGCACAATCAGCTCTACACACCTTTAAATAACAGCAGGTGCACTTTGACTTACTTGAGTCTGTGTAAAATTTGAACTAAAGCACAATTATAGCTGCTAGGGCAAATATCATTAAACGACTTGTGCAAATTGGTATGTTCATGGAAATGAGTCAAGTAAATTATAAGTATCACGAAGAACTGTATGTACAGAATAATACACAGCTTTGCTTGTGACTAGAGATTAGCAAAGTTTTGAAAAAAATAGTTACAAATTGATAAGCTGTGAATCACGATAAATCAGGTGTATCCAGGCCAATCTGCCTAATTATATTCTTCCCACTTGGTGGCCCAATCTCAGTGTGATGGCTTGGAAGTTAAACTGCAGGGAGAGTGCAGGGAGAGCGTAGGAGACTGCTGAACTACAGACTCTGCTGCACTTTATCGCCATGTACATAACTGTAGCCCCATGATAGAGTGGGGAGTGTGGCAGCAGTGGCAGTAATAGTGACAATAGTGACCCTATGACAGAGTGGGGAGAGTGACAGCAGCAGTGGCAATAGCAGTAACAATAGTGACCCCATGACATGGTGGGGGAGGTTAGAAGCAGCAGCAGTGGCAGTAACAATGACAACAGTGTTCCCATGCAGAGTGGAGAGGGTGGTAGTAACAGTGGCAGTAAAAGTGACAATATTGGCCCCATAACAGATTGGGGAGGGTGGCAGTAGCAGTAGCAGTGACAATAGTGGCCCCATGGGGGAGTGAGAAGGGTGGTAGCAGTGACAGTAACAATGACAATAGTGGCCCAATGACAGAATGAGAAAGGTGGCAAAAGCATTGGCTGTAACAGTGATATTAGTGGCCCCATGACAGCGTGGGGAGGGTGGCAGTAGCAGCAGTGGCATTAACAGTGAAAGTTGTGTCCCCCATGACAGAGTGGGGAGGGTAAAAGCACCTGCAGCAGGGCAGTAACACAGCAACAGTGACAATAGTGGCCCCATGACAGAGTGGGGAGGGTGGCAGCAGCAGTGGCATACAGCACAAGAGGGTGGCAGGACACAATAGTAGTAGAGCCCAAAACATCACCGTGATGGCAAGGGCCAGTGGTATGCATATCCTTGTAAAAATGTAACATGTACAGTAGGCCAAGAAACCCCACTGTAGGAATGGCTTTAGAGGCAGCAAGAGGGTGGCATCAGGCGGGTGGCAGCATCAGAATGGTGGCATCAGCATGTGGACAGATGTAACGGCCCCTTTTACACACTTTTCCAGTGTGGTAGCACATTACAGTATAATCATTAGTGGCAGAACTATCTATTCTGTTGCATCAGGCACCGGTGTCTGGAAATCCTAGTTGATCCACACCTGATTTTGTTTATGAAGGTTAGTCTCTCAACATTTTGGGAGGAAAGGCGGATTCTCTTAGGGGTAACTATGCCCCCCACGGCACTAAACACCTGCTTTGATGCCACACTACTGGCCAGGCAGAAATGCATGCCCATGACAAACTTGGCCAGTTGCAATCACACTTCAAGTTTGCATGCCCAGTAGTCTCGGGGATCTTGAATCATGAGTGACAGGGTACAGTCCAAGTATGCTACCACCTGCTGGTTGAGGTTCTGCTGGATGTCCCACTGCTGCAACTGAGTGGTTTCTTCAGAAGGCAGCTCAATAAAACTGCTCATCAGAGACTCCAGACTTAATGTGCTACTTACGGAGCTGATGCTGATGCTGATTCTGCCCCCTCCCCCTGCCCACCAGTCATGGCAGTGGAGTGTGAGAGCAGAAGGTCCCCCAGTCAGACCCTTCTGGGGATGGGTGATGGTGCTCATAGGCAGTGACCAATCGACTACGCAGCATGTCTCTATAGTAGTCCATTTTTGCATCCCTCTCAGAAGGGTCTAACAATGTGGGTAGCCAGTAGTCATCCCTCTTCCGAATCCTGACAATGCAGATGTCACTACACAAACAAGAAAGCATGCATCTGGCTATTTTCGAAAGGGACTTTCTAGAGGGCCTCCTTGCCTCCATCTCCACTACATACAGCCATGGTGTGTCAGGGTCATCTGCGTCGTCTTCGTCGTCGCCCTCCAGCTCTTCATGCTCCATCTGCTCCTTTCTTGTCGCTTGGGCAGATAAACTACCTAGTTGTATATAGAATTCCTTGATGTTTATATCCTCCTCAGTGCTCAGGTGGTCATGAGATGTAGGTGCCACGTCTTCTGTCTCCTCATCAATCAGATTTGACAGCACCCCCTCCAATATGTGAAGGAGTGGAATGATATCATTCATTCCATAATTCTGCCGTCTGACAAATAAAGTGGCCCCCTCGAAGGGCCCAAGCAAATTGCACATGTCATGCATCAGCTGCCACTGGCTAACGTGGAAGTTACACTTGAGAGTAGACCTGACTGTCTGCAGCATTGACAAATCGTTAACTGTTTTTCTCTGCTTGTAGAGGCGGTTTAACATATGAAGCACGGAGTTCCAACGGGTGGAAATGTAGCATATGAGGAAATGTTTGGGAAGAGCATTTTGACTTTGCAGCTCAAGGAGGGTGTGTTTTGCATGTCAGTGCAGTGCACAGTGATGTATATAGAGATGTACTCTCCCTGCAGTCTCCTTCTCCAATACTGTCCTATTAACACTTTGCAACAACACTGTCCCTAGCGCATAAGCGCTTGTCTCTCCCTATGCTCAGTTGACAGGACAATGGTGGAGACTGCGCGGGATGAGGCTTTTATAGGGCCATGATATGAGTGATGGCTGCAGATTGGCTGGCTGCACAACATTATGGATGATCTCGCGTTCCCAGGCTTCTTACTTTCACATTGTAACACCTGCAGCCGCCATTTTAGGAAAAACTGATTTGTTACCACTAGAGGACAAGGAAATTCGGCTTTTTTGCAAATTGAAGTTCACTTCATTCAACATTACATATGACATTTTGAACAAGGTGATTATTTTGTGTTTACATGTTGGATTAAAATCTGAAAGCATATTTTCAGCAGCAGAAATCAAAACTTTTCTACTGTGAATGTGCCGTGGGTATGTAGTTTGTACTAATCGCTATGAGTACTAGCCCCATTTTCATTTGTGAACATACCATAAGAATACATGTTCTGGATATATCTGGTACTGTTCCATCTAAGATACTCCCCAAATATTCTAACTGAAAAATAATAATATAAATATTTTCATTTTTATAGTGCCAACGAATTTCACAGCACTATTTAGGAAATGCCATCACCAACATCAGTAGCTATCCCCATTGAGGCTCACAATCTAAATTCTAAACTAAGGCTAGTTTCACATTTGTGGCACAGCTCTCCAGCTAGAACAGCCTGCCGGTGTTCTACGGGTCCAGCATGTTATCGGAATGCCCGCCGCCCCATTGACTACAGTGAGGTCTGGCGGACACTCGGCCACTACACAACAAATATGTGGGATTCGGCCAAAAAAAAAAACTGCATGTAACGGTTTTTGTTTGGCTGATTCCTGGCATTTTATGCCTGAGAGACGTGCCGAAATTGTGAAAGAAGCCTTTACCCTAGATATCCAGGTGTGAGAGCATCCTTCAGGGACTAGAGCTGCGGCCAAGTTGAGCTGATGTGTCCATGACCCTAATCTTATCCAGAGGAAGGGGAATTGCTGCCAGGAATGCAGATGAGAGCTGAGGAGTAAAGCCATAGACACTGCAGTACTGCATTCTTGCTGGAGTAACCTTTGTTCTGTTCACAGTCTCCAGATTATACAGAACAGATCCGTGATGGTAAGACTAATTATGCACACACTTCATCGCAGTTTTGGCGCCTAGGATCTTAGAGACTGAGACCATGCCTGTAGTTAGTTAGGTTTTTTTGTGTCAGGCCCCAGGTATTGTTAACTGCTCATAGCAAGGAATTTATGTTTAAAGTGCCAGTTCACACCAGAGAGCTAATAAGCCTCACAATAAATTCAAGCCAGTCAGGTGTTTATTCAGGAGAAACACTATAGGCAGGTGCTATTTGACCAGTTGTTGAGGGGGAATATTGTAATAAGATTGTAAGCTGTTGTGCTGTACCACAGGCTAGCCCGCATCACGCACCTAAATAATTGTTCCTGATTCTAGGGTAATAACAGGTAAGCCGTGGCTGGTCTATTTGAGCCCGCCAGTAGGTAGGTTCACCGATATTACCTCCAGCATCCACCAGAGGGCAGCGTGCCATAGACCAACAAAAATACTTTTTTTTGCTGATATCACATACTCCTCCAATACATGGTGTACTACACAAAAATGACCACAGATTGTTGTGATAATGCCCACTAAGTGAAATGTCATTCATTATGACTGACATTATGTAAGAAAGACAGTATGAAAGCATGTACTGTATGTAATAATATATATGAAAAGGTCATAGTGTAAAACAGTCTAGAGTATATGATTTAAAGTGTAACTGCCATTTCACTACCAAAAATGAAATTCTAATCTGCTTTAGCTGCTCATATCTCTGGTTTGGTACCAGCTAGAAATATGGGCTTTGTATTGTCTGAAAGCTGACATTCCAGGCATTCCAGACACAATTCTGTTCAGTACAGAGGAATATATCACTCATAGAAATCAGGATGCTGTGAATTAAACTGAAAGTGAAAGTATAAGCAGATTTTACTCACAATTATTCCCGACTCGATTTCTAACAGTGATTTCTCCTCTGTTGCTTGAACTAGAGCTGTCATTCTGGTCAAGTATGAAAGCCTGGACTGTCAGCTTTCAAACAAGGCCAGTTACATGTTTAGCTGGTACCATTCAGGAGATATCAGCATGTAAATCATCCCTCCCCCCTCCACTTTCTGCCTCGGCCCAGCTCCAGGCTTTCAGGGCTGAGCTCCTCCCCCAGAGCTGATCCTTCTCTTGTTTATCATTAGAAAAGAAGACTGCACATGGCAACACCCTGAGATGAGAGCAGCTGAATATGAAAGTGGCATGCATTTGTGGGAGTTATTAGAAGGTTAAACTGAAAATGATTACATTTTAAAGCACAAAAGCACTGATACAGGAGGGTGTACTATACCATTAGGGTATAAAAAAATGAAACGGCAGTTACACTTTAAGTGACGTTCCACTAGAAATAAAGATTTGCTTAAAGGGGTTGTCCAGGTTCAGAGCTGAACCTGGACATAACATTTTCTTCACCCAACGCCTTTAAACGGAGCATCAGAATTGCACAGGGCAAGGGATTTTTTTTAGCAGATCCAGTGACGTACCAGGTCTCTGTTTGGGAATGCTAGGTGGAGGCTTGAGCCTAGCAGTGAGCCCGGTAACCTCACCAGCACAAATGGGCCGGCTTTATCCCTGCCCTAGCCTGTAAAACATTAGTGCCGGTGACATATAAAAATACAAACAGCCTTTGCCCTGCGCAATGCAGCGCAGGGCAAGTGAGGAAATCGGAGCATGAGATGCTCTGATGCTCCACTCAGAGGGGCTGCCTGGATGAAGAAGGGGATATGTCCAGGTTCAGCTCTGAACCCAGACAACCCATTTAAGAGTCTCACATACCTAAATTTGTCTCTGGAATATTCTTACTAGTAAAGAAAATGGCAGAATAAGCACAAAGCTTTTTTAAGCAGGACATAGGAAACCCCAGTGAGTAAATTACCCATTGGCATCTATAGGATTCAGTTGTTGGCCTGGACAGACAAGTGCAGAGAAGTCATTGTACAAAGGGGAGGAGAGACTACCATCTGTTGTAAATGGTGGATCCTGTTAGAACTTATGCACATGACAGTGTTTTACTTCTGTGTGCTATTCATATTTTTTTGCATAACGCACTGATTCATTCATTTCTATGGGGTCATGCACACATCTATATTTTTTGTATTGTTACTGTTCCAAAAATTATACAGCGAGCCCTATTCTCATCTGTATTTGCACATGAAAGCTAGCATTATTTTTCAGATCTGTTTTTTTTTTGGCTGACACAGTTGTATGCATGAAGCCTTAACTGTTGTAACACTGTGTATGGTAAAGTACTGGTAAAAGAATCCATGAAAGCTGTGTTGTTTCAGCAAAGTGTAATTTGCTGAGGCACTTTTCCTTAGTGTTTTATAGGCCTGGATTTTTGTGGAAGGGTAGGTTGGTAGAGGGACCTACAATTCCCTCCTACTCCAGTACGACTTTTTTCCCTAGCCTGAGATAAACCCAGGTGAAGCCACTGTGGGGATAAAGACAAGCCTGAAAGCTTCATCCAGAGACAGTGCCTAGAAGCTGCATGACATGTGCTGGATTTAAAGCATCTAGGTGAGGTAACCTGATGTATAGTTAATGCTCAGATGGGTAAGTTGATTTGTTTTGTTATTTATGTCACGTCCATGTGGATACTGAAAAGTGACTAACGAACTTGAAAGTTTTGTGCTGGATGGAAAAACAAAAGTCCAACGTCTGTGAGTCTGTGATTACCGGTCCTACCACAGGCACACGGACCTGTGACACTGTATAGAGATTATCTCTACAGAACAGAAAGTGTCAGTCTATTAAAAGACCAAAAAAATTAACATACAGCACCGTAAAATTTTAGTTTTTTGAATGTTGCAAAATTAGGGTGATTTTTTTTTCACTTCTTAGCCTACCCACTTTTTTATTTTTGGGAGATTTATTGATTTCTGATTATTCAAAATTGTAGTGGAAATCAGTTGATTTTCCTTTTCTTCAAAGTTAGACATAGCCTCCATATTTATTATTTTACTCCGCTGACATATTCTGCAGTGTTTTACAGATATTATCATTGCTTGCTGTCTCCAATGGAGCTCACAGTCTGACGGCGGGTGTACACTGCACAATGATACACCCGATTGTCGGGAAGGAAGCCTTCCTTCCCAACAGTCGGCTGCTCATTCGGTGAAGAAGACCGCTGTATTTAGATGCAGCGATCTCCTTCACAGCATGAGGACGAGGGATGGCTATTGCAATCACTCATCCCCATACAGAATAATTTTTTCTGGGCAGCAGATCGCTGTTGACAGAAAAACAAATGATGATTGATGTGCCTGCACAAACTAAGCGTTTTGAACTTTCATCGAGTGATTGGTGGCACATTTAGATGGGCAGATTGTAAGGAATGAGCGAATATTGAGCAGTGTAAATCCAGTTTTCAGAGTGCAGGAGGAAACCCACAGAAACATAGGGCGAACATATAAACTGTATTCAAATGTTATCTTTGGTCAGAATTGAACCTAGAACCCCAGTGCCGCAAGGCACCAGTACTATCTATGGAGCCACCATGCTGTATATGACTGATAGTTATCCAAATCTAGAATTTTTTTAGTAACAGTGCAAAATAAAATAGGTTTGGGTTCTAAAAGACTAACACTGGTAATAATCGTTTAGTGTAAGTATATTCTGTTTGACAGGAATTTAATAATGCCTTGCAAAATGTACTCATGTCACACTGTACTGCAGTGTGAGTTTCTGGACTTATTGGTGCAAACTGCAAAATATTTTGAGAGATTTTACGGTTTTTAATCCTCTTACTCCATGTCTAACACCGCAGAGAATAATAATGATACTTATTATTATTATTATTATTAGTTTATATTAAAGAACTATTCATAGCCCAAATAATGGTGAAAGTAGCAAAAAAAAAAAAGCTACAAATACATCAGCCAAATAATTGTGTAGAAAAAGCAGATGAGTTCTTGCTTGTCAGTTCCACATCCAGTTATGAGTGATGCGCAGAACAGATTGTTTAAACAGTCTGTTACAAAATCATTTTTACCTTTTTACTAAATCACACATTTTCCATGGTTTGAGTCATCTGGTAAAAGCGCCGTCAATACTTTCCAATAAAATTCAATAATGACATTTTTATAAGGTCATGCTTCCTGCATAATGACATCATTAAAGTAACTGGTATGATTAGTCTTAGTTGTAGAATGACTTGTGCGAAAAGTATGTAACCCAGAAGTCTATTTATTTCATGATCAATTATATGTCACAATCACAAGGTATCTCATAGAGGCACGCAATTCTTAATGTATCAAGCTTTACATGGATTCGCTTCGGTGAAAAAAGATTTGCCTTGGATAAGATTCGCTTCGGTCCAAGTTGAGTTAAAAAATATTCGTGTTCTGCGAAGATTCCCGCGAATACGTACACATGAGCGTAAAAAGTGCGTACAAAGCTTTAGCGTATTATTGTCTCGTGGTCACGTCATACGCACGCACAGCACTAGGCCTGCACAAATAATGACAATACAGTAAAAGTACGCTACTTAACTGAATACGTATGCATTAGTGTACAAATTATCAGAGGCGTATCATTAGCGTACAAATTATCTGATGCATACGTAGCGTTAGCGTACAAAGATTTAAGAAGATTCGTATGAAGCGAATCTGAAAAGATTCGGATGCGCTTCGGTGTAGGAAATAGCAAAGTTTCGTAACGAATATACGAAGCACAAATAGATTCGCTCATCTCTAAATTGCAACCTTTCATAGCAATGCCAACAAATCATCAAATGGCCCAAAAGGGCATACAGAAATGGATCTACTTAGTGGCTGATTGTTTGTCATAAGTAAAAACAATTTTGTACAAAATGTATTTGCCAGGAATCTCACATGTATTTACTTTATTATTTATGTTTGCAGAGTGCTGCATATTTGCATTGTTTTTGCAGTAGATGTTACCTGCAGATACTTCTGTGAGCACAGATAGCGTAGTAGATAGTATCTTCAGAAAGGGAGGATGATGCAGTTTCCAGTACACAAACTGGTACCTGATTCAAATGATAGTGGGATCACCACCAGTTAGCTTAGGATTCTACCTTAGATGGATGAAGGAGATTTCCCTCTCTTCCCTTTTGGTTGTGCCCTTTGCTGTCTCTGACTTCTGTGGTCCTTCTAGAATGGTCCACACATCTCCCCCTCCTTATGCTCGCTCCCTTCCCCCCTCCCTTTTGTCCCTTATACACTCTTACCCCGTTAACTGTATACTTAAAGGGGTTGTCCAAGTTCAGAGCTGAAACCAGACATATCTTCACCCCTCCACCCCACCTGATATGAGCATTGGAGCATTTTTTTTAGATCCAGTAACATACCAGGCTCTCCATAGGGACTCCTAGGCAGAGTATTCCGCTTATCAGTGATCCCGGTGACACCACTGGCACTAATGGCCAGGCTGTAGCTTGTAAAACAGCTAGGACAGCACTAAAGCCCACCCATCAGAGCCATTGGGGTAAGGGAGTCTTCTAAGCTTCTTAGCAGTCTTTATTTTTCACCATAAAACAATATCTGATCTCAGGGAGACCAGCTACAAAAAACACAGTGGAGCCTCATTTAAGGCCCCTTTCACATGAGCGGGTTTTCCGCGCGGGTGCAATGCGTGACGCAAACACATTGCACCCGCACTGAATCCTGACCCATTCATTTCAATGGGGCTTTTCACATGAGCGATGTTTTTCACGCATCAGTTCACTGTTGCGTGTAAATCGCAGCATGTTCTGTATTATGCGTTTTTCACGCAGCCCTGCCCCATATAAGTGAATGGGGCTGCTGATGGTTGATGGTTGGTGGAAGAGATGTTGTTTGTAAACCTTCAGTTTTTTATCACGCACGTGAAAAACGCATCAAAATGCATTGCACCCGCGCGGAAAAAACTGAACACAATCGCAGACAAAACTGACTGAACTTGCTTGCAAAATGGTGCGAGTTTTCCTGAAAGCACCCTGAACGCATCCGGACCTAATCCGTCACGCTCGTGTGAAAGGGGCCTAAGAGTCTCAACACAGCAATCCACAGTGCAAAGCTCCCTGGGAAACAGTAATATGCAAAATAACCGTGGAGCCCCAGTTATGGGTCTACAACACTGTGAAAGCCAAATATCCCTCAAAAGAAGGAAAAGCAAGCAAAGGGGTGTCCCCATTACAGAGATCACCAAATCCACCATATTAAGAGGCCCAATGTCAAGATCCTGCTCTTTCACAAGCTTTAAGGATGTGATGGGGAAGGTGCTTCCGTTGAGGGATATTTGGCTTTCAATGTGTTGAAGACCCATAATTGGGGCTCCACGGTTATTTTGCATTTTATTTTTCACCATGGCAGATACCATCAAATCAATGCTGTTGTTTCTTACATGGTCATACTATTAGTGATTGTGTGTTCTCATAGGTCTATGGACCTTTATTCAAAGTACTTATGTTTATTTCTTTCCTTTTTTTGTTCTTTTGTTTTTGTGATTGTATGACTTATTATATGTATTACTTTGAGCTTGAAGACTCAATAAAAAACGTTAAAAAAAGGATGATGGATGACTTGAAGCACAGAATCACAGGAATCCTTCCTTATGGTCAGTACTTCCGGTCAGACTGCAGTGCAAGGGGTGGGTGGATCTGAGGATAAGCAACAAAAAATCACTTAATCTCTCCTCTCTCCAACCAGGACAGAGCTAGAACATCTCCAAAGTGGACCATATGCAAGAGGGGTCCAGAGAAAGACCTGTGGAGGTGACTTCCAGTGCCTGAGCAGTTCAAACACAGTTTGGTGCACCTGTATATTTTCCACATCTCAAGGTGTAAGGGTGGATTAGCAAACTGTTCAAATGTAGCAGGAGTGTATGCCTGCTGCGGAGAGTAACCCCGGTTATTAGTTGCAAGATATTTCTTAAAGTGAAGTATTACACCTGACATTTGGATGCTAAGGTACAAGTTAGTTAGCAAAGTGCAGAGTAAGAGAGATTGCTTGCACTTTAAAGAGACACCTTTTTGACTATGATTACCTGTGAAGCTGTGAAAACTGTAACATCTGAGGATACTTTATTCTGTGTAACATCAGCCAGTTTATTGCAAGTAAGATCTGTCCTGAACTGTTTGCATTTGAATTCTTTAGTAAAGAAACCATTCTGCTGCACATTTCTCCTCACTACTTCCTACACTACATTTGCACTGCAAGGTGCTGGTGTCAAGACAAAAGGGACCCTGCCTCGCAACGTAAAACTATCACACCAAGGGTTGCTTAACCCCCATGAAGTCGGAAGATCCCATAAACCAGAGCATGCCCCAAAGTAAAGAACCGGTGCATTCCTCTTGTCACTGCATGTCAGCCCTACTACACCTTTCTGGCCCCTTGCACACTCACAAGCTCCTGAGGCCCTCATATTGCAAATGGCCCATCATACTGACTGAGCAGGTAGAGTTCAAAAGCTGAGCAGCCATGCACCTGTGAGATGGGGAAACAGCTCTCATTGTCTGAGCACTGTTTATGTAAATTACGTTAAATATATGGACTGACATTCTGCTGTTTGGCCACAAGATGCTGCTGTTTCCTAAACACAGCTAACAGACTGCATATTTCTCTATATTCATGAGAGGTGGGGTTATAAAGCTTGGAGAGGAGGAGAGAGAGCAGCCATCTTGAGCAGAACTTGCAAGAGAATCCAGGAGCTGTGTGTGAGGAGGATCTATCGACATCCAGGTGTGAGAGCACCCTTCGGTGACCAGAACTACAGCCCAGTAAAGCTCAGTGTGTCCAAGGCCCTGATCCTGTCCAGAGGAATGAGGATTGCTTCCAGGAACACTGATGAGAGCTGAGGAGCAAAGCAACATACACTGCGGTACCACATGCTTGTTCATTGACTCCAAAATTTAAAGTGACATTTTACACTGGAGAGCTGATAAACGTACCCCACAAACTCAAGCCAGGCTGGCATTTTGGCTTTTGAAGGAATACTTAGACACATGCTACAAGACCGATTATGGGAGGAGGAATACTGTAGAGCATTGACGAGGCTGAAGTTGGTTTCTTATTCGGCCAGTTTCTTATTCGAGGCTAAAGTTGGTTTGTTATTCGTCAGTTTCTTATTCACATCATTTTTATTTTTTATTTTTTTTTAAGGATTTTGAGGACACCTTATCAACAGCGCAATAAAAAGTTGCAGTGAGCCACGCTTAATGTAAATCAGTTGAAAGTAGCATGAAAAAACAAAAGATGGGCACAAAATGGGCATCAAAGTGGGCACAAAGAAAGTGTGATTTAAGGAATTAAATGAATTCGGGCCAGAAATCTCGCACTGCCAACATACAGAGGGTGATGCCCTGCATCAGAAAGACTGGATTTCAGCCTGGCCCGAACAGATTGTAGGCATGAAAACGGGCATCAAAGTGGGCAATTTCACTGATTTGAATAAGTAACTGATGTTTTTAAGGGGTTAAATGAATTCGGGCCAGAGATCTTGCACTGCCAACATACAAAGGGTGATGCCCCGCATCAGATATAGTGGAGATCAGCCTGGCCCGAACAGGTTCTGGGCATGAAAACTGGTATCAAAGTGGGCAGACAGGCACTTTTCACTGATTTGAATAAGTAACTGATGTTTTTAAGGGGTTAAATGAATTCGGGCCAGTGATCTCACACTGCCAACATACAAAGGGTGATGCCCTGCATCAGAAAGGCTGGAGATCATCCTGGCCCAAACAGGTTCTGGGCATGAAAACTGGCATCAAAGTAGGCAAACAGGCACTTTTCACTGATTTGAATAAGTAACTGATGTTTTTAAGGGGTTAAATGAATTCGGGCCAGAGATCTCGCACTGCCAACATACAGAGGGTGATGCCCCGCATCAGATACAGTGGAGATAAGCTTGGCCCAAACAGGTTCTGGGCATGAAAACTGGCATCAAAGTGGGCAGACAGGCACTTTTCCCTGATTTGAATAAGTAACCGATGTGGCCTAATACAGTACCATCACAGTGTATACGATTATACAGATCTCATGCATCCTTTCCTTTTTTTTTAGGAGCAGACATTGACCTGAAGTGCGAATTTTGAAATCAACAAAATGACAATTGTTGATTTTTTAAATGCAGACTTTACTCTTTTTAATAAAAGAGATGATTCTAAATGTGGCATCCCACACAACACCCCCATCATACACCCTTTAGGAATCTGAGGGAGGTACTTTCACACTAGCGTTTCCATTTTCCAGTATTGAGATCCATCATAGGATCTCAATACCGGAAAAAAAAAATTCATTGTCAATAGGGGAAAAACAGAACTGACAAAACGGAACTGCTCCAAAATGCATTCCGTTCCGTTCTCATACCGGAGAGCAGCAGCATGCTGGGGTTTACTTTCTGTCCTGGGATGCGGAGCAAGACGGCTCCGCCATGACCCACAATGCAAGTCAATGGGATGGATACATTTTCTCTGACACAGTCTGACACAATAGAAAACTTATTAGTCTTCCATTGACTTTCAGTGGAGTTTACGACGGATCTGTCTTGACTATGTTAAAGATAATACAACCGGATCCGTTCATAACAAATGCAGGTGGTCGTATTATCAGTAACTTATGTTGGCAGTGCGAGATCTCTGGCCTAAATTCATTTAACCCCTTAAAAACATCACTTATTCAAATCAGTGAAAGTGCCTGTTTGCCCACTCTGATGCCAGTTTTCATGCCCAAAACCTATTCGGGCCAGGCTGAACTCCACTGTATCTGATGCGGGGCATCACCCTGCGTATGTTGGCACTGCGAGATATCTGGTCTGAATTAATTTAACCCCTTAAAAACATCAGTTACTTATTCAACTCAGTGAAAAGTGCCTGTCTGCACACTTTGATGCCAGTTTTCATGCCCAGAACTGCCCAGAACCTGTTTGGGCCAGGCTGATCTCCACTGTATCTGATGTGGGGCATCACCCTCTGTATGTTGGCAGTGCAAGATCTCTGGCCCAAATTCATTTAACCCCTTAAAAACATCAGTTACATATTCAAATCAGTGAAAAGTGCCTGTCTGGCCATTTTGATGCCAGTTTTCATGCCCAGAACCTGTTCGGGCCAGGCTGATCTACACTGTATCTGATGTGGGGCATCACCCTCTGTATGTTAGCAGTGCGAGATCTCTAGCCCGAATTTATTTAACCCCTTAAAAACATCAGTTACTTATTCAACTCAGCGAAAAGTGCCTGTTTGCCCACTTTGATGCCAGTTTTTATGTCCAGAACCTGTTTGGGGCAGGTTGATCTCCACTGTATCTGATGCGGGACTTCACCCTGCGTATGTTGGCAGTGCGAGATCACTGGCCCAAATTCATTTAACCCTTTAAAAATATCAGTTACTTATTCAAATCAGTGAAAAGTGCCTGTCTGCCCACTTTGATGCCAGTTTTCATGCCTAGAACCTGTTTGGGCCAGGCTGATCTCCACTGTAACTGATGCAGGGCATCACCCATTGTATGCTGGCAGTGCGAGATCTCTGGTCCAAATTCATTTAACCCCTTAAAAACCACTTATTCAAATCAGTGAAAAGTGCCTGTCTGCCCACTTTGATGCCAGTTTTCATGCCCAAAACCTGTTCGGGCCAGGCTGAACTCCAGTCTATCTGATGCAGGGCGTCACCCTTTGTATGCTGGCAGTGCGAGATCACTGGCCCGAATTCATTTAACCCCTTAAAAACATCAGTTACTTATTCAACTCATGAAAAGTGCCTGTCTGCCCACTTTGATGCCAGTTTTCATGCCTAGAACCTGTTTGGGCCAGGCTTATCTTCACTGTATCTGATGCGGGGCATCACCCTCTGTATGTTGGCAGTGCAATATCACTGGCCCAAATTCATTTAACCCCTTAAAAACATCAGTTACTTATTCAACTCAGTGAAAAGTGCCTGTCTGCCCACTTTGATGCCAGTTTTCATGGCCAGAACCTGTTCGGGCCAGGCTGAACTCTAGTCTATCTGATGCGGGGCATCACCCTTTGTATGTTGGCAGTGCGAGATTTCTGGCCCGAATTCATTTAATTCCTTAAATCACACTTTCTTTGTGCCCACTTTGATGCACATTTTGTGCCCATCTTTTGCATTTCCATGCTGCTTTCAACTGATGTACATTAAGCACGTCTCACTGCAACTTTTTCTTGCACTATTGATAAGGTGTCCTCAAAATCCTTAAATAAAAGCAAAAAATAAAAATGATGTGAATAAGAAACTGACGAATAAGAAACCAACTTCAGCCTCGTAGAGCATTGTAAGTTTGTAAGCTATGTTGTTGTGCTTCACTGCAGGCTAGCCCGTACCTCAAACCCAAACAGTTGTTTTTGATCTTTTAGGGAAATAACAGGTAAGGCGTGGCTGTTTAGTTGTGCCTGATAGTAGGTAAATTACCGCATTTTCCTCTGGCTTCCATTAGAGGGTGCCGCGCTGTGCAGCACAAGGGTCTCAGCCTTTGGGCTGGTGTTGGAGTTGCTTTCCTCGTTCGTGACTTTGCTGTATCCTGGGGAGCCCGCCCTGGTACACGGCTTACATACCCACGCAGCTTAATGGGAATATTGCCTACAGGGTCATACAGCTATTGTCAGGTCTGCCCCGGGTGCCGGCTCTAAGGGGGGTGCCAGAAACAACGAGCCAATCAGTACAGATGGAAGCGCTCATTGCTGGAGCGCAGGGAGCTGGGTCCTGTCACTCACCACTCAGCTCCCCGCGCTCCTCCCCTCCTTCAGGCAGGTTATACTCTGAATGGTGAAGCAGAGAGACTTCTCCCTGATCCACCATTCAGTTTGCAGGCTGAAATCGCGCTGCCAGAATGTATGGGCGGAGCCTGCAGCCCGGAAATCTGCATAAGCTCCACCCACAGTAGAGCGATCTGTGTATGCAGAGAATAGAGGACTTCAGGAACGGTACAAGGTGAGTAGGTACTGTTTTTTCTTTTTAGGTACAGATGGGGCACAGAGGGCATTACTTATGTGAAGGGGGCACAATGAGCATTTTTTACTATTGAGGGGGAACAGAGAAAGAGGGCATTACTACAATGAAGGGTGCACAGAGGGCATTACTACAAAGAAGGGGGCACAGTGGACATTTTGTACTATGGAGGGGGTACAGAGCCAGAGGGCATTACTACAATGAAGGGGTACAGACGGAATTATTACTGTGAAGGGGCACAGTGGGCATTATTACTGTGAAGGGGGCACAGTGGGCATTATTACTGTGAAGGGGCACAATGGAGATTATTACTGTGAAGGGGGCACAGTGGGCATTATTACTGTGAAGGGGCACAATGGAGATTATTACTGTGAAGGGGGCACAGTGGGCATTATTACTGTGAAGGGGCACAATGGGGATTATTACTGTGAAGGGGACACAATGGAGATTATTACTGTGAAGGGGGCACAAAGAGGGCATAACTACTGTGAGGGGGGCACACATCTGTACAAAATTACTGTGAAGGTTGTATAATGAGGGCAATACTACTGTGAGGGGGTACAATTTTTTTAACGTATTGGGGGGGGAAGTGCCAGAGACAGGACCCGCCCCGGGTGCGAAACACCCTAGGCACGCCACTGAAGTGTGTGTTAAAATAACATTAAAAATCTCACAGGGTAGGACACCTGAGTACTGGCTGAGGCTGGTGGACAGACCGCTTTTACCAACACTCCCAGATATGGCTTCCTTTACCCATATTGTTAATTCTCTTCTCTAAACAGAAGTTGTGCTCTAGGTTAGGGTTAATCTCTAAAAAGATAATACCACATGCAATATAATGTTAAGCAAAGTAGGCTATAATAAAAGTGAAGATGTAGCAGATTATTCCGAAATTTCAGACACTTCAGGAACCTGAGGTGAGCACAATCTCAAACCTAGGAAAATCATATTGCCTCTTCTTCTCTTTCTCTAGCTCAAAGTAAAAAAGGCTGTACAACACAGGTTGTCCTGATATGGTAAGGGATGCCAAGTTTGCCCACCCTTTGCCCTTCGACAATTCTCACCTGTTGCTCATCAAGCCTGTGACGGTCTACCCTGGGAATCTTTGGCTCCAGACCTCACACTGCTGCCACCAGGAGTGTAGCTAAAGGCTCATGGGGCCTGGTGCAAGAGTTCAGCTTAGGCCCCCTGTCCCTCAGTGCTTTGTGGCCAGGGGCACAAAATTGAAACGGCACTCCCTCCATGCCAAATTCTCAATCTGACCCCTTCCTTCCAGCCAGAGGTATAATCTGACCAACATGCACTTTCTATAATACTGGTGTCTTCTTCTGAACCAAAAGGATCTTTGGGCCCCCTCAGGCTCCTGGGCCTGGTAGCAACTGCTACCTCTGCATCCCCTATAGCTACGCCCCTGGCTGCCACCCTTCTGACTCACAGCCATGCTGGCTCAGCCGTCAACCATTCATGGACAGCTGGGTTGCTGGTCAAAACACGACCGCTGGATGACACTGGCAGCTCTGGTCTGTCGCTGCGACTGCTGCTACAACTCCCCCCCCCTCCTTCTTCAGCTGCCACTTCTGCCAGTTCCAGAAACATTTTGGCCACTGTCCGTTCCCTTAGAAGGGCCTGTCACCTGTCTGTCGGACATACTGTACTGTAACTGTAAGGGTAAAAGAGCAGTAGTGGCAGGCCACAATTTCACTTCCAAAACAAGGTTGAATGGATGTACTGATACATGAGAATGTGAGCACCCTAAAATGTGTGATTTCAGGCTGCAATTTCACCCCAAAATCAAGGATGAAAAAAATAAACACCCCAAAACTTGTATCAGGCTGCAATTTCACCCACTGCTATGGGGCCCACGATACAGGGGGGCCCGGAGCGCACGGAAGGCCCCGGCCCTTACATCGTCTGCACACAAGCCGGCGGACCCTGCTGTAAGTTTTATTAACAGGTGACCGTGGTCAAAAGCTCATGCGCTGCAACATTCTGTGGGGCCGCTGAATCGCAGATATTCCCAGTAACGTCCCCCCCCCCCTCCCTCTGTGACCTTTTCATGATCCCAGCAGCAGGGCGGGCGGCTGCGCGCTCCCAGGACCCAGGCACTGCGTCTGCTGCTGCGCTGGCCAATCAGCATTTAATAAGATTGCAAAGATTTGCATTTGCAAAGATACTGCTGCTGATTGGCCAGTTTAACGCTGGCAAGCAGCAGACGCGCACCCAGCCTGGAAGATATGTACCTGATGTTTGGCCGGCCACCTGCCTCCTCAGCCACCCAGCCAGGCCCCGTCGCTCCGTTAGAAGTTCCCAGCTGCCAGCCTGCATTGCACACAGTAAAAGGACCTCCACAACCACACAAAACGGCTGGAACTTGAATATAATATGGCTGGGTATTCTTGGGGAGGGCAGCAGCAGGCAGAGTTTCTGTGGGGTTGAGGGGGGCACTGTAGGCTCATATAAGACTCAGGACAGTGTAACCCCCCCCCTTATGACAGTGTATCAAACTGCCCACTAAGCATCAGCCAGGAAGGAGTTAATGCACCCCAAAATGCCCAGGCAGTACGCCCCTGCCGGGCACCTTAATTACCTCACTCCCCTGCACCCGCACATTGCAGTGCTGATGCACGCATAACCGCCACTGCATCCCCCCCATAACATGGATAAAAACATCCAGTGACGTGCAGTCAATAGCAGGCCACGATGGGAACGAGCCTCCCTAGCAATGAGGGTGAAGCAGAGGCGTAGCTAGTGGTTCAGCACAGGGGAGGCAAAACATACTTGAGTGGGCCCCCCACTTGGCTTCCCAAACGCACGTTTCCAACTTCACAGGCACATACTACTAGTTGTGGTTATAATATTGTATTAGAAAGATGACTATATAAACTGCTAGATCATCTATGCTGTTAAGTACAGTACAATAGACTTTCTACATACCCTACTCTAAATACTCTACCACATAATGCAGGAAAATATAGGAGTAATAGGATTAAAAAACAACGGGACTCCTATGTTAAAGGAAACCTGTCCCCAGTTTTTACATCACTAAACTAACAGTCCCCTGCCCCCATCAGACCTCAGATCAGCGTATTGTGCCCCATCAGACCTCAGATCAGCGTATTGTACCCCATCAGACCTCAGATCAGCAGAATGTGCCCCCATTAGTCCTCACATCAGCCTACTGTGCCCCCATCAGACCTCAGATCAGCATATTGTGCCCCCATCAGACCTCAGATCAACAGAATGTGCCCCCATCAGACCTCAGTTCGGCCTACTGTGCCCCCATCAGACCTCAGATCAGCGTATTGTGCCCCATCAGACCTCAGATCAGCATATTGTGCCCCCATCAGACCTCAGATCAGCAGAATGTGCCCCCATCAGACCTCAGATCAGCGTATTGTGCCCCATCAGACCTCAGATCAGCATATTGTGCCCCCATCAGACCTCAGATCAGCAGAATGTGCCCCCATCAGACCTCAGATCAGCGTATTGAGCCCCCATCAGACCTCAGATCAGCCTACTGTGCCCCCATCAGACCTCACATCAGCCTACTGTGCCCCCATCAGACCTCACATCAGCCTACTGTGCCCCCATCAGACCTCACATCAGCCTACTGTGCCCCCATCAGACCTCACATCAGCCTACTGTGTCCCCATCAGACCTCACATCAGCGTATTGTGCCCCCATCAGACCTCAGATCAGCTTAATGTGCTCCCATCAGACCTCAGATCAGCGTATTGTGCCTCCATCAGACCTCAGATCAGCGTATTGTGCCCCCATCAGACCTCAGATCAACAGACTGTGCCCCCATCAGACCTCATATCAGCCTACTGTGCCCCTATCAGACCTCAGATCAGCGTATTGTGCCCCCATCAGACCTCAGATCAGCCCACCCAGCCACATAGGATTAAAATAAAAAACCTTACTTACCTGTTCTGCGCTGCGGCTGCCCTCCGGTCCGCGCTCCGCTCTCTTCCCTGGCCCGCGCACACTATGACCTGACGCTGCGTGCAGGTAAGTAAGGTTTTTTATTTTAATCCTATGTGGCTGGGTGGGCTGATCTGAGGTCTGATGGGGGACCCTAAATACAAGTGAGCGCTTCCATAATGGAAGCGCTCACTTGTATTCGTCTGATAGTAGGCAAGGTCATCCTTGCTGGGCACCCCTGAGTCACTGGGCCCGGAGCCGTCGCCCCCCCTGCCCCCCCGGTAGCTACGCCACTGGGGTGAAGCTAAGGAGGCTCATTTCTGGTGCGGCCTGCTATTGGCTGCACCACCCGACCGGACATAAGTGGTATCTATATGCAGTGCCCGGACATTTTGGGGGGCATAATAGGGGTTAGATAACCCCTTTAACCCTTAGGATACTGGAGGTTTTTTGTTTTAGCATTTTTATTTTTCCTCCCCGATCTTCCTTGAGCCATAACTTTTTTATTTTTCCGCTCATGTAGATGTATGAGGGCTTATTTTTTGCAGGACAAGTTGTACTTTAATATGACATGCAATGCAGTGGAAAGCAGACAAAATATTCTAAAGGGGGTGGAATTCGGGGAAAAAAGCAATTCCTTTGGCGTTCCCTTTTTGGCAAAACTAAGCCCTTCATTCTCTTGGTCATTACGTTTATAACGATACCCCATATGTATAGGTTTTTTAATGTCTAAATAGGAGGTGGGATGGGCCAGGGTAGTGGGCGGGGTTAGGGGGCCAAATTGAGATTCTTGCTATGGGGCCCCATGATTTCTATGTAAGGCCCTGAACATGAGTACCCGAAAATCTGTAGTATCAAACCACAATTTCACCCCAATTAGAGAATCAAGGATTAACAGTTGAATCATATATAAAATAAGGTTAACCCCCAAAATTCTGTTGTATCAGACCACAGTCCATAGGAAGCAGAGACAGCTGCCTGTAAGGATGAAGCAGAGAGCCATCCGTCAGCTCCCCGCTCCATCATTCTTCTGCCAACTGTGAGGGGGTACTTATGTGGGCATAACTACTGTGAGGGGGCACGTATCTGGTCATAACTACTGTGAAGGAGGCACATATCTGGGCATAATCTGTGAAGGGGGCACAATGCTCACATAACTACTGTGTGGTGGCATCAAGGGGGGAAAAATTACTATGTGGGGCAGGGGCGTAGCTACAACTGACTGGGCCTCACAGCAAATTTTCTACAACTCCCCCCCCCCCCTCCTTCCCCCCTCTGATATTGATACATATCCTAAGGACAGGTCATCAATAGTAAAAAAGCTTTTTTTTTTTTTTCCAACAAGTATTAGTGTCCTAAATATCTGGATAGGAGTAGTAGTGCTCTAATTCTATAAATATAACTATATATATATATATATATATATATATATATATATATATATATATACAGTGCCTTGCAAAAGTATTTGGCCCCCTGGAACTTTTCAACCTTCAACCACATTTCAGGCTTCAAACAAAAAGATATAACATTTTAAATTTTTGATGAAGAATCAACAAGTGGGTCACAATTGTCAAGTAGAACAAAATTTATTGGATCATTTAAAATTTTTTTGTAATAATAAAACTGAAAAGTGGGGCGTGCAAAATTTTTTGGCCCATTTACTTTCAGTTCAGAAAACTCACTCCAGAAGTTCATTGAGGATCTCTGAATGATCCAATGTTGTCCTAAATGACTGATGAAGATAAATAGAATCCACCTGTGTGTAATCAAGTCTCCGTATAAATGCACCTGCTCTGTGATAGTCTCAGGGTTCTGCATCATGAAGACCAAGGAACACACCAGGCAGGTCCGTGATACTATTGTGGAGAAGTTTAAAGCCGGATTTGGATACCAAAAGATTTCCCAAGCTTTAAACATCCCAAGGAGCACTGTGCAAGCATATTGAAATGGAAGGAGTATCAGACCACTGCAAATCTACCAAGACCCGGCCATCCCTCTAAACTTTAATCTTAAACAAGGAGACGACTGATCAGAGATGCAGCCAAGAGGCCCATGATCACTCTGGATGAACTGCAGAGATCTACAGCTGAGGTGGGAGAGTCTGTCCATAGGACAACAATCAGTCGAACACTTCACAAAACTGGCCTTTATGGAAGAGTGGCAAGAAGAAAGCCATTTCTCAAAGATATCCATAAAAAGTTTCGTTTACAGTTTGCCACAAGCCACCTGGGAGACACACTAAACATGTGGAAGAAGGTGCTCTGGTCAGATGAAACCAAAATCGAACTTTTTGGAAACAATGCAAAACGATATGTTTGGCATAAAAGCAACACAGCTCATCACCCTGAACACACCATCCCCACTGTCAAACATGGTGGTGGCAGCATCATGGTTTGGGCCTGCTTTTCATCAGCAGGGACAGGGAAGATGTGTAAAATTGATGGGAAGATGGATGGAGCCAAATATAGGACCTTTCTGGATGAAAACCTGTTGGAGTCTGCAAAAGACCTGAGACTAGGACGGAGATTTATCTTCCAACAAGACAATGATCCCAAACATAAAGCAAAATCTACAATGGAAGTGGTTCAAAAATAAACGTATCCAGGTCTTAGAATGGCCAAGTCAAGTCCAGACCTGAATCCAATTGAGAATATGTGGAAAGAGCTGAAAACGCTAAGTCACAAACGCTCTCCATCCAACCTCAAAGAGCTCGAGCCGTTTTGCAAGGAAGAATGGGCAAGAATTTCAGTCTCTAGATGTGCAAAACTGATAGAGACATACCCCAAGTGACTTGCAGCTGTAATCGCAGCAAAAGGTGGCGCAACAAAGTATTAATGCAAGGGGGACGAATAATTTTGCACGCCCAACTTTTCAGTTTTATTATTACAAAAAAAGTTTAAATGATCCAATAAATTTCTTCCACTTCACAATTGTGACCCACTTGTTGTTGATTCTTCACCAAAAATTTAAAATGTTATATCTTTTTGTTTGAAGCCTGAAATGTGGCAAAAGGTTGAAAAGTTCCAGGGGGCCAAATACTTTCGCAAGGCACTGTAGATATACACACACACACACACACACACACACACACACACTACTACCCATATCCAAATATCTCCTATATACAGAATAAGCAGATTGCAGATGACATAGATACACACTCACATACTAACACACATGTATGTGTATTATATATATATATATATATATATATATATATATATACGGTATACACAGACACATATAAACACACATATACACACACATATAAACACACACACATATAAACACACACACACATATATATACACACATAAATATAAAAACAAACACACACATATATATATGCACACACATATAAACACACACATATATATATATACACACATATAAACACACACACACACATATATATATATACACATATATATACACACACACATATAAACACACACACATATAAACACACACACATATATATATACACACACATATAAACACACACATATATATATATATATATATATATATATATATATATATACACACACATATCTATAAATACTAATACATATATATAATATATAATATACACACAGATAAACACAAACATACACATATACACAGAGATACTTATTTACTTAAAGGCTGCAGGTTCTTCATTCTCCTCTGGTGTCTCTAGGAGGCTAAAGGACCTTTGGAATGCAGTAATGTTAGGATACAGGACCTTCGATCATGTGACCTAATGACGTCATCGAAGGTCCTTTAGCCTACGATTACTGCATTAAAAAGGTCCTTGATACTGGTATGTAGACCATTTACACAATTTCTAGTACATTTCAGGCCATACCTGTCCCCCTGTAGATACAGTGACACTGGGGACCCGGCCTAGCCTGAATAGTACTAGAAAAGAAACTGCTCCCGGGCCCCTTACTCCTCTTGGGCCCCGAAGCAGCTGCTTCCCCTGTAGTTATGCCACTGATGTGGGGGCATTTAGGGGTCTGGGTGAGATTAGGTGTTTAGTTATGTTCTGGGCGGAGCTAGAGGTGTGACCTAAAAAAATTTACCACATAGTGTCCCTCTTCCTTCTTTCTAAAGTTAGGAGATATGTGTGCAGCAGTCATTTTAGGAAAAATAAGATTTGTTATTATGAAGCACGAGAAAATTTGAGTTTGGATTGAATTCCACTTCGTCAACTTCGATTCGCTCCTCTCTAGTGGTTTCATTAGAATGAGACACAACTTTTGGTAGTTTCAGCAGCTGCAACTTATTTACAGCCCTTAAAGGGGTTGTTGAACAGTGACATATTTTTTAAATACCATACCCACCCCTCTGGATCTGTGAAGGGAAGTATACTTCCCTGCTGCTTGGTTCCAGCTCTGTGAGTCCACCTCTGTTTTCACTGCAGTTTTCACTTCGGTCCCTGCATGTAAACTCTGGCATGGATGGGGTCATGTGCAGTGTTGGACTGGGCTGCATAGGGCCAACCAGTAAAATTCCTTTCGGGGACGCTGCGTATGGATACATTTAAATATTTCCTGCTCACACAGCAGTAGACAGCAGCAAGATGCTACCAGATGATTGATTATGGGGCCCCTGCATCGACTTTGAGAAGGTGGGTCAATGGGAAAAGAGGATACTGGCTGGCCTGTCTATGTACCTATAAGACACGAAAGTTTACATGTGGGGTCCGAAGACAGCACTGATCCACTGAGCTGGACACAAGATGTAGGGAGCAGGTGAGTATGCTTTCCTTTACAGGTCCTGCATGGTGAGGGTGGTATTTTAAAAACTGTGTCAGTGTTGGCAACATTTTTAAGGTGCAGGACATTGTTACTGCACTGGTCAGAATCTCTGGTAGTCGGTCAATCTCTGTATCTTTAACCATGATATTCATCACAGCAATAAAAGCACTCACAGTCTCAACAGTTTTTAATGATGGTACTTACTCCTCTCTTTTACTGGTAGCTTGCTCCCTGCTGGCTCTCTGATGTGACTGCTTATGTTAGGACCCACAGCCTCTCATGTGATGCAATGTGTCCTACTCTGGCAGCTACCCCTGTCTGGACTACTTGACAGTCTCGCCACACACTGGAGTCAGAACAGTCTATAAATTAAGCTTTTAACCTAATTGCCCCAATACGGCAGTAGTGCAAAACAACAGTGCAACCATCATTACATTTAAAGAAACACAGTGCAATATACAGAGTATTTGGAACACCGATGAAAATTAGACAGAGTGGTACACACAGGCCAGTGTGATGACGTCATCATGGGTCGTGCGAGATTTTGCGCAAGATCTTCACTAAAGATGGCGTGGCCGGCCCGTCACAAGCAAATGGATGAGGTAAGTATGATTTTTTTTTAAATGTTACACTCTGTTATTTCTATCGGTTGCTGTGATCAGCTATGAACGTGGCCTCTGAGCGGTACAATGATGGGGACTAGTCCAATCGCTACTCCCCATCATTGCACCCACTACTTACAAAGAAATGAGCTTTGTGACAAAGTAATTTGTAACAAAGTGATTTTTTTGTAAAATTCGTCTAATTTTTCAATATTTAACTCAGCTTTAATTATAGCAAAAATAGAAATCATGGTCATGGCAGTGTACTCTGTCTTGGTTGGACGAAGTACAGCCCTTACAACAGCTTGTTCAGAACAAACCTTTGCTTCTTCCAATACCACCATGTATTTATTAGAAAAAAAAATCTGTAGTGTAGTGTCTTTGTATGTTTGTTACCACCAGCTACATGGTGTTACCTATTGACACTTTGATATTACTAAAACTGTATCCTACATGATTTTTCAGGACAACCTGAGCACTTTTCATTCCGGTGAATTTATTCGTACTTGATACAAATTTATCAAACAATTTATTTGAATCAGACCCGAAACAAATTTCAAGAAATTCACTCATCTGCAAAACTTTTGAAAATCAGTCTGGCAACAAGACTGGACACATCCTGCCTTTTATCAAAGGAGTGAAATTGCCGTTGCAAATTTAAATACATTTTTAAAGTGACATCTAGTGGTCAAAGGAGCATTATCTGCTTTACTTTACATTAAAGTTTAATGGCTTTCATAAAACATTTGATATAGTAACACTCGGGCCCACAACAATCAAGTCCTTTTATATGTCATTATGACATATCAAGCGTTTTATGAAAGTACAGTTAGATGCAAGACAGTTGAAAAATCTTCTCATCAGTGTATGTCCCAGTAAATTAGCCCCAATGCATAGACCCGGACTGCCACATTCAGGACTGTACCGGAGATTTGGGTGTCCGTTTACCGAACCTGAACCTAGATTTTGGCACCAAAGTCCATGTCCGGGTCCTTAGTACTTTAAATAAAGCTTGTTGAAAGGCTGCAGCGCAGCCGATAGACAAGCATTTAAAGGGGTTGTCCAAGTTATGAAAAAAAAAATATAGCACTGTAAATCTGATGGGCAGCAATATATAACTAAGTTCAGCAAGTTTTAGGCAAAATAAAAATCTATATTTCCTCATTTCCCTGGTTCTCTTCTGGCCTTTGTTTACATGCAATAACAACAATCTCAGCCCCTCCCCCCTGCAAAGGCAGTGAATACAAGTGCTAAGTGACATGTCTGCCTGCTGGAATACTCAGCAGCATGTTGTATGTGTAGGACTACAAGTCCCAGCTGTACAATGACACTGCTGATACACACAGGAAATTCTCCCTACCTGTTCTTGTACAATTCCTCTAATAGCTCCTTGCCCAGCATTTGTCTCCTCTCACTGCTGCAGCTACTATTTGTTGTAAAGCCTTGAGCCCTCAGTGTGTTCTGGCTGAAGGGGTTAATGTTTTATCTGAAGGAATCCAGGGAGAGAGCAGATAGCAGGAGACCAGTAAAGAAAGGGGGCGTGGCCAGTGACATCTCGTGTACAGACTGTTATCTGAACTCTGAGGCTTGTACACGAAACATCACAGACCAGGGATATAAGGTGACATCACAGGTCATGTGACCCTCCGTCAACTCTGAGAAACCAGCAGCTTTAGAAACACAAAGTATATGGGAAAGTTGTTATACCTGACAAGTTAGAAACATATAAAGAACAAAAAAATAACTCGGACAACCCCTTTAAGCATTGGGCACTCGGTAGCCATCACAGTCACACCTAGAATTGGCATGGCTGTGATTGGCCGGCGCAACCATGTGCCCATGCATGCATAAATTCTGGATCACATGGTGCACTGCCATACTGTTCTGACTAGTGTAGGGACAGGACACTGCTGCAGGCAAGGAGGCTGTTAGTCTTTTATTAGTTTTAAAAAGTGTGCTAGTGAACTGTAGGCTTTATTGATCGGTACAATAATCAGTTGCAATTGTTGGTAGATGAACCAAATAGGAGACAATATGGTTCAGGGGTCTGTGTATAGAAAAAAAAACTGTCTCTGACGCATATTCCCTGAAGAGTCCGGTGGCAATGAGTGGACAGAAACATTGGGAGTATTTTTTCAGGGACAGTAGTAGGGAAATGTCCATACATAGGGACAGGTTTCGGACGGGGTCACCCCTTTCGGGAAGGAAGGGCGGGTGCTCTGTGTTAGATAGGTAGAGTAATACAGTATATCCCTGCATGGTAGGGCTCACCTAGGGACAGCTACCTCCTGACCCTGCCAGTTTTTTCTATACACAGACGCCTGAACCATATTGTTTCCTATCTGGTTCATCTTTTAACAATTGCGTCCAGAACCGTAAGATCCAAGCTGATCTCCGGACCCTCACGGTGGTATACTGCAGGATCTGATTTGGTCTTATTAAATATTAGAGATATATAACCATTCAAGCCAGTTTTACCGTATATGATAACCTTCGGTGGGTTAATTTGCCTTCTACATCAGGGTTCCTCAACTCCAGTCCTCAGGGCTCACCTGCCGGTCATGTTTTCAGGATTTCCTTAGTATTGAGCAGGTGAAATAATTAGTGTCAGTGCATCAGAACTTATCACAGGGGTTCATTCTGCGTGATATTCTCAAATCATGACCGGCAGGTGGGCCCTGAGGACTGGAGTTGTGGAACACTGCTCTACATTACATGTGTAAACCAATTATTTCACATATTTTGCACTGTGGTGTATTGTTTTGGATGTTTTATCTCTTATTATGTTATGTTAGTTTAATGACTATTAAAAGTTAAGTTTTAAATACTGTACTTTTCCTCCCCTTCCTTTCTAATGTTGGGTGGGCATTAATTTCAATTAAGATTGGGTAGGATTCAGAGGTTACGTAACAGTAGGCCCTGCACTTAGTGGCTTTTGCTCACGTTTTATTATACATAAATTGAACTTGATGGACTATGTATTTTTTTCAACCGTATTAATTATGTAACTATAAGTACCTGTATATCCAGGGGTGGGATTCAAATTTTTAACAACAGGTTCCCTACTCATTGGCGGACACACGGTGTCACAACACGTTTACAGATACATACACCATATATATGCAATACACATGCACATAAATACAGCATATACATGCATACCTCCCAAGTGTCCCTCTTTTGGAGGGACAGTCCCTCTTTTTGACCCAAGTCCCTCTGTCCCTCTTTGATCCTTAAATGTCCCTCTTTTTGACCTGGAGGATTAATGCACAAATGTGCATTAATAAATTTACTAAATTGCTCCTTACATAAGTGTTTGTATGGTTTCTACCTGTATATTAGACCAGAACTTCATTATTTGGTGCAATTTGTACCTTAAAATATCTATAATCTTATAGATATTTATATGGACATTGAAACACAAGTAAAAAATTGCCACAGGGGCTCCAGTAATTATACTTTGGGCAGAGTTAGAGGCGTGGCCTAGTATGAAAAAAACTGCCGTGATGTGCACCACACACATTGTCCCTCTTTTCAATTTTCAAAAGTTGGGAGGTATGTACATGGTAAATATACATAAATACACCATATTTACACTACACACACATACCACCCAACTTTTAAAAAGCCTAAGTAGCTAAACAAGTTTTTTAAAGTGCTGGCCCACACCTCTGACTCCACCCAATGTACATGTCCCAACCCTGCCTAGTCTCCATTGTGCCCCCCACACAGTATGTATGCCAGATCTCGGATGGTTGGGAGCAGGGGCGTTGCTAGGCTAAAACATTCGGGGCCTGGGCCCCTGATGTTTTCTCCCAGGCTCCCGAATGTCCTGCCTGTTAGACAAATACAATTGTATTGCCATCCTCAGGACGGCAGTACAATTGAATCTAATAGACTGCAAGATATGTAAGACCTGTGATGACATCACAGGTCATGTGATCAGTGCCATCCAATCCAGGACTGGTCACATGACTGTGACATCATCGCAGATCCTTTTCAATTCCTGTCTTCTAAACTGAAGAGGAGAATTGTGGGGAAGACGCTGCAGTGAGCTCTGCTACATCAGAAGAGGTAAGTGAAGGGAGAAGCAGAGGGATGGTGGGAGTTGTGGTTATTTAACTGGGACTGTATGTTAGGGCATAAGGGAGGGATGTTATCATGGGACTGTGTGTTGGAGGTGACTTGGGCAGGGTTCTGTTAGGGTACTTTCACACCTGCCGGAGTCCCATGCCGCCGCAGGTGCACGTGTGGGGCCGGAACTACGCTCTGGCCCCATTCACTGTAATGGGGGCGAGCCACAGATCCGGCTACAGCATGGCAACCCCTGCCAAGAGGCGGCCAGAAGAAAAGTACAGCATGTTGTACTTTTGTTCCGGCCGCCTCTCAGCAGAGTTTGCCATGCTGTGGCTGGATCCGTGGCCCGCCCCCATTACAGTGAATGAGGCCAGAGCGTAGTTCCAGCCCCACACGTGCACCTGCTGCAGCATGGATCCGGCAGGCTGTTCCCCCACCAGAACAGTCTGCCGGAGTCCCCTGCCACAGGTGTGAAACTAGCCTTAGGCTACTTTCACACTTGTGTTGTAAGGATCCGTTTCTGAGATCCGTCACAGGCTCCTTATAAACGGTCTAAAACTGATCAGTTTTGTCCTAATGCATTCTGAATGGAAAAGGATCCGTTCAGAATGCATCAGTTTTGCTTCAGTTTGCTTCAGTTCAGTCAGCATTCCGTTTTGGAGGCGGACACTAAAACACTGCTTGCTGCTTGCTGCTTGCTGCAAACTGGCTATTTAAAAGATAATACAACCGGATCCGTTCAGAACGGATGCAGACGGTTGTATTATCATGACGGAAGCGTTTTTGCTGATCCATGACGGATCCAGCAGAAACGCTGGTGTGAAAGTAGCCTTATTTACATTGGACTGTGGCGTGGAGTGATGTTATTTACATGGGACTGCATGTTGGAGGTGGCTGAGGGCAGGTTTATGTTGTTTACATGGGACTGTGGGGTGGAGTGATGTTATTTACACGGGACTGCATGTTGGAGGTGGATGTGGGAAGGAAGTGATGTTATTTACTTGGGACTGTCTGTTGAAGGCGGCTGTTGGAGGGAGTGATATTTACATAGGACTGTATGTTGATGACGGCTATGGGAATGATGTTATTTACATGGGACTGTATTTGGAGGGGGCTATAGATAGAGAGGGATGTTATTTACATGGGACTGTATATTGGAGGGGGCTGGACAGATGGTGTGAATTACACAGGAGGGAAATAGCTTTATTTTACATGGGACTGTATGGTGGAGGGGCTGAGGAATTATAATTTCTGAGGACACTAAAGGGAGGAATATAACTACAGCGGGCACTTCAGGGCGAGCATTATAACAGTAGGGGGAGAGATATAAATACTGGGGGCACTGTAGGGGTATTATAAATCCAGGGGACATTAGGCGTTCTTATTACTACTGGGGGCTTTATAGGGGAGACCTATAGATCCGCCTTATTTCTACTAAGAACACTATGGGGGCCTTATTACTACTGAGGGGTCTGTACAGAGCTTTATTACCACTGGGGGAACAATAGGGGGCCTTATTACTACTGGGGGCTCTGTGAGGGCATTATTAATACTGGAGGACTCTTCTAGTAATGGGGACAATCTTGGGGAGCATTATCACTGTTGAGGGCACTGTAGGGTGGAGTGTTACTAATGAGAGAATTACTACTGGTAGGACTATTACTATAGGGGGCACTGATATTTCTTCAGGATAGTATTTGGGGGTCTCAGGGAGCACAGTGAGCAGCAGGTTAACACTGTGGGGACTCCAGGTTAGGGGATGATGATAGAAATGTGATGAAGCTAAGATGTCTGTGTGTCACACTCTGCAGAGACGAGGTGGCTGAGAGAAGTTGTCCGGGCCGAATGGAGAAGATGATGACAGAGAAAATCTACATCACAGAAGACGTCAGTTGGGAGGCACAGGATGTGAGGTATGTGCTGCTCTTGGGACGAGGGTCGACATAGAGAATTGCACCATATTCATTGGGGCTTGGGCCCCGGATCTTTTGAGACCCTAGTAACGCCCCTGGTTGGGAGGTATTCATATCTAAACAGACTATATAGACACTACACTCACATAATCATGTATACAATATACACCCATATATGATACACCATACAGTTTTATAAATTACACATAGGCTACACTTACAGTAGATTTACCTATACCATATACATTTTATACACATTTGTACCTAGCACTAAAGACATATTTGCATACATGTTATATTCAGTGCTATCCAGAATACAGCATCAGATACCTCTTACATCCAGTGACTTCTCCTCTGATGCAGACGTTATCTTTCCACCTCTTCTCCTTTCAGACCAGACCACCATGATAATTTTTCACCCATCTCTCGTCTCTGCAGTTTGACAAAAAGACATCTTAGGTTCCTACTTTTCCATCATCCTCCTACCTTCTGAACAACTCATCCCGCCACCTCCAATACTGTGCCCACTGTTCTCCCCAATACTACAGAAACTGTACACCTTAATATGCTAGTACCACACAGATAGTTCCCCAATACTATGCCTGCTGTGCTCCCCAATACTATTCTACAGAAACAGATAAACCCCTTGATAACACTAGTACCACACACATAGTGACCTTCAAAAAGTATTGGTACACACTGCCCTAAAATAACTGCGCCCAGCAAATAATGCACCTGACACTAATAGTGTAAACATTATGTCCCCCACTATGACTGACCACTATGTTGACTCCTCATGCGGTTGCCACCCTCACCACTCTGTGATTGGGCCACTGTGTTGACTCCTTATGCGTTTGCCACCATCACCACTCTCTGACTGACCACTATGTAGACTTCTCAAGTGGTTTCTCACCACCCTGTGATGGGGCCACTAGTGTCTCTGTTTGGCCTTGTTGACATCACCATTTATTTCACCCTTTTTCTGATCGGTCAGAAGGATGGAAAAATGAGAAACACAACAAATCCTGTCTTTGGAGCATCCGTAAGGCCTGTATCACACGGTTCCTATTCTGCATCAGAATATACTCATGATTTGGAAGTCAATACCAGGAGTAGGTACAAACCACAGACAGAAAACATTCCATGCAAACATTCCAATCACGTGTCACCTCTGTTTTGCATCCACTCCTGTTTTTGATGGCCTCAGCAATACTGATGGATTACTGACCAAATGCTCACTGTGTGAAGGTGGATGCTCAAAAGACATGATCTATTTTTTTGGGGTTGTTTTTATAATGGAGGAGAAGGGCAAAATAAACAGTGATGTTAACACAAACTTACTGCTGACACCCTCTCCACCATGTCATGGGGGGTAATACTTGTATCAACCTATAACAGAACAAGTTCTGTAGAAATCTATGTGGAATCAGCCGACCACAGTGTAAAAGGAGTGCACTCTTTCACTCTAAGTAGAATCTTGACTCACTGCATGTATAAGGATAAGTTCACACATCAGTTATTTGGTAGGTTTTGGACCCTGTAGCTGACTAAATAAGTTAAAGGGAACCTGTCATCTCCGAAACACCCCCGAACTAGAGTAAGTGTTGTATAGTGTTAGTGATGCTGAATCCGAACATGTAATTTTTATCTTCGTACTCACTTGCATTCTGATGTTGTGCTCTGACAAACCAGCAGTAAAATGCACTCACTGGACTCCAGTGCTCACTCACATAATGGAGAGGACTCAAAGAAGAGTCCACTGAGTGCATTTTACTGCTGGTTTGTGGGAGCACAGCGTCAGAATGGAAGTGAGTATGAAGATAAAACTTACATATTCGGATTCAGCATCACTTACACTATACACCTCTTACTCTAGTTCAGGGGGTGTTTCGGTGATGACAGGTTCCCTTTAAGTGTGAAGTGATTCTAACAGTGACGCCTGTCAACTGCCTGTCATACAGATGCAGAGTAACTATTTCACTACCACAGTGGACTACCTATGCAAGTTTCTGCAATGCACAGTGTTCTCACAAATAAATTTGGATCGAATCAAATCTTTTTGGAAAATTTGGTGAACCATCTGAATCGAATTTTTGAACATTCGCTCATCTCTAGTCACAATATTATAAAACACTGCATGCGGTTATTGATACAAAAGAGGCTATGCAATATTAAGAAATAAGCATGTGTAAACTTTTGAACAAGAGCATTTTATTATTTCTTTCATGTCTATGGTTTGTTTAATAATTATGCTATGTTGTGAAACATAATAATTAGAAGTAGATTAAAAATAACAGACAGTGGGGCACAGCTATACACGATGGAGAGAGGACACCGGCTGCTGATCTCTTTTGGTTGCTGTCATTCAGCAATACTCCCTCCACAGTGCCCCTAGCATTATATAAACTTGGCAGACTCCAGCAGACCCCGAGGATCTATTTGGGGGTAGACTGCAGTTCCCATTGTGTCTTTCAACTTGCGGAAGACCTTCAATTCTGATGGCCGGCTGGGAGAAACACTCAATGGTAAGAGCTTGGTGGAACCCTCAAGGCTCATACTGGAGGCTATACAGTGTGTGCATCACATTTGCTATGACGTTTGTTCTGAATGGGGCTGTTTATTGCTTGATTTCCTCATAACCTGTGTTTCTAGAACTCGACTGCCATCTAGTGTCTATTTTGGGGTAGTGTTGTTGCTTTTCAATCTCAAAGCTTTTTCTTTTTTACACTGTGGACAATGCCACCTCCCTCGAGTGTACTTTCTTTTGCCATTCAACCCAGTCTTCATCCCATAGCAGGGCATGCATAACTAAGGTATGTCACCTGTATTTTTTATAACTTCAATCAACTCTCAGTAGTTTTTAGCTGATTATATCTACTATGGTAAATACGACAAGAGCACTCTGAAAGACTCAGTGCAGTGATGCCATCAAACTGACCAACACTAAAGCCTCATTCACACAGTCAGTGTTTGATCAGTGATTTACATCAGTGATTGTGAGCCACAACCAGATATAAGGAAAAGATCTGCACCTGTTCTGTGTTTAAAGCCGCACCTGGTTTTGGCAAAGAAAAATCACTAATGGAGATAACTGACCGAACACTGACGTGCGAATGAGGCATAAGGGGGATATGGATAAGCTTATTTTAAAAAATATTGCTCCAATCTTTGGCTTCTGGATAAACCGAGATACTTTGCTCATTCACAAGCCCCTGTTCTGGTCCTAGAGATGATTCCCAGGGTTAGCAAAGCAAAGTTAAGGACTCTTGCAATCATGCTTACAAACTACTCTGGCTGTTGCCATCAACCTGACTGCCCAAGACATCCAAGATATAAAACATGGTCTCTTTTCTGTGGATCCTTCATAATAGAGAAACCCTAATTTGCAGAGTACATAAGTACATTATTGTAGATAAATGATGCTCCTATGGAATTGTGGGAAAGATATTCAAATTAGCTTTCTCAAGCCTATCTGAAGACAGAGCATACGTTAGACATGCCAATTTGCATATTTATTTCCCAGAAATGAAGAGGCGTGTCATCTAGCCTACAACACAATATCGTCACACAGCATATCAAAAGGTCTCCATAATAGAAATAGTAAGCATGCATTCCCTCAAGGCTTTGCTGTCTTGAGATGCTGTTTCTACCTGTTTTGTTCTGAGAAAGTCTTCTGGGTCTGAAAGAGCTGCTGTTTTGTGTGAAGTTATCTAGCTTTGCTGATCAGCTATCTAAAGATAATTCAAGGTTCATATAAGCATTGTGTTTTCTCTACTGTTAATTTGCCTTATATTCTGATTAGAGATGAGCGAACGTACTCGTAACGAGCACTGTAGCGCTCGGCTCCCCTGTCGGGTGAGGAGGACGGATCCGGATGCCTGCCTCCATGCGAGCGCAGGGGAGCCGAGCGCTACAGTGCTCGTTACGAGCACGTTCGCTCATCTCTAATTCTGATGTTTTCTGTCTTTTCTTTTGGGTCTCTGTAAATGCAGGTGTTTTGGACCTTGGTATATTTGATATTGGTTCATATCTTGCTTCTGTGGATTTTCCATGATGGAATGTGTGTTTTTGTAGATCAGGCAATGCCATTGTGATGTTCTAGGAAAAATACTAAATTCGCTTCCCTAAGACTATCTGAAGGCGGTCGATGTTGGACGTGAAATAAGCCTGTTTAGGCTGGAAAGCCCCCCTCTTATAGGTTCTGCACTCTAACTACTTTTAACCTACACCTGGTTGTCTATTACAAGGGCTCAGGTCTCATTTCAGTAAATTTCATATCGTGCTTTCTAGATTTTTTTTTTTTGGATCTCAGTGTCTGCAAATTTCTCTGGACCTTGTGATATAGTACAATGACTCAGGTCTCATTTCAGTTAATTTTATATCATGTTTTCTAGATTCATTTTTGGATATAAGTTTATATAAATTTTCTGGACCTTGTGACATATTACAAGGGCTCAGGACTCATTTCAGTAAATTTCATATCACATTTTCTAGATTTTCCTTTTTTTTTTTTTCCCCCCGGATCTCAGTGTATACAAAATTCTCTGTTCCTTGTGATATATGACAATGGTTCAGGTCTCTTTTCTGTCAATTCCATCTCTTATTTTCTATATCCATTTGTTGATCTCAGTATTCAGATGTTTACAGAAAAGACCTGAACTATTGTAATATATGAAGCTCTCTAAATCCCCTTCAATGTGGAGTAAGCATGCATGCTATTGTAGGCCTTGTGGTATTCTGGGAAAAATATGCAAATTAGCTTCTCTAAGTCTATGGCAGTAGATGTTAATTGCTTATCATTCACTTGAGAAGTATTTCTCAACCCTATATATGCATCTTTAAGATATTCAAATTAGCTTTCTCAAGCCTATCTGAAGGCAGAGCAGATATGACATGCCAATTTGCATATTTATTTCCCAGAAATGAAGATTGAAGAGGGGTGTCATCTAGCCTACAGCACTATATCGTCGCACGACATATCCAAAGGTCTCCCTAATAGAAATAGTAAACATGTAGAGGTTCCCTCAAGGGTTTGGAACTGGCAAAGCTGTTGCCACCTGTTTTGCTCTGAGGAAGCCTTGTTGTCCTGAAAGAGCTGCTGTATTGAGTGAAGTTATCTAGTTTTGCTGATCAGCTGTCTAAAGATAATGCAGGACTCATATAGGCACTGTGTTCTTTTTACCATTAATTTGCCTGATGTTTTCTTTTTGTTGAGTTCATATTAGGTTGTCTGTCTTCTTCATTTGCATCTCTGTATACACAGGTGTTTGGACGTTGGCATATTTGATATTGGTTCATGTCTCGCTTCTTTTGATTCTCCATGAGGGAGCGTGTGTTATTGTAGACCAGGTGATGCCATTGTGGTGTTCTGGGAGAAATACTCAAATAAGCTTCTCTAAGGGCTCATTCAGACGGCCGTTTGCTGTCTGTAAAAATGCATATCTGTTTTTTTGCGGACAGTTCAGCATGTCCGCAAAAAAACAAATTGCATTCCTTATTTTTGCGGACCCATAGACTTCATTGGGGCGACGTCCTGGTTTTCACTGACAAGTATAGGGCATATTTCATTTGTTTTGCGGAGCTGTGGAATGGAAGAAAAGGGCCCCGTAGAAGTGAATGGGTCAGCATCTAATGCGCAAAAAAATGGATCTGCATTTTTGTGGACAGCATACAGCCGTCTGAATGAGCCCTAAGACTATCTGAAGGCAGTAGATGTTGGACATGAGATAAGCATGTTTAGGCTGGAATGCACCCCTTTTATGGGTCCTGTGCTCTAACTACTTTTAACCTACAAGAGCTCAGGTCTCATTTAAGTAAATTTCGTATTATGTTTTCTAGATTTTTTTTTTTTTTTTTCTGTATCTCAGTGTACACAACATTCTCTGGGCCTTGTGAGGCTCACCCATGGCCCTTTCGACTACTTGCCAGCAGTGTTCAGCATGTGCCGTAACTGACGGCGATTCTAGTAATTCTGCTCCTATGCTGGAACAGAATACCAGAATCTTATCGCAAGTGTGTAACTAGGCTACTTTCACGCTTACTGATATTACAACCATCTGCATCTGTTATGAACGGATCCGGTTGTATAATATTTAACATAGCCAAGACGGATCCGTTTTCTATTGTGTCAGAATGTGTCAGAGTAGTCTCCAAAGCATTGCTCCCGGTTAGCCAGAATCCTACTCCACACTGATGAGGGGCAATACCCCGAAACAGCTCTGTGGATGGATAACTGGCTTAGGTTTTCCCCGTCACATCCTTAAAGCTTGTAAAAGAGCGGGATCTTGACATAGGGGCCACTTAATATGTGGATTTGGTGATCTCTGTAATGGGGACACCCCTTTGCTTGGTTTTCCTTCCTTTGAGGGATATCTGGCTTTCACTGTGTTGTAGACCCATAACTGGGGCTCCATGGTTATTTTGCATAAGAATGTGTCAGAGAAAACGGATCCGTCCCCATTGACTTGCATTGGGGGTCATGCCAGATCCATTTTGCTTTGCATCCCATGACGGAAAGAAAACCGCAGCATTCTGCTGCTCTCCGGTAAGAGAGCAGAACAAAATGCATTTTTGAGCACTCCATTCTGTTCAGCTACATTTTGTGTCCATTGACAATGAATGGGGACAAAATGGAACGTTTTTTTTTTCGGTATTGAGACCCTATGACGGATCTCAATACCGGAAAATATTACCACTAGTGTGAAAGTAGCCTTATTCGATGAACCATACCCCCCTTCCATGAACTGTGTCTGCCACTTATTATATTTTATTATTATATTATATAGTGCCATACACCCGTTAAATGTACCTGCTCAGACTTTTATATATTACTAGCAGAAAGACCCGGCTTCGCCTGGGTATATTTCATCTATTTATTTAATGTTTCTGTGTGTCGTTGCAGAGAGAAAGTCAATGCAGCTGACAGAAATTGATTTTTACCTTCATTTTTTCAATCCCTATTGGCTGCGGAGTGGGAGGGGGTGTGGTTTAATGGGACACGGGGGGGGGGGTTAAGTCCTTCATTTCAGGGTGGCCTGAATTATAGGTTAATGCCATGGTAATTTGAGGACACACAATGGGTAGCAGTGGAAGAAAACATTGCTTTGCGCGGGTATATTTAATCTATTTCATTTAATGTTTCTGTGTGTCGTTGCAGAGAGAAAGTTATCCTCCCTCCCTTCCCTGCAGCTGACAGATGTTGATTTTTACCTTCAATTGTTCAATCTCCATTGGCTGCGGAGTGGGAGGGGTCATGGCCTGACTGAGTCGGGGGCGTGACGTTGCAAGACCTGGGGCGGGGTTTTAAGTCCTTCTTTTGATGGTGGCCAGAATTACAGGTCGATGCCATGGTAATTTATGAGGACACGCCATGGGAAACAGTGGAAGAAAACATTGCTTTGCACGGGTATATTTAATCTATTTCATTTAATGTTTCTGTATGTTGTTGCAGAAAGAAATCCAACCTCCCTCCCACCCCTGCAGCTGACAGAAGTTGATTTTTACCTTCATTTTTTCAATCCCCGTTGGCTGCAGAGTGGGAGGGGGCGTGGCCTGACAGAGTCGGAGCGTGGTTTCGCGAGATCTGGGGCGGGGGTCAGAGTGGCATGAATTACAGGTCGATGACATGGTAATTTATGGGGACCCGCAATGGGTAGCAGTGGAAAAAAAACTTCTTTTATTAGTACTGAATGGTCGTAGTCTAAAATTAGTCAATTTCATCTACGATTTTTGTGTGTCGTTGCAGAGAGAAATTCACCCTCCCACCCCTGCAGCTGATTTTTTTCAATCCCCGTTGCCTGCGGAGTGGGAGGGGGCATGGCCTGGCAGAGTTGGGGGTGTGGATTATCAAGATGCTTCGAACGGTTGTAGTCTGAAATTAGTCTATTTCATCTAAAATTTTGTGTGTCATTGCAGAGAGAAATTCTCCCTCCCACCCCTGCAGCTGACAGAAGTTTATTTTTCCCTTCACTCTTTCAATCCCTGTTGGCTGCGGAGTGGGAGGGGGCGTGGCCCTACAGAGTTGGGGGTGTGGCTTAACAAAGCGCTTCGCATAGGTGATTTAATCTATTTCATTTAATGTTTCTGTGTGTCGTTGCAGAATGGCTGCAGAGTGAGAGGGGGCGTGGTCTGACAGAGTTGGGGGCGTGACTTAGCAAGACGATTCGAACAGTTGTAGTCTATAATTAGTCTATTTTATCTAAAATTTTTGTGTGTCGTTGCAGAGAGAAATTCACCCTCCCACCCCTGCAGCAAACAGAAGTTTATTTTTACCTTTATTTTTTCAATCCCCATTGGCTGCGGAGTGGGAGGGGGCGTGGCCTTACAGAGTCGGGGCGTGGCTTAGCAAAGCGCTTCGCATAGGTGCATTTAATCTATTTCATTTAATGTTTCTGTGTGTCGTTGCAGAATGGCTGCGGAGTGAGAGGGGGCGTGGCCTGACAGAGACGGGGCGTGGCTTAGCAAAAGGCTTCGAACGGTTGTAGTCTATAATTAGTCTATTTCATCTAAAATTTTTGTGTGTCGTTGCAGAGAGAAATTCACCCTCCCACCCCTGCAGCAAACAGAAGTTTATTTTTACCTTCATTTTTTCAATCCCTGTTGGCTGCGGAGTGAAAGGGGGTGTGGCCTGACAGAGTTGGGGGTGTGGCTTAGTGAGACCTGGGGCGGGGGTTTTAAGTACTTCTTTTAGGGTGGCCTGAATTAAAGGTCAATACCATGCTTATTTATGAGCCCACACAATAGGCAGCAGTGGAGGAAAACATCTTTTATTACTACTGAACTGTAGTAATAGAAAAAAACATAAGTTATATTTATGGTAACCGGAATACCTTTAACAGTGTCAGTAAATAGAAATGGATGAGATCCTCAGCTGCTGATAATTACCTGGTTGTTATGGAAACCTGCCCTCCCTGTGTGGCTTTGCAGAGAATGGCAGTTGGAGTTTAAAACCAAAGCTCCCAGTTGTAATGTTGGCTAATGGAGATCATATTTTGGGAATATCTCGGGAACGGTACGTCTTAGAGAGATGAGACCTGGTCTAAAACCTTCCCGGACACCGGATGTACCTGTGTGCCGAATTTGGTGAAAATCGGTCCAGTAGTTTGGTCGCGCATAGAGAACAGACAGACAGAGACAGAAATTCATTTTTATATTATTAAGAGACTAGCAGAAAGACCCGGCCTCCCCTGGGTATATTTCATCTATTTATTTAATGTTTCTGTGTGTCATTGCAGAGAGAAAGTCAATGCAGCTGACAGAAATTGATTTTTACCTTCATTTTTTCAATCCCTATTGGCTGCGGAGTGGGAGGGGGTGTGGTTTAATGGGACACGGGGGGGGGGTTAAGTCCTTCATTTCAGGGTGGCCTGAATTATAGGTTAATGCCATGGTAATTTGAGGAAACACAATGGGTAGCAGTGGAAGAAAACATTGCTTTGCGCGGGTATATTTAATCTATTTTATTTAATGTTTCTGTGTGTAGTTGCAGAGAGAAAGTCATCCTCCCTCCCACCCCTGCAGCTGACAGATGTTGATTTTTACCTTCAATTGTTCAATCTCCATTGGCTGCGGAGTGGGAGGGGTCATGGCCTGACTGAGTCGGGGGCGTGACGTTGCAAGACCTGGGGCGGGGTTTTAAGTCCTTCTTTTGATGGTGGCCAGAATTACAGGTCGATGCCATGGTAATTTATGAGGACACGCCATGGGTAGCAGTGGAAGAAAACATTGCTTTGCACGGGTATATTTAATCTATTTCATTTAATGTTTCTGTATGTTGTTGCAGAAAGAAATCCAACTTCCCTCCCGCCCCTGCAGCTGACAGAAGTTGATTTTTACCTTCATTTTTTCAATCCCCGTTGGCTGCGGAGTGGGAGGGGGCGTGGCCTGACAGAGTCGGAGCGTGGTTTCGCGAGATCTGGGGCGGGGGTCAGAGTGGCATGAATTACAGGTCGATGAAATGGTAATTTATGGGGACCCGCAATGGGTAGCAGTGGAAAAAAACATCTTTTATTAGTACTGAATGGTCGTAGTCTAAAATTAGTCAATTTCATCTACGATTTTTGTGTGTCGTTGCAGAGAGAAATTCACCCTCCCACCCCTGCAGCTGATTTTTTTCAATCCCGGTTGCCTGCGGAGTGGGAGGGGGCGTGGCCTGCCAGAGTTGGGGGTGTGGATCATCAAGATGCTTCGAACGGTTGTAGTCTGAAATTAGTCTATTTCATCTAAACTTTTGTGCGTCATTGCAGAGAGAAATTCACCCTCCCACCCCTGCAGCTAACAGAAGTTTATTTTTCCCTTCATTCTTTCAATCCCTGTTGGCTGTGGAGTGGGAGGGGGCGTGGCCCTACAGAGTTGGGGGGTGTGGCTTAGCAAAGCGCTTCGCATAGGTGATTTAATCTATTTCATTTAATGTTTCTGTGTGTCGTTGCAGAATGGCTGCAGAGTGGGAGGGGGCGTGGTCTGACAGAGTTGGGGCGTGACTTAGCAAGACGATTCGAACAGTTGTAGTCTATAATTAGTCTATTTTATCTAAAATGTTTGTGTGTCGTTGCAGAGAGAAATTCACCCTCCCACCCCGCAGCAAACAGAAGTTTATTTTTACCTTTATTTTTTCAATCCCCGTTGGCTGCGGAGTGGGAGGGGGCGTAACCTGACAGAGTCGGGGGCGTGGATTAGCAAGACGCTTCACATGGGTGTATTTAATCTATTTCATTTAATGTTTCTGTGTGTCGTTGCAGAGAGAAAGTCAACCTCCCACCCATCCCTGCAGCTGACAGAAGTTGATTTTTACCTTTATTTTTTCAATCCCTGTTGGCTGCGGAGTGGGAGGGGCGTGGCCTTACAGAATCAGGGCGTGGCTTAGCAAAGTGCTTCGCATAGGTGCATTTAATCTATTTCATTTAATGTTTCTGTGTGTCGTTGCAGAATGGCTGCGGAGTGAGAGGGGGCGTGGCCTGACAGAGACGGGGCGTGGCTTAGCAAAAGGCTTCGAACGGTTGTAGTCTATAATTAGTCTATTTCATCTAAAATTTTTGTGTGTCGTTGCAGAGAGAAATTCACCCTCCCACCCCTGCAGCAAACAGAAGTTTATTTTTACCTTCATTTTTTCAATTCCCATTGGCTGCGGAGTGGGAGGGGGCGTGACCTGACAGAGTCGAGGGCGTGGATTAGCAAGACGCTTCACATGGGTGTATTTAATCTATTTTATTTAATGTTTGTGTGTGTTGTTGGAGAAAGAAAGTTAACCTCCCACCCATCCCTGCAGCTGACAGAAGTTGATTTGTACCTTTATTTTTTCAATCTCTGTTGGCTGCGGAGTGAAAGGGGGTGTGGCCTGACAGAGTTGGGGGTGTGGCTCAGTGAGACCTGGGACGGGGGTTTTAAGTACTTCTTTTAGGGTGGCATGAATTAAAGGTCAATACCATGCTTATTTATGAGCCCACGCAATAGGCTGCAGTGGAGGAAAACATCTTTTATTACTACTGAACTGTAGTAATAGAAAAACACATAAGTTATATTTATGGTAACCGGACTACCTTTAACAGTGTCAGTGAATAGAAATGGATGAGATCCTCAGCTGCTGATAATTACCTGGTTGTTATGGAAACCTGCCCTCCCTGTGTGTGCCTTTGCAGAGAATGGCAGTTGGAGTTTAAAACCAAAGTTCCCAGTTGTAATGTTGGCTAATGGAGATCATATTTTGGGAATATCTCAGGAACGGTATGTCCTAGAGAGATGAGACCTGGTCTAAAACCTTCCCGGACACCTGATGTAGCTTTTTTTTAACTGATAAGGACTACATGATGTTTTGAACAAAGAGACTGACAGAAGTATGAAAAAATTCAAATTACATTTATTGATGCAGTTTTGTTTTTTTTTCTTTTTTTGATAAGCAACTTTCAGTCTAAAGAATTTTTACAATATAAAGAACATACAAATAACATGATATTATATATATATATAAAACACATAAGTTATATTTATGGTAACCGGAATACCTTTAACAGTGTCAGTGAATAGAAATGGATGAGATCCTCAGCTGCTGATAATTACCTGGTTGTTATGGAAACCTGCCCTCCCTGTGTGTGCCTTTGCAGAGAATGGCAGTTGGAGTTTAAAACCAAAGTTCCCAGTTGTAATGTTGGCTAATGGAGATCATATTTTGGGAATATCTCAGGAACGGTATGTCCTAGAGAGATGAGACCTGGTCTAAAACCTTCCCGGACACCTGATGTACCTGTGTGCCGAATTTGGTGAAAATCGGTCCAGTAGTTTGGTCGCGCATAGAGAACAGACAGACAGACAGAAACTCATTCTTATATTATTAAGAGATAACCATATTATTACCATAATGCCTCCTCAGGATTTGTGCCTGCTACTGCTTATTATATACTGCGCCAATACCATACCCACCACCTCAGTATTGTACCTACTGCTGCCTTTAATATAGTGCATCACTGACATATCCCCCCCCAACCTCCAACTGTGTCTGCTACTGCTGCCTGCTACTGCCTATAATATAGTGCATCACTGCCATACCCCCCCCCAACTGTGTCTGGTACTGCTGCCTGCTACTGCTTATTATATACTGCGCCAATACCATACCCACCACCCCATTATTGTGCCTGCTACTGCCCATAATATAGTGCATCACTGCCATATCCCCCCCAACTGTGTCTGGTACTGCTGCCTGCTACTGTCTATAATATAGTGCATCACTGACATATCCCCCCCAACCTCCAACTGTGTCTGCTACTGCTGCCTGCTACTGCTTATTTTATAGTGCATACCCCTCCCCCCACAATGTTCCCATAAACTGTCCCTTCTACTGGTGCAATGCTGTTTTTTCTACATAGTTTGTCACCCTCCCAGTCCCATAGCCTCCCACTTTTTGTGGCAGATCTTCATGCAGCTTGATGCTGCTGTCCCACAGTCACAGACTGCACTTCCTGATAGGGTCAGCTCGGCATGACTGAAGTCCTTCTCCTTGTAAAGTTTGTCTTCTGGGTGCTCGGCAAGCCAATCAGCAGTAGGCTCTGATAGAACTGCTTATGCTGATTGGTCAAACCAGCTCCTTGCAGAGAAACAGAGCGCTCGGCCAGGAATGAAGCCACTGATGCTCTGGGTAAGGGGAGGGGAGAGGAGGGCCCAGTGAAGCACAAGAGGCTGGGGAAGCTGTGAGTCTGCATCTGGTAGGCAGGGGCTGAGGACTGAGGACGGTGGAAAGCCATTGTATTGTAATTAGGGGGCGGGGCCTATCTTCCACGTCGGGCCCCCTTCCCCCACGGGCCCCATAGCAGCTGCGTGGTCTGCCTCTATTGGATGTATGCCACTGTCCTTGAGATATATGACAAGGGTTCAGGTCTCTTTTCTGTTGATTCCATCTCTTATTTTCTATATCCATTTGTGGATCTCAGTATTCAGATGTTTTAGACCTCTTTATCTGCGTCTGGAGGAAAGAAGGTTTGTACACAAACATAGAAGATGATTCTTTACTGTAAGAGCATTTGGAACTCTCTGCCTGAGGAGGTGGTGATGGTGAGTTCACTAAAAGAGTTCAAGAGGGGCCTGGATGTATTTTGGGAGTATAATAATCTTACAGGCTATAGCTACTAGAGATGGTTCTTTGATCCAGGGAGTAATTCTGATGCCTGATTGGAGTCAAGAAGGAATTTTTTTCCCCTAAAGAGGGGAAAATTGTCTTCTACCTCACAGGGTTTTTTTTTTTTTTGCCTTCCTCTGGATCAACTTGCAGGATAATAGGCTGAACTGGATGGACAGATGTCTTTTTTCGGCCTTATAAACTATGTTACTATAGTAGTAATGCCTATTGTGCCCTCTTCATAGTAGTAATGGCTTCTGTGCCCCCTTTATAGTAACAATGCCCTCTGTACCCCCTTTATAGTAGCAATGCCCTCTGTGTCCCCTTTGCAGTAGTAATGCTTACTGTGCCCCCCTTTGTAATGGTAATGCCCACTGTGCCACCTTTATAGTATTAATGCCTTTCCTCTGTGCCCCCTTTGTAGTAGAAATTGGGTCGCAGCCTAAAGGAAACACTGGTGGCATCCACCAGCAGTGTTTAACTGCTGTGTAGATTCCACCCCCTCCAAAAAACTGCCGGCTGAGGGGAAATTCTCATTTTGCCTCATGACAAAAATGGCCCTGATTATGCTATAATCTGCACGTATATCCTGTTCATTACTCATCTAGAAAGCATAGGTAATTTGCTATACACCTCTATATGTGGAATATGTATTCTTTCTACTCTAAGCTATGTATATATCCTGTTTATTTCCCCTCTAGAAAGCACAGGGAACTCACCATACACCTGTATATGTAGAATATGCGTTCTTCTAATATATAAAGCTGAGTGTATTTATGTATGTCCGCTAAATGAATCCGCATCGTCGCAGCTACAATCACGAAATTCGGCACACAGGTACATCAGGTGTCCGGGAAGGTTTTACAACGGGTCTCGGCTCTCCAGGACGTACCGTTCCTGAAATATTCCCAAAAAATGCATTAGCTAATAGAAGCCTGGTCACATGACCCTTATCAGCCAATAGAAGCTCGCAGGCAGTAAGTCTCCATAACAACCCAGCCATTTTCCTTCACTGCTGTAGGTCTGCTTTAAAGGGGCAGAGGGCTGTCGATGACACTGTTAAAGGGGTATTCCAGTTACCATAAATATAACTTATGTTTTAGACTAACTCATCATTAATCATTACCTAATATAATGTAAATTTCACATGTTTACCGTTCAGTAGTGATAAAAGATGTTTTCTTCCACTGCTAACCACTGTGTTTCCTCATAAATTACCATGGCATCGACCTGTAATTCAGGCCACCCTGAAAAGAAGGACTGGACAGCCCGGTTTTCTGGCTCCCTGTCCCCCGTCCGGCGGAGTGCCTGGACGGACGCAGGGATGTCCACCCTTTTAGCTGCTCACACTCAGACAGCTTCTCCTCCGTGTCCTAACAGAGACAGGGGTGTGGCCTCATGTTTAGGGGCGTGGCTTCACATTTGGGGGCATGGCTGGTGAGGTCCATCTTCTGGGGTGAAGACAGTGGCCACCCTAGTTTTAACTCCACAGTTAAAGGGGAAGGCGCTGTGGATGTTACTGTTAAGGGGCAGGCTGCTGTGGAGGTCACTCTTAAAGGGGCGGGCACTGTAGAGGTCACTCTCGATATCTTTTAATGACACACACACAAACATTAAATGAAATAGACGAAATATACCCGGGCGAAGCCGGGTCCTTATGCTAGTATTACTATAAAATACACATATATCCTGTTAATGTCCCATCTTGAAAGTACAGAGAACTCACTTTACACCTATATTTGTGGAATTTGTGTTTATTGCATGTCTAACAAAGACAAGAAGCTGACTTTACCTATGTTTGTAGCTTTAAAAATTTATTGTATTGTTAATTTTTTTCTTTATTCCTTTTCTTCATTCTTTTCAGTATGTTTTGGGATGCAGCAGGACAAAACTGCTACTCCCAATATTAGGATGTTATGGGCTATCTCAAGACACCGGTCCTTCAAGCACACACAGGAGCTCCTCCTCTCCATGGCTGAGCTTCATTTCCCCTGGCCTGGTCACATGACAATGACATCATCATAGGTCTTTGAACTGTACTCTGTATGTACTCAGTATGTACTCTGTGAATAGACCAGCCATATAATAATCCTTGAAAACCCATTTATAAATGTGTAAAACAGTCCTGTTTAAATGAGGATTTTGTTACTGACTCCAGTCATATTAGATGTTAATTTTGAGTTATGTTCTCAGAAGTTTTGTGCCCAAAATCAAATGACATAGCTTTTTTTTAACTGATAAGGACTACATGATGTTTTGAACAAAGAGACTGACAGAAGTATGAAAAAATTCAAATTACATTTATTGATGCAGTTTTGTTTTTTTTTCTTTTTTTGATAAGCAACTTTCAGTCTAAAGAATTTTTACAATATAAAGAACATACAAATAACATGATATTATATATATATATATATATATATATATATATATATATTACACTGGACAACTAAAATCTAGGACTGAATTCTAACCCTACGAGCAAAATACAAAGCAGCCTCTTTGAGAGAATGCTTTATATCCCAAAATACTGTCATATCATATAAAGAACAAATAGCAGTACGGTTTTATTTTTTTGTCTTTTAAATCCTGTCCTAATGTTACAGTATTTTACATCACACTAGAATAACGCAGACATTGCAGAAGGAAAAAAAATAAAAGTATAAAAATTAAGAATAGGAAGGATGTGGGTCAATAGCATAATTCTGTACAAAGTTGCTTTGGGATACAATAGAAAAAAATCCAATAGAACAACAAAAAAGAGCACAGACATCTTTTGTAATGAGGTCCTTTATGTTTAGATAAAAAAAAATCCTTCATAAGAAAGTTAAAATGTGTCATCTATTATGTAAGAGACAGTTCATATTTCCCCTTCCAACAACCCTAACCCCTGCAGGCTCCAAGAGGGAGGAAGTAAAAAGCTCCCCCATGAAGTATATTTACAGTTACTTCATTAGCTCGGCTTTAGTCTGTGCTGAAGCCTTGAAGAGGTTCACAAGCCCGGTTTAATATTTCACAGTAGTATTCCAGACCTAAATAGTCTCCTCCCATTTAAGATTCATAACAGGGGTCTGTGTATGAAAGTGAATTTCAGATATGTAGTGTATATATATATTCATGCATATAACTGGATGACCAATTGTAGAACTGTCAGGTTAATCAGCATAGGTGTCTTGTGGATCTGACAGGAAAATTCTCCAAGCATGCTCCGCTATCTGGTGTGTCAGAAAGGTCTCCGGACTAAATTTGGATTTGGTTAAATTCTATTAAAATGCAAAAAGGACACCATTCAAGGAGATGGTTTGTCAAACACAGAGTTGATGAAATGTGGCTGTGTGCTGGAGTTATTACTGTACATTACTGTAGACACAAAAGCATCAGCTAGTCCCATCCCAAAGCATTTGCTGTGCAAATATGCAAGAATTAACCACTACTAGGACTGAATCAGTGTTGGAGAATGCCTCTGGGCAAAATATCTTCCCATCTTCTGATATTTATATTCATGCCATGATACTGTTGGCGTACTTTCACACTCTCAGTATGTAGACTATGGTGGCCCATTGTCCCTAGCAGACAGTGAACTTTCAGTTGTTTGAATGTTTTTTTTTATGGAAGTTCACTCAGAGTACAGATGGTGGAGGCCCATGGGCAACTGCGTCATTTGCCCTTCCAATAATCCATCCCTGACCATTATCTATGTATTTCCCCAATATCAACCCTGGTGACTATCTTCAGTTTCTCATTCTAATTGTGTTTGTAGAGAGAGAGAATACAAAGAATAGGATGAATGTGACCCCATCGATTCCGATATCTATCCATTTTTCTGTGAGCCGTCTTTAAAGTGCCAGATTAGGACAGGCTCTAAAAGATGCATCTACTTGTGTAGAGGATCTTTTTACTGATCCAAACATCACAGAACAGATGAGGTGCCTACATAACAATGGGTTTCAAACAATAGCATCAGATGTATAACACTTATTTAAGATGTTCATGGACCAACACAGACAGACCTTACTGCTTGGAAGACACATACATGGCTATTACAGGAACCTCACCTAACATCCTCCAGTGCTTCATTGCAGCCAATTCTCCTAACCTGACTTTAAATCATATGGACATTTACAATGAAAGAGCAATAAATGTCAATTTTCTCAATGCTTTGTATTTAATCTGACATGTTCTCTATATTGAACAGCGTTTCTCTTTAGCTTACACCTTACGCTAAAGATGTCGGGCTGATTTTTCAAACTGATGTAAAGTAGAACTGGCTTAGGGGTTGTTCACACTTCAGTTATTTGATCAGTCATTTCCATCAGTTATTGTGAGCCAAAACCAGGTGCAGGTCAACACCAAACAGGTGCAGATCTTTTCATTATATCTGATCTCTGTTTAGTGTCCACTCCTGGTTTTGGCTCACAATAACTGATGGAAATAACTGATCCAATAACTGATATGTGAACAACCCCTTAGTTGTCTATAGCAACCAATCAGATTCCACCTTTCATTTTTGACAGCTCCTTTGGAAAATGAAAGGTGGAATCTGATTGGTTTCTATGGACAACTAAGCCAGTTCTATTTTACACCAGTTTGATTTCTACTACTGTGTACTGGCCTAAAGGATATTGCTTCATATATACATAGTAAGAAAGATAGCATTGGCTACCTGATCTTTAGCTTTTCGATCTGACCTAGTATATTTATTCATAGAAGAACTACTTTCATTGAAATGCTGGGGTTGAAAGATTTTCATTCATTAGGCCCAAGCTGTTATAATATACATCTGTGTATTTCCATTGGATGTGTCCCCCAGTTACAAAGGGATGGAGGAATATGTTGAGACAGCGGGACATTATTTATTGCAGTAGTTACACGTTAGTTTGTGTACATTGTTTTATCAGCTGCCTTTGTGTCACATGATTTTACAGTCTATGTCCACCTTTGCAACCAATCTTAATTGCTCCAATGCATATACAATTAAAACGGAAAAAAAAGCTTTTCTAATTGTCTTGATTCATTTATAGTTTCCTGTATACAGCTCCTATGCAGACATATGTGTCGCCATACATAACCACAATCCTGTATGCAGTCTGATTCTGCAGTCATGAATTATATTCTTTCATCTGTTTGCAAAGGCAGATATAGCCTTCAAAAATATTTAATTCAACTGAGTTTACCACAGATTCAGTTACTTGTTTCCTAACTATCATTTATCATCCCAGTGGTATGCAGAGAGCGGTACAGAAGGATACACAGACACTTGTCATTAGGATGTGTTTGGGCACAGTGGCCTATTTTGCCCTGAACTGCAGTTTGGTAGGCTGGCAAGTGATACTAGAATGTATAATCTGCTTGATTATTTCCTCTATTAATTATGCTTCTGCTTTCTTTATATTACTCTATGTATTTTCTTTTTTATATATAGAAGGCCCATGTTGTACATACTAATTAAGAAATATTTTCAGAATCCTATTCATTTCAATTTGTCTTCAGAGAGTACTCTCCAGGAGAAAGAAGTAATGTGGACAGTGATGAGGGGGTTTCAATACTGTTCTGTCACCAGTTGGCTTAAGAGTCTGAATGGATATTTCATGAGACACTTTGCAGTAGGGGACTTTTTTGGGGGGCTGCTGTATATTATGTTTACTGCAATAGAGGTAAGACAACAGGAGTTTGGGTCTCCATATGATCCAGAAAGTAAAAAGACATGTAATAAATAAAATCAGAAACTTGCACAGATATAGGTTTTAAACTCTTCAATGTCAGAAGATCTTTTTTTCCTGTCACAAAAGAATCCCCACGTTTCATGGTAGTGTTGAAGTCTCCCTATACTCCTCCTTTGAAGCCGAGCTATAATTCTTGATGGGTTTCAGTTGTATGAGTCGATGGTTACTCGAATTGCTTAGCTGAAAGTTGAACCTCAGCTTCACGAGTTGTGGAAAGATCTCTAGTCTTTGCAAGTTGGGATTTGGCAGAAGAGTAAGAAGAAACTTCACAAGGTTGTGGCTGAAATGTCCTTCTTCAACACCACTGTTCCATAGGTCAAGTCATTGCAGAGATACAGTTCATTTGCTCTGTAAGGATTTTTTAGTGTCTGTAGAGGAGCCTGTAGGGTGTGAACCTTCCTGCATTTAAATATACAATGTACTAATTTGTAATCCTCACTGCTTGGACACTGACAGTTCTCTGCTTGAGAAGCTCAATGCACTGGCGTATACGAGGATCACACACTCATGGTCATGCTGGGTGAGTACTGTGAAGAGGAGAAAACAATGTTAGATAAAAAAATACCATGAAAGGTAATGTCTATATATAGATTACACAGTATCTTACATAACTTAACTCCCAATACTTCACAACAGAAATTTAAAAAAAAGTCATCTCTAGTCTACAGCTTTCTATGTCTGCATGGCTGCTATAAATCCTATGCTAACAAATTAAATAAATCTGAATGCTAACAGCTCAGGCAAGATGGATTTACCCATAATCATGCACAGGAAATTGAGTGGGGGAGATTTATCAAAACTGGTGTAAAGGCAAACTGAGTTAGTTGCCCATAGCAACCAATTAGATTCCATCTTCCAAAGGAGCTCTGAAAGACGAAAGGTATAATGTTATTCGTTGCTATGGGCAACTAAGCCAGTTTTACTTTGCACCAGTTTTGATAAATCTCCCCTGTTATATATATTTTGTTTTAATTAGTAGAAAAAAAAATAGGTGATACATTCCCTTTAACTGAGGATGAAAAATTGATTTGGCAACTAATGCCAAAGTCTTGTTTGGTACCTGTAGAACACTTACGCTTTCGCTTTGGAAGGGGTTTAAGAAATTGCCGCCCATCTCTCCATCATCACGAGGTGTTCCCGGAGGATTATTCATCCCTGCCATGTTATTAGGAGAATTCTGTAAAGGAAACATGGATACTCAAAAAATGTTTGATAACATAACAGCAGATGAGACTACATCAAACTTGCAATATTAGGGAAAGGTGGCATCTTCTTCACCTACTAATAGCCCATTGTTTGCCTTTCTCTGTAATAACTTTCTGAAATGTGCCAAAGTTTGTTAACCGCTTCCTGTCCAGCGCCATACATGTACGGCACTGGTCAGGTCAGGTATTTAAAGAGGTATTCCGGTTACCATAAATATAACTTATGTTTTAGACTAATTCATCATCAATCATTACCTAATATAATGTCTATTTCACATATTTACCGTTCAGTAGTTATAAAGTACATTTTTTCCCCTGCTACCTACTGTGTTCCTCATAAGTTACCATGGCACCGACCTGTAGTTCTGAGCCTTTGTCAGGTCAGGCATGCTCAGTGTGTTGCTATCAGTTCTCTAGCTAATGTCAGTGTGCTGCAGCTTACCGAGTAGAGGGGGCGTGTTTGGACTGGAATATCAGGCAGACAATCAGTAATCATCAACACTCATGAACAAGCAGAAACTCACAGCAGGAAAGCTAAGGATTGTGGGGATTGTAGTTTTGTGAGGAGAGATCAGGAGCCATGACACTGAGTGTGTTGCAGGCTCACACAGGAGCTAGACAAATGGATTGCAAGGTAAAATGAAGCTCTGGTTATATGTATAGTTATGGGTTCTGGTTGGGTCACAACTTGCAGCCTTAATGCAGTTTATCAAAAATTAAGTTACATTACCGGAATACCCCTTTAAAGATGATGCCCGCTTGGAGCAGAGCAGACACCATAGCTGCCAGGTTTCTGCTGTTTCACATAGCAGCGACACGGGGCTAATTTCTGTGTTCTGCAATAACACCAATTGCACATATTTAACCCCTTAGATGCTGCAGTCAATTGTGAACACAGCAGCTGAGGTGGCTTTCTCTACAAGAACTGTGCTCCTGGGGCCCAAACGGCTCCCCTGTGCTGAGACTGAGAAAGCAGTTTGTTGTAAATAAATTACAATAACAGGCAGTACTGGATTTACATCTGTCTGTGGGTTCAGATTGTCTGGTGCCTTAGCCTCCACCCATGAAATAGGCCACCTGCTCTAACAAAACAGTATAACTTTAAGGTACATCTAAAGCCCTCTGCAACTTTACACTTGTCCCTCCCTGGGTTGTTTCTTCTTACTCCCGAACAAAATAAAGTACTTAATTACCATATAAATACACATAGGGGTTCATTTATGAAATCAGATATTTCAGGTTTGTGGTGTAAAAAGTCACAATTCCCTTAGCAACTGTGCCATTTTTGTGACATATTGTGATCCCCACCACTTTTCACAGTGGTCTAAAGAAATGCAGTATAAAAGACCACCCGTGTGAAAAGATCAACCACTTATCTAGACCAGATTTTCAGCTCTATCATATATTATGAATATTGGCCGTTTTAAAGGACCAACCCCCCAAGAGAACACTTTTCAATACAATTTTGGATTGTCATCTTGGAGTTTCACTTTTGGAGTTCACTTTATAAGAAATAAAATATAAGAAAACAAAGCTGTGACATGCTAGGTTTAACTTCCATCATGTAAAGGTATATTTTGCACTGCTTTAGATGAGGATAATTAAACTTGGCAATTATAATGTAATATAATACCTTTGGCAACACATCCATATCTCCAGAGCCTGTAAGGAGGAAAAAGAGGAAAGTCAAGAAGCGTAGGTGAAAAATCTAGAACATTTTATTTCACTAAAGTATCGGGATCGAGGTCACTAAAGCTTCTTTTAAAGGGGTCAGATGTTTCATCCCAACTTTTACAAATGTTCTGCAAATGGCATTATGGTCAACTTACTAGCATACCTTATAAGCACATCAATGCCATTGTCCCCCACCACCTTGTGTACTGCAGTTGACTGCCCTTCTGTACACATTGCTCCAATCCCAACATGGTCACTGATGGAGGAGCATGTGGCCAGAGCAATCTATCAACAGCCTCTATTGAATGACACAGAACATGGTTCTGTGTGTCCGCTAGTCAAACACACAGCCCCCTTGGGTAGTACAGTCAGTTCCACTGACCAGATATGGTCACTCGCTAATTTAATAACAATGGTACTGTTACCCATGAAGTGTGCCTAAAAGGTGACACTTAAAAATGTGTGAATATCAGACTGACTCAACCCTTACACCTGGAAAAAAGGTATAAAAATTATCCATGAAAAGCATATTGGTTAATGATCTGCATGTTTCGTCAATATAGCATAGTGCTTCAGTTATCATCCCAACCCATAGCATATAGATGTGATAGACTTCAACACGCCATAGATGAAATAAATCAGTGCATGTTTTTTATTTGGATTTTTTAAGGCAATTCACAAAATATGTTTTTGCCACTATTTCAATTAGTGATAGAGTGGAGAATTGTCTGCTGTTGGTGAAGGATGAATATCACCATGAAGGAAATGCTGATTGAGGGTTGAGGATCTGCAGTTAGACTCATGGCCACTAGGTGTCACTATAGCACCACAGTATGCAGTGTCATCCAGTACTGCTATTTGGATGTTATTTCATGACATTTATTTTCTCTTGGAATTTGAAATAACCCTATTACTATAACTCTTTCCTGTTTGCAATATTTTCTTCCCTATGATTGCTTTAAAAAGACACAAGTAAATCTTGCAAAAAAGATCCATGTTAGCTATCATGTAGTGATCTTTCACTTTGTGATGTTACGTTTTAGAAATATCTATAAATTGTACCGAATACTTCTATTTGGATATATGTAGATAACACTTATGCTGCATTTCCTCCATAGTTTTGATTATTATGTGTTATACTCTATGGTAAAAAGTTAAATGCTGGCACCTATTATTGAATACCATTTTGGTTCTTTTTTTTCTGATCGTAAATACAAAGGGAAGATTTATCAAGCTGGTGTAAAGTAGAACTGGCTTAGTTGCCCATATTGCCCATAGCAACCAATCAGATTCCATTTTTAATTTTCTAAAGGAGCTGTGAAAAATGAAAGGTGGAATCTGATTGGCTGCTATCGGCAACAAAGCCAGTTCTATTTTACACCAGTTTGATAATTCTCCGCCAAAGTTCAAAAACATAAACATTTCATGAATGAACCTACCTAACGATCCATTCATATGATGAGGTTCCATTGCACCCATTCCTCCCATTGGGCCATCAGGACCAGGACCCATTGGAAACTGAAAAAACAAACAAACCCTGGTCACAACACAAATTGTAGTGCAGCATCACAAAAGACAATTTTTAGAATTTGTAGTGCACAACTTTGATAACTATAATGAGTTACTGCCTTCAGACCTGTACCACCTTTATTTTACTGGTTCACTGGGAGTTTCACCACAAATGTGTAATTCCCCAAATGTGTAATCAGCATTCACTGATTTTTGCAAAATAAATCCAAATTTACTCTTGTCAGCCTCAATGTTAAATACCCATGGCCCACAGCTAATTCCAGAGGGAACAAACTGCAAAGGAATTTATAAGTCGCCAACTAAATTCAACTTCAAACTTACCGTATTTTTCGCTTTATAAGACGCACCTGATGATAAGACGCACCCCAGATTTTAGAGTAGGAAAATAAGAAAAAAATATTTTTCATCAGACCTCATATCAGACCCCCCATAAATTTCAGGACATCACATCAGACCCCCATATCAGCCCTCCATGTCAGACCCCCATCAGTCCTTAGATCAGCCCATCAGCCCCCATATCAGCTCACTGTGCCCCCATCAGAACTCAGATCAGCCCACTGTGCCCCCATATCAGCCCACTATGCCCCCATCAGACCTCAGATCAGCCCCCATATCACCCCACTGTGCCCCCATATCAGCCCACTGTGCCATCATACCTCAGATCAGCCCACTGTGCCCCCATATCAGCTCACTGTGCCCCCATCAGACCACAGATCAGCCCCCATATCACCCCACTCTGCCGCCATCAGACCTCAGATCAGCCCCCATATCACCCCACTGTGCCCCCATATCAGCCCACTCTGCCCCCATCAGACCTCAGATCAGCCCACTGTGCCCCCATATCAGCCCACTGTGCCCCCATCAGACCTCAGATCAGCCCCCATATCACCCCACTGTGCCCCCATATCAGCCCACTCTGCCCCCATCATACCTCAGATCAGCCCACTGTGCCCCCATATCAGCTCACTGTGCCCCCATCAGACCTCAGATCAGCCCCCATATCCCCCCACTGTGCCCCCATATCAGCCCACTCTGCCCCCATCATACCTCAGATCAGCCCCCATATCACCCCACTGTGCCCCCATCATACCTCAGATCAGCCCCCATATCACCCCACTGTGCCCCCATATCAGCCCACTCTGCCTCCATCAGACCTCAGATCAGCCCACTATGCCCCCATATCAGCCCACTGTGCCCCCATATCAGCCCACTGTGCCTCCATCAGACCTCAGATAAGCCCCCATATCACCCCACTGTGCCCCCATCAGACCTCAGATCAGCCCACTGTGCCCCCATATCAGCTCACTGTGCCCCCATCAGACCTCAGATTAGCCCCCATATCACCCCACTGTGCCCCCATATCAGCCCACTCTGCCTCCATCAGACCTCAGATCAGCCCACTATGCCCCCAGATCAGCCCACTATGCCCCCATATCAGCCCACTGTGCCCCCATATCAGCCCACTCTGCCTCCATCAGACCTCAGATCAGCCCCCATATCACCCCACTGTGCCCCCATCAGACCTCAGATCAGCCCACTGTGCCCCCATATCAGCTCACTGTGCCCCCATCAGACCTCAGATTAGCCCCCATATCACCCCACTGTGCCCCCATATCAGCCCACTATGCCCCAGATCAGCCCACTATGCCCCCATATCAGCCCACTGTGCCTCCATCAGACCTCAGATCAGCCCACTCTGCCCCCAGATCAGCCCACTATGTCCCCAGATCAGCCCACTGTGCCCCCAATATCAGCCCACTCTGCCCCATTAGACCTCAGATCAGCCCCCATATCAGCCCACTCTACCCCCATCAGACCTCATATCAGCCCATCAGCCCCCATATTAGCCGACTGTGCTCCCATCAGACCTCAGATCAGCCCACCCAGCCCCATAAGGATAAAATAAAAAACTCTCTCACCTCTTCTGCGCCGCGGCTCCGCTCCTGGTCCGGCGCTCCTTTGTCTTCTCCAGCCGGCGCTGCACTGTCACTTGACTGCGTGCAGCATCAGGTCATAGTGCGCGTACTACGTCCTGATGCTGTACGTGGTCAGGACAGTGCACCGGAGAAGACAGAGGAGCACCGGACCCGGAGCGGAGCCGCAGTGCAGGAGAGGTGAGAGAGTTTTTTATTTTATCCTTATGGGGCTGGGTGGGCTGATCTGAGGTCTGATGGGGGTCCCGGCACCTAATACATACATACTTGTATTCGCTTTATAAGACGCACAGCAATTTTCCACCTTCTTTTGGGGGGAAAAAAGTGCGTCTTATAAAGCGAAAAATACGGTAGGTACATTTTAATGATTATCGGCAGCATGGTAGTCCAGTGGCTAGCTGAATGTTGAGGTCCAATGTTGAAAACTAAATGTATTCTGCAAGTGCTCACAGAACTGCACTCAACCATCCCAGGTACCTATTCTGGCATTCATTGTGTGCTGGTCCTGTCATCATTACTTTCACAGTGGAAGATCCGGATCTTAAGGTGACCATACACAATAGATGAGTTGAACAGTTGAACATGCTGATTTTGGTGGGAGCAGATGTCCATATAGTGTGTATGGGGTTATCCCCACTTTTCCCTCCCAGGTAGTATTGACCTGTTGAATTTCAACATGCCTAACTCTTTAGGCAGCACAATCTGCTGCAGGCAAACAATAATTTTTGTGACCGCATGAATGATCTATTACCCAATGAATGTTTTGCTTGTTCATCAGGTAATCGGCTGCACATTTACACCACTAAATAATTGCTAACAATTATGTATGATTGTTGGTGATTATCTGGGGGATTCTCGGCCTGTGTAAAGGGCCCTTTACTCCCCTTCCCTGCTGAAAACACATACACTTGGTTTAGTAGTCAAGAAGAACAGCTCTTGGCCAAACGAGTGTGTAGCTGACAGCTCTCTAATATGTATGGCCAGTCTTGCAGACAGCATTTTGTGTTTACAGGTAATCAAGTCTCATAGTGTGGACATTTTCTTGCATGGATAGGTATATCACGTTCCTATGACATTGGCTAAAGCGTGTATGAGAATGTGAGTAATTGAAATCTCCACTAGCTGCACAGGTGGCAGTTTATTTTATCTACAGATCTTGGAATATGCTGGAGCTATGTAAATGAGTAATGAAGATAAATGATCGTAATAACCTGCACCACCCAGACTACTAGAATAAAGTATTATAGTAATCTGCACCACCCATACTGGCAGAATAAGGGTACTGCTACATGGTGACTGAAAAGTTGCACAACATTTTCTGTAGTGATGGTCAATAGTGTTGCATTCTGACGTGCTGCCACTAAATAGTCACAAAAAATTCATCCAGGTTGGATTTTTGTGCCACTGTTGCATCACATTACATATTACGTCTCATATCGCAGTCTGACACTACTGACTGTAACTGAGGATCGCAGAGCTGCAGCGCCTAGAAAGGACAAGTCCCTACTCGGCATGGCTGCGGCTTTAAGTTGCGGCTCCGTGACTCAGTTAATGGTGGATTTACAGAAGACTTCATAACGAATCAGCAATACTTGAGTTTACCCTAAGGCTAGTTTCAGACAAGTGTGTTCATTCCATACACATCTGAAACGACATATAGCCTAAGTGTACATTCACTTGTGACAAATCCACAACAAAGTCTGCCTGATTTAGGCTACTTTCACACTAGCGTTTTAAAATTCCGGTATTGAGTTCCGTCATAGGGGCTCAATACCGGAATAAAACGCTTCAGTTTTGTCCCCATTCATTGTCAATGGGGACAAAACTGAACTGAAGACAACGGAATGCTCCTGAAAGCATTCCGTTCCGTCTTCAGACCGGAGAACAAACCGCAGCATGCTGCGGTTTGCTCTCCGGTCCAGGCATCCGCACCAAGACGGATCCGGAATGACCCCCAATGCAAGTCAATGGGGGTGGATCCGTCTGGTGTGACCATAATGGTAACCGGATCCGCCCTCCATTGACTTTCAATGGAGTCCATTACGGATCCGGGTACACATAGACACATACAGACATAAACATACACACACATAAAGACATACAAACACACATACATACTTACATGCTCCCCGGCAGGTCTTCGGAGCGTCAGGACGGCTCACACAGGTCACGATTCCCCACAGCGCCCTCTGCTGGGCGCCTGGTGGAATCGTCATCTGACGATTCCACCAGGCGCCCAGCAGAGGGCGCTGTGGGGAATCGTGACCTGTGTGAGCCGTCCTGACGCTCCGAAGACCTGCCGGGGAGCATGTAAGTATGTATGTGTGTTTGTATGTCTATATGTGTGTGTATGTTTATGTATATGTATGTACTGTGTGACATGTGTGGGGCCGGAGCGCGGTTCCGGCTCCACACATGTCACTGCGGCAGGCCTGATCCGGCAGCACCCTTCACCTGCCGGATCAGGCCTGCCGCCAGTGTGAAAGTAGCCTTACATGTGGATTTGTCACAAATTTTGCTGAAGATTTGCCCCTGATTTCACCCTTTTATCATTGCTGCAGCATAAAGGTCAATTTACTTTACTGATTTTATCTGCCAGCAAATAGATTTCCCAGATTATTTTGTCAAGATCACAAGTAATGGAGTATTCCAGCATGAATTTATAGATCAAATAACATTTCTAGTACTTTGTCACTGTTCTTTACATTTACTTACATTTGGCCTGCTTCCGCCAGGTCCTATGGGGTTCATCATTGTGTACATGTTCTCACTGGAGTTTGTAGAGTCTGGAAATAAAAAAAGAAACACAGAAAAATAAGTAAACATATACTACATGATATTCATTGTACAGTTATGCATTTTCTAATATGCTTTCTATTCAGTGGCAGAAAGCAGAGATCTTACAAATGGTGAGCAATTAACATACACCGTGTAACAGAAAGTATCAAAACCTTTCATTATGCAATGATTAAACTTATTCACATAATACAAAAAATGCCTGTTTTTCCAGGAATTGTTCTTACAACAACAACAAAAAAAAAACCAGACGTTTAGGTCAATAGGAAATTATGAAACAAACCACGATATAAATAGTGCATTTTTTGTGTATTTTTTCTTGCAATTTATATTTTGGGTCAATAGCGTTTTTACAAAGTGCAACATCCTCTGGAGTTTGAGGTGTTTTCCCATAGACTCATTAGTATTTGCTCTATAAGACGCATAGACATTTCCCCCCACTTTTGGGGAAAAATGTATATCTTATAGGATGGGAAAAAAATCAGTGAAGGGCCCATGCACAGTATATGAAAACTGATACCCTGGTATATTATCAACTATGACATTCACAGTTGGTCATACCATAAAAGAAACAGTAATCTCTCAATATAATATGTGACTGTCCTATTCATCAGGATTCATGTGGTTGCCACCAAGACAACCCTATTCACCTAAACAGAACTTTTAAAATTTTTACTCAAAGAAGCTTGTTCATAAAATATGCTGTGTGTGAATATACTCTGATGAACATGTCTAGTAAGTATATATAGGAGCATAAAAACTATGAAGTAACATATATGAAATTAAGTAATAAACAGAAAACTGTTAAATAAACCAGAATATGATTTATATTTTAGATTCTTCAAAGTAGTGTTATTCTGCTTTGATGGCATGCTCACGGCTTTATGAGGTAGTCACCTGGAATGGTTTTCAATTAACAGGCATGTCTTGCCAAGGGTTAATTTGTAGAATTGTTGCCTTTGTAATGTATTTGAGACCATCAGTTGTGTTGCACAGAGGCGGGATTTGTACACAGCTCCATACAGAGTTTAGTCTTATTCTACTACTGTTCTAGTTCACATCATTGCAAGAACCAATCAACTAAGTAAAGAGAAACAACTTTTGAAGGTATCCTCAAGAACAGTCATGAAAACCATTAAACACTATGATGAAACTTAGTCTTATGATGACCGCCCCATGAAAGAAAGACTATGAGCTACCTCTGCTGCAGAAGAGAAGTTCAGAAACCTCAAATTAGCAGCAACTTGATTTAGAGCAGGGATGCCCAACCTGCGGCCCTCCAGCTGTTACAAAACTGCAACTTCCATCATACCTGGACAAGCTACAGCTATCAGGGCATGCTGGGAGTTGTAGTTTTGAAACAGCTGGAGGGCCTCAGGTTGGGCATCCCTGATTTAGAGGCTACATAAATGCTTTTACAGAGATCAAGTACATCAACACTTCAGAGAAGACCGAGAATCAGGCCTTTATGAATTGCTGCTGAGAAGTCTCTACTGAGGAACAATAATAAGAAGAGAATAGCTTGGGCAAACAAACACAGGGAAGGGATATTAGACCAGTGGAAAGATGTACTTTGGTGAGAGGAGTCAAAATTTGAGATTTCTTGATTCCAAATATAATCTGTTTGTGAGACGCAGAAAAGGTGAGCAAATGGTTTCTACATGTCAATGGCCATGTCAATGAGTCATTTTGAATGTGCCTCATCAGATCGTAGCTGATACACAGCTTAAAGGGGTTGTGTGAGTGAGGTGATGATGGTGAACTAAAAGAATTCAAAAATTCTGTATTTCTGGAGTGTAATAATATTATACTTTATAATTATTACAGTTTGGGAGATGGGTCGTTGATCCAGGGAGTTATTCTGATTGCCTGACTGAAGTAAAATGAGTAAAATTGGCTTCTACCTCATGGGATTTTTGTGCCTTCCTCTGGATCAACACGTCACCAGACTATATGAGGACTATCTGACCAAGAAGGAGAGTGATGGAGTGCTGAGTCTGATTATATTGCCTCTATAAGCGCCTGGCCTTAACCCAATTATGATGGTTTGAGATTGGACTACAGAGTGAAGGAAAAGCAGCCAAGTGCTCAGCACCTCTGGGAACTCCTTCAAAACTCTTGAAAAACCATTCTAGGCGACTACCTCATGAAAAGGAATGAGAGAATGCCAAGAGTATGCAAAGCATCATCGAAGCAAACGGGGCTTCTTTGAAAAATCTAGAATAAAAAACATTCTGGTTGAATACTTTTTTTGTTTACAATTTAAAGGGGTTGTCTCATCTCAGAAAATGGGGGAATATCGCTGGGATATGCCCCCATTATCTGATAGGTGTGATTCCTACTGCTGGGACCCTCACCTATATTGAGAACGGAGCCCCAAAAGTGGTGGAGGGCACACTGCGCATGCGCAGCCACCCTTCATTAATTTCTATGGAGAAGCCGAAAATAGCCGAGCACTGGCACGGCTATTTCCATTGGGCCCATAGAAGTGAATGGGAGCAGTGGCCGGTCATGTGTAGTGAGCTCCCATTGACTTCCATGGGGAGAGCGCTTGGTGGTGGCCAGACTGGAGTCCTTCCACCACCACTTTGCGGGACTCCGTTTAGGAGATGCCCGCACCTATAAGACAGTGGGGATATAGCGATATGCCCCCATTGTCTGAGATGAGACAATCCGTTTAATTCCATATATGTTCAATCATAATTTTCATGTCTTCAATAGGAATCTACATATATGCATGTACATCTGCCACTATAATATATCTATCTATCTATCTATCTATCTATCTATATTTTTTTTTTTTTTTTTTAATTGGTATGTAAAATGCTGACACAAGGCTTCCTATTCCAGGACTAACTCAATTCCTTCCTGCTTCTGTTTTCTGTCCTTGGTGACCTAATTTCTTCAGACACATCCCAAAGATGGAAGGAATTGTTTCCTGGCCAAAATATCAACTATGAGACCATGGAAATGCTTTGGGAAGATAAGTTTTACTGTTGTCTGGGTCTGACTGTCAGATTAAGCCTTGTCAGGACAACATTTTTTGGCCGTGATCTCTTGGTTTTGTGTACCTGAACAATCTACTCTTAACACTTGTGTTCCTATTTTTTGTTTTTTTTTCTATAGAAACATAATCATTGTTCAAGTGCCAAGCAGGAAACAACGATGTATACAGTAGTAAATTAATTACAGTCATGAAAGGTACTGGAAAACTCAATTCAATTCTCTCTTGGGAGGTCTACCTCTGTTTACCTCTGAACTATCACTTGGAAAAGACACAAACCGGACCTAGTTTATGACTGATAAGTGGACTTCAGAAGACTACATTGTTATTGTAGACCTGAAAATCTATATCCACACTTAATAACACACTTCAAATTTATTACACAAGAAGGTACAAAGATAAAATTTAAGTATGAGAATGGATAAAAAAAATTACCTCCTGGACTGGGCATTATAGGTGTGCCAGGTGGTCCCCCGCCACCTGGAGGACCCTAAATAAACACACAAAGCATAAAGAGTTATATACGGAAAAAGACACTGCAGAGATCAGCTAATCCAACCTAATGATCACCCTCATTGTGCATAGATCATACGAATGGCCACCAGGCAAATATCCAGAAGTAGAAGTTATAGCTATGAGGAAGACTGGTATTCCGCTTGAAATGCGTTTTTGTGAATTTTAATATTTCTATGAGGTGTTTATCAATAAAATTAAATTTGGATTTTTTCTAAGTGCTGAATATAACTTATCTTTTTAAAACTTAAAGGCATTGTCTCACTTTAGCAAACTGCATTTATCAAGTACAGTATATAATTCAAGTAGTTAATACAATATTATAGGAAAGGGTTCCGGCCTCTCTGGTGGCTAGGACCACAATAGTGTGCAAGCACGGCCACTGCTTATGGATTTCAGGGTGGTCATAACCATGGATAGGAGTAGTGTATAATGTGAAGAATAAATGAAGCAATATGGACAATCACAATACATTAGTAAGTGGCTTGTATTAACTTTCTACATGATAAATGCCACTTACTGAAGTGAGACAACCCCTTTAACAGTTGTTATTGGTATAAAATGAATGAATCAAAAATGGTTCGATTCTTTCTGTGAATTATGCTATAATAACAAACTGTAAGGCTGGTACCCTTATAATGGAACTAACATGGCCTTACTGACAAAAGCGTTGCTCAGTCAAACACAGAGTCGCTTTAATTTTTCCATAGCAATGCTAAAATGAGAGGTGAGCTCTGGTTGACAACACAGCCATTTTTTCTCTGAAGCACTTTTGATAAATGAGACCTTATATGTGTACACCATTTGGTGTATGAAGCGTAGTAATATGAAGGGCTATAAGTAGAGAAAAGGAATACGTAAAAAGGAAATAAATAAGTACAATTTCTCACCACATAGTTTCCTGGTGAAGATGACGAATATGCTATCTGGATGTGGAAAAAGATAAAAACGAAGTTACTAACCAACATTAACATTAAGTAAACTAGTAAAAACTCCAGCAAACTCCACTTTTTAAAAAGGACCCGTCACCTCTCCTGACATGTCTGTTGTAGTACTTTCTTGCATTCCCCATGTAATAACAATTCTGGATCGTCTATTCTTATGGCTCTATGTTGTGCCATTCCTTTATTATAGCTACTATAAGTTGTAAATGAATTGCTGTTAGCCTTCAGTAAGGGTACAGAGGGATGGTAACAAGTTGGGGGTGTGTACGTGGAAATGGCAACACTAATTGGATAGAGTGAGTCTGTGCACGTACACACCCCCAACTGGTTACCACCCCCTCTGTACCCTTACTGAAGGCTAATAGCAATGCATTCATTACTTCTAGTAGAAATAATAAAGGAATGGCACAACATACAGACATAAGTATAGATGCTCCAGAATTGTTATTACATGGGGAATGTATGACGCTATTAAAACAGGCATGTCAGGAGTGGTGAAAGGTCCTCTTTAGGGTCCATTCACACATCCGTATGAATGGTTCCGCATCCGTTCCACAATTTTCAATGGGGCCGCAAAAAATGCGGACAGCACACAGTGTGCTGTCCGCATCCACACTTCTGTTCCTATTGTTGTCCACAGCCACGGATAAGAAAAGGCATTTCTATAGTGCCGGCACATGGCCGGTGTTCGTGTTTTGCAAATCCGCAATTTGCACAAAAAACATTTGCACAAAACACATGCGGAAGTGTGAATGGATCCTTAATGACATTTCACAGTCTGCCACAATATAATTTATATAGTTACACAGATCGCTATTTAGGGTATTTTCACAAAGATTCCATGCCAAAATTGTGTGTATTCCGTCTTCCATTGAGGTTTATCTGCTACGTATTTTCTTGGTGTGGAAACCGCATGAAATCTGCTTGGGAAGCGCAGTCGAGTAGCAAAACGCAGATTAACCTTATTAAAATAGGGCTAATCCACGCATTTGACAAGCAGCAAATTGGCAACAGAAATAAACAATCTGGCATCTGAATTCTAATGGGGATTCCATCATGTGAGCAAGGCTGGATCAACATTGTCTGACAGCAGATAATTTTTATTGTCTCTATTCAAAGACAACCAACAGAAAAGTTCGGCTTCCTGCACATTACCGTGGAGCCACTGTCCTTGTGTTGTGGCCGACAATCCGCAGGCCACCAGTCATGTGCAGGAGGCCTTAGGCTATGTCCACATGGCAAAATCCACAGCAGATAAAATGGTGACAGATCAGTAGCTGAAAATGGGTTGTTTTTAGTGACAGATTCGTAATTTGGAAGAGTTTTTAGAGAATTTCTTGCAAGCGTTTTAGAAGAGTTTTTGAGTGAGGTTTTTCTGCTTTGACTACAATCAAATATGCTTCAAATAAGTCAATTAAGTGTTTTTCAAATCAGCTGCTGAAGAAAAACACATGGTCAAGCCAAAAGTGTGCAATTTTTTTTTTTTTATGGTTGCTGTTGATGGCATTTTTAACATGGATTACACAGCAGAAAACACCTGTTTTCTGCTGCAGAATTAGTGGCAGATTTTTTTCCCATGTAAACATAGTCTTAATAAATTTTGAAGGCAGCCTTGTACTGGAATGGAGAAAACAACATTTGATAACTGTGCATTGTACACTAGCCAGAATGCACATCTACATGCAGACATTGAACCAATATTGCTAGAAGAGTCCTACTCTGAAATCTGGATTGTGAATGCAGCTTTGGAGTTCAGATCTTTCTATGGGTAGGCACACTTGCATACAGGAATCACTATGGTAGATTGTTGATGTTTATAATAAGATTTATTATATATAAATAAAATTATAAAAAATATAAAAATAAAAAACACAAATAGAATACCTATTTAAATACAATATTAGACTTTTTATGTATTTTTTAAATAGGTATTCCATTTACGCATTTTTATTTTTAGATTTTTTATCAATTTATTTATATATAATAAATGTTATGATAAACATCAACAATCTACAATAGTGATTCCTGTATGCAAGTGTGCCTACCAATAGAAACATTTGTATTGTAATATTTGGCATTCGGTAGGCCATTGGTTAGAGCACCTTTATCCATTGGACCCAGAGGGTTGAGTTACTTATCACACTATAGCTTTGGAGTAGATCCTGTAATTTTGTATCAGCACAAGATGCTAAATGTTAAGTTATATGCTTTTATCCATTTATCCACAAAATATTATCCAAAGGTGGATAGATATCTAATTTATTTCATGTGTTAAGTAGCCAAACCTTTATAAATTAATTTTATTGTCAAGTTACTAATCTATAAAATAACCATTTTCCTGGCTAAAGAACAAAATAAAATTATACCGGTTACCATAAATATTTCTGAATTTTGAGTTATAATTTTAGCTCATACACAATGGTTAAATAGGGCATTTTACTGCCTCATTTTAACTGCATTTTGATTGCAAAACCTCTGTGTTTTAGGTTAGACTAGCCTAAGGGTCCTTACATGTGAATTTAGCACTTTCGAATTTTAACATTTAAAAAAAAAAAAAAAGCCATAATATTTGCATGCATTTTTATTTAGGACACCAGCATTTTTTGCTCTGTTTTTTTTTTGTCGACAGGACTTTGTTTTCCGTCCAGCATAACGGCAACCAGATGGATCCGTTATGCTTTCCCATAGGCTTCTATTATGACGGATCAAAACGGAATGCCTCTTAAAGGTGTCCGTTTTGATGTCCGTCCTAGGGATTCCGTTTCTTTCCGTTATAACGATGTTATAACGGAAAGCCTGAACGGAATCCCTAACGGTGATGTGAACGAGCCCTTATCAGTTTTAAAAAACACCTGTCCACAACCTCAAACAGTCACACTCCAAACTCCACTATGGTGAAGACCAAAGAGCTGTCGAAGGACACCAGAAACAAAATTGTAGACCTGCACCAGGCTGGGAAGACTGAATCTGCAATAGGCAAGCAGCTTGGTGTGAAGAAATCAACTGTAGGAGCAATAATTAGAAAATGAAAGACATACAAGACCAATGATAATCTCCCTCAATCAGGGGCTCCACGCAAGATCTCACCCCGTGGGGTCAAAATGATCACAAGAACTGTGAGCAAAAATCCCAGAACCACACGGGGGGACCTAGTGAATGACCTGCAGAAAGCTGGGACCAACGTAACAAAGGCTACCGTCAGTAACACACTACGCTGCCAGGGACTCAGATCCTGCAGTGCCAGACATGTCCCCCTGCTTAAGCCAGTACATATCCGGGCCCGTCTGAAGTTTGCTAGAGAGCATTTGGATATTCCAGAAGAGTATTGGGAGAATGTCATATGGTTAGATAAAACCAAAGTAGAACTGTTTGGTAGAAACACAACTCGTTGTGTTTGGAGGAGAGGGAATGCTGAGTTGCATCCAAAGAACACCATACCTACTGTGAAGCATGGGGGTGGCAACATCATGCTTTGGGGCTGTTTCTCTGCAAAGGGACAAGGATGACTGATCCGTATACATGAAAGAATGAATGTGGCCATGTATCGTGAGATTTTGAGTGCAAACCTCCTTCCATCAGCAAGGGCATTGAAGATGAAACGTGGCTGGGTCTTTCAGCATGACAATGATCCCAAGCACACCACCAGGGCAATGAAGGAGTGGCTTCGTAAGAAGCATTTCAAGGTCCTGGAGGGGCCCAGCCAGTCTCCAGATCTCAACCCCATAGAAAAGCTTTGGAGGGAGTTGAAAGTCCGTGTTGCCCAGCGACAGACCCAAAACATCACTGCTCTAGAGGAGATCTGCATGGAGGAATGGGCCAACATACCAGCAACAGTGTGTGCCAACCTTGTGAAGACTTACAGAAAATGTTTGACCTCTGTAATTGCCAACAAAGGATATATAACAAAGTATTGAGATGAACTTTTGTTATTGACCAAATACTTATTTTCCACCATAATTTGCAAATAAATTCTTTAAAAATCAGACAATGTGATTTTCTGCATTTGTTTTCTCATTTTGTCTCTCATAGTTGGGGTCTACCTATGATGTCAATTACAGGCCTCTCTCATCTTTTAAGTGGGAGAACTTGCACAATTGGTGGCTGACTAAATACTTTTTTTCCCCACTGTATATGTATACAGTACAGACCAAAAGTTTTGACACACCTTCTCATTCAAAGAGTTTTCTGTATTTTAATGACTATGAAAATTGTAGATTCACACTGAAGGCATCAAAACTATGAATTAACACATGTGGAATTACATACTTAAAAAAGTGTGAAACAACTGTAAATATGTCTTATATTCTAGGTTCTTCAAAGTAGCCACCTTTTGCTTTGATTACTGCTTTGCACACTCTTGGCATTCTCTTGATGAGCTTCAAGAGGTAGTCACCTGAAATGGTATTCCAACAGTCTTGAAGGAGTTCCCAAAGATGCTTAGCACTTGTTGGCCCTTTTGCCTTCACTCTGCGGTCCAGCTCACCCCAAACCATCTCGATTGGGTTCAGGTCTGGTGACTGTGGAGGCCAGGTCATCTGGCGTAGCACCCCATCACTCTCCTTCTTGGTCAAATAGCCCTTACACAGCCTGGAGGTGTGTTTGGGGTCATTGTCCTGTTGATAAATAAATGATGGTCCAACTAAACGCAAACCGGATAGAATAGCATGCCGCTGCAAGATGCTGTGGTAGCCATGCTGGTTTAGTATGCCTTCAATTTTGCATAAATCCCCAACAGTGTCACCAGCAAAGCACCTCCACACCATCACACCTCCTCCTCCATGCTTCACGGTGGGAACCAGAGTCCATCCGTTCACCTTTTCTGCATTGCACAAAGACACGGTGGTTGGAACCAAAGATCTCAAATTTGGACTCATCAGACCAAAGCACAGATTTCCACTGGTCTAATGTCCATTCCTTGTGTTCTTTAGCCCAAACAAGTCTCTTCTGCTTGTTACCTGTCCTTAGCAGTGGTTTCCTAGCAGCTATTTTACCATGAAGGCCTGCTGCACACAGTCTCCTCTTAACAGTTGTTGTAGAGATGTGTCTGCTGCTAGAACTCTGTGTGGCATTGGCCTGGTCTCTAATCTGAGCTGCTGTTAACCTGCGATTTCTGAGGCTGGTGACTCGGATGAACTTATCCTCTGCAGCAGAGGTGACTCTTGGTCTTCCTTTCCTGGGGCGGTCCTCATGTGAGCCAGTTTCTTTGTAGCGCTTGATGGTTTTTGCAACTGCACTTGGGGACACTTTCAAAGTTTTCCCAATTTTTCGGACTGACTGACCTTCATTTCTTAAAGTAATGTTGGCCACTCGTTTTTCTTTACTTAGCTGCTTTTTTCTTGCCATAATACAAATTCTAACAGTCTATTCAGTAGGACTATCAGCTGTGTATCCACCTGACTTCTGCCCAACACAACTCATGGTCCCAACCCCATTTATAAGGCAAGAAATCCCACTTATTAAAAATGACAGAGCACACCTGTGAAGTGAAAACCATTTCAGGTGACTACCTCTTGAAGCTCATCAAGAGAATGCCAAGAGTGTGCAAAGAAGTAATCAAAGCAAAAGGTGGCTACTTTGAAGAACCTAGAATATAAGACATATTTACAGTTGTTTCACACTTTTTTGTTAAGTATATAATTCCACATGTGTTAATTCATAGTTTTGATGCCTTCAGTGTGAATCTACAATTTTGATAGTCATGAAAATACAGAAAATTCTTTGAATAAGAAGGTGTGTCCAAACTTTTGGTCTGTACTGTATATATATATATATATATATATATATATGTGTGTGTTAACATGACATAGTGCTGTTTCAATTTAATTTAGATGCTTACCGAATTAGCATTGGGGTTCGGCCATGGACCTCTCCCTCCTGGGCCCCTATGAGAAAAAAATATTAATCATTATTGTGATGAAGAATTGGGAGAAACAGCATGAAACCAAATGCTCATGTGCCTACATGTTCATTCCAGGCATTCCAGGTCCACCTAAGGAATTTGGAGGTGGTCTCATTCCACTGCCGTAGTTCTAGGGCAAAAAGAATTAATTTAGAGAGATGCCATCGTTATTTACATCTAGCCAACAGTGTTATAATATTATCATATTTCAGCAAGAAGTTACATTAAAGGGGTAGTCTAACTTTCAAGTGTTTTTTTTTTTTTAAACTTCCAGTGGGACCTATAAAAGGAAGCATAGTTACTTACTCCCGGTGTGGCATGTGATCCAGCAGCGACATACCACTTAGGAACACTAACGCCTCGGTGGTGCAAGTGATCTGTGCAGGAAGTTTACATGCGATGACCAAAGTGCAGTGAAAACAGTGGTAGATCCGCAGAGCTGAAACCGAGTGTTGGGGACCAGGTAAGCATACTTCCCTTTACAGGTCCCGCTTGGTGGAGTTGGTGGTATTAAAAAAAAACCCAAATAAATAAAAAATAAATAAAAATTGTACTTAGACAACCCCTTTAATAAAATCTGGAACGTAACGTTTCCTAACAGGTTACCTGAGGTCCCATGCCTGCCATGCCTCGTGGTGGGTTCATTCTTTGCATGGGTCCGCCCATGTTTGGATGTCCTGGAAAACAACAAATAATGAAAAAAATGATCAGAATAAATCAAGGCTTGATTCTTATATCGCAATTAAGTATACTCATGAACTTAAAAATGCATTGCAGTCATTATCTATCAAATTCATGGAGTACCACGATTTGCCACGATTCTCCTAGTACACTATTCCTAATACTTACTCTATGCATGGAAGCTGGACAAGCCTCACCAGTTGTTGAATGCATTACAGCAGGTAGAAAAGGACACATTATTTGCTCTAAATGGCTGTGAATTTCCATTGCTAGTGCCAGCTGCTGAGCAGTGCCTCAAAGGAGAGGTAATGGGACTCCTAGCATCCTCCCTCTGCTCCTCCCGCTACCTCTTCTCAAGCAAAGTTAAAGTTACCATATGGTGTTAAAGCAGCGTTCAGCGATTCTAATTCATGTACTTAGGATACACTACACAAGTACCCTTAATGGCAGAGAAGGCCTGTCTGGGGAGTGCTCAGGACGCAGTCTGTTCTGCTTTCAAAGGCTGCAGTAAAATGCAGCCCAGGTCTTGGTGACACAGTAATTATTCCTGCACTTTGTCCTTTTATGTGCCCAGCACTAATGAGCCATTGGTGAGATAGGAAATATGTACCGTAATGCAGAGGAACATTAGCGTATTCTCACAGGGCTCATTTTCCTTGGTTTTTAAAGTAAATGTCATGTGACAAAAGACAGTTAGCACTGGGGTTGTTTTGTGACACAACCAACCAGCGTAAGTGTCAGGGGCGTTGCTAGGCTAAAACATTCGGGGCCTGGGCCCCTGATGTTTCCTCCCAGGCCCCGAATGTCCTGCCTGCCAGCTAGATACAATTGTATTGCCGTCCTCAGGACGGCAATACAATCGAATCTAAAGCGCTGCACCAGGTGTAGGACCTGTGGTGACATCACAGGTCATGTGATCGGTGCAGTAGCTGAGAAGGACCTGCAATGTATGGAGACCATTGATACTAATGGGGGCACTCTTGGGGAGCATTATCGCTAGTGGGGGTAGTGTGATGGGCACTATCACAATTGGAACCACTATTACTATGGGGGACTAACTGTATGCAGGCCTGGGACAAAGGGTAGGCGGGATAGGCACCTGCCTAGGTTGCAATTAGAAAAAATTTTATACCGCTGCTCTTTGAACTTTAGGCTGGCTTCTCTCCATGTGGTCTGTGTGGCACGATCTCAACCCCAGCTGTACTTCTATCTGATTTAATCCCCATTGCTGGATGGATAAGGGCGCTGCTCAGCAGGTTAATACTCGGCTGACCAGAGCAGCACCCCTGTCCCAATCTCAGCAATGCTGATTAGAGTTGAGCGAACGTGCTTGTAACAAGCACTGTCGTGCTCGGATCCCCTCCGCTCGCATGGGCGCAGCCATCCGGATCCGTCCTCCTCACCCGACTGCAAGTCAGTGGGGACGGATCCGTTTGGTATGACACACTCGACCTGATAGGGCCCGCGCTGCGGAGGAAGCAGGTCTTTTATGATGAGGCACAGGCCTGGTCATAAATTACCTGCCTCAACCGGCTGCAGAATGAAATTTACAGTAGCTCAAAGCTGCCGTAGATTTCAGTCATTTCTGACATTTATACCAGTTTTCGGGGTAAATAGTGATGAATCAGCCAGGACCGATGGTACCTCCGTTGTCACAACCTCACTCTCCCATCATCACACCCTCTTTTAATAGACTTGGGGAGGGCGGTGTAAAATGCATATTGTGGCTAGAAAAGTCACCAATGCTTTGAAAAGTGTATGGGAAGGAAGAGGGTGCAATTTTCCATAACTGCCTAGGACACCAAAATACCTTGTCCCGGCCCTGTATTGAACTATTATTTTTGCAGTGCAATATTTGGGGGTATTGGGAAGCACAGAGGGCACAGTATTGGGGGTAGCAGCATGGTAACAAAGTTGGGGCACCAGAAGTGGGAAGTTGATACAAAGGTAAACAGTCTAAGACAGTGATGGTGAACCTTTTAGAGACCAAGTGCCCAAACTGTAACCCAAAACCCACTTATTTATCGCAAAGTGCCAACACAGCAATTTAACCTGAATACTACAGTCCAATATAGTATATATTCCATGTACTTTATCATTTAGCTATAATAGCCTGCCTACATTCAATGTGCTGCTTGTACTAGCCTGCCTACATTCAATGTGCTGCATAGCACACCCTGCGCTGATGAATGGCAGGAAAATTCGAAGGCATATTGGTATACCATAGACTTTTTCCAGGGTGCGGGTGCCCACAGAGAGGGCTCTGAGTGCCGCCTCTGGCACCCATGCCATAGGTTCGCCACCACTGGTCTAAGATATCTGTGTGCCAAGCTCTGCAGAGACGAGATACAGCAAGAAGTTGTCAAGGTGATCTGATCTCTGAATGGAGAAGGTGTGGAAAGAGAACGTCTACGTAAGAGGAGACATTGCTGGGTGTAAGAGGTATGTAGTACTGTATTACCCTGTATGTTTTTAACAGTAGGGCTTAAAGGGAGAGGTTAGAGTAAGAAATTGGCATGGGGGGCAACATTTCAATTTTTGCCTCAGGCAGCAGAAAGGCTAGGTGCACCCCTTTTCACAAGTACAGTTGCTAGAGAAATAAGGCTCTATAGAAGGATTAAGGGGGCCATCTACTACCCCTTGCAGACTTGAACAGATCTGCAGTGATAGATGTGCAATGTTTGTCATGGAAATGTTATACCCTATATGGGGACACAGAAGGTGCATTATAAGGTATTGGCATAATGTCCCCTACATGTGCACATCATATAGAATAATTTCTACTGTATGAGTGGCAAATGTAGGGAGAATTATACTATACTAGCTGAAGGACCCGGCTTCGCCCGGGTATATTTAATTTATTTCTTTTACTGTTTGTGTGTGTGTGTGTCATTAAAAGATATCGAGAGTGCCCTCTACAGTGCTTGCCCCTTTCACAGTGACCTCTACAGCGGCCCGCCCCTTTAACAGTGACCTCTACAGCGGCCAGCCCCTTTAACAGTGACCTCTACAGCGACCCGCCCCTTTAACAGAGACCTCTACAGCGGCCCGCCCCTTTAACAGTGACCTCTACAGCGTCCCGCCCCTTTAACAGTGACCTCTACAGCAGCCCGCCCCTTAAACAGTGACCTCTACAGCAGGCCGCCCCTTTAACAGTGATCTCTACAGCAGCCTGCCCCTTCAACAGTGACCTCAACAGCAGCCTGCCCCTTCAACAGTGACCTCAACAGAAGCCCGCCCCTTTAACAGTGACCTCCACAGCAGCTAGAGTGGCCACTGTCTTCACCCCAGAAAGCCAGACTTCACCGGCCATTCCCCCAAACGTGAAACAGCGCCCCCAGTTCCCATGAAGACACATCACTAAACATGAGGCCACGCCCCCCCTGGCTCCGTGAAGACATGGAGGAGAAGCTGTCTGAGTGTGAGCTACTGAAAGGGTGGACATACCTGTGTCTGTCCAGGCACTGCGTCGTACGGAGAACAGGTAGCCAGAAAACTGGACTGTCCAGCCTAAAGCCGGACATCTGGCCACCCTAACATCAGCCTGCCCCTAGGGTGGCCAGAGGTCTTGTTTTAGGCTGGATGGTCTGGCTTTCAGACTCCCTGTCCTCTGTCATGAGCAGGGCCTGGATGGACACAGCAGCAGCACTCTCAGCAGCAGCACTGTGCAGTCTGAGCAATGAGCTGCAGGGAGAAAGTCACCCTCCCCCCACCCCTGCAGCTGACAGAAGGTGATTTTTACCAATATTTTTAATCCCGGTCAAATGCAGCATGGAAGGGACGTGGCCTGACTGAGTCAGGGGCGTGACTTAGTGGGATTTAGGGGTGGTGCTTTTAAGTCCTTCTTTTGACGGTGGCCGGAATTACAGGTCGATGCCTGATTTAGGAGGAAGGTGGGTAGCAGTGGAAGAAAACATCTTTTATTACTACTGAACAGTAAATATGTAAAATTTACATTATATGAGGTAATGATTGATGATGAGTCTAAAACATAAGTTATAGTTATGGTAACCGGGAATACCCATTTACCATTGTCATCCACAGTGCTCTGCCTCTTTAATGCAGACCTAAAGCAGTGAACTGGCTAGGTTGTCATAGAAACCTGATGTGTGCCTGTGAGCTTCTATTGGCTGATAAGGGTCATGTGACCAGGCTACTATTGGCTAATGCATTTTTTGGGAATATCTCAGGAACGGTACGTCCTGGAGAGTTGAAAACTGTTCTAAAACCTTCCCGGACACCTGATGTACATGTGTGCCAAATTTTGTGATTGTAGCTGCAGCGGTGCGGATTCCTTTAGCGGACATACACACACACACACACATACACTCAGCTTTATATATTAGATGGGGAACAGCAGGGGGCAAAATATATTTTTTATGGAACTATGGTGGAACATTACTACCAATGTGAACACTCTTGGAGAAAAATTATTAATATTGGTGACACTTTTTGAGGCACTAATATTTCTGTAGCACAGTATTTGGGGCACTGGGTACAACATCAGGCACAGTATTAAGGTTACTAATAAGATGATACTAGTAGGGCACCAGACTGGGGAGCCAGTGTGTTAACGACAGTGGAAAAGTAAGGAACCTTAAATGTCTGACAGCAAACTCTGTAGAGATTGTCTTGGCTGGAAAAAAGTTACCATGGCGGTCTGGGCTGAAAGGAGAAAAATAAAGAGAATGACCCCAATAAGAGAAGACATCACCTGTGAGTCAATAGATATAATTGTTGTGTAGTGCTGTATTCTCTTAGATGTTATGTAGCACTGGGTTTCAGTTCAAAAATAATATCCATCCAGGAACCTCAGTGTTCTCCTGAATCAGTTACCTAGCCCTGGCGTGTAAAATTTGTTGTCTGTGTGATTGTAAGACACTAGAGATGCCCATGCTAATTGGATTGGCTTCTATTTCCTGCTAGCATGTCTGGCATTCAAAAGAAATTAATTCCATGTGGGAGCTGCAGAGGAAAGGAAATGTCCAAAATGACTATACAGTAGTCCCAAAAATCCACTATTTTTTAGGATTAAACATTATGTTCTGAATTCTCACCCACAGAAATCAAGCTCCGCCATTATTTCATGGTTACCCTTAAACACACATAGTGTAGCAGATTTACTAATACTGTATAAGCATCAGACAGTGTAAACTTTGACTAAACATTTTAGAAATGTATCAGATATATCAAAATTACTGAAGCTGGATGATAAGTTTGGTGCATCTTTTACACCACTTATTAATTGTCTTACTGCCCAATCTCCTATACAAAACACATATGTAAACATACCTTGTGGCCGTGTGGGGTCCATGGAGTTTGGCAACAGGGGCTGTGAACCTGGGACTCCTACAGGGGGCTGCAGAAAATACAGTCATATGTTAATTTTAAGAGGCAATAAAGACTTAGGTGTTCTCAGTGTTTCCTCATAATATGCCTGGGAGAAGAACTGCTTTTGTCTACTGCCTCCAGAAATATTTTTATTTCTATGCTTCATGGTTTTTATTTGAGGTATTGTCTCAGGTAACAGAACTATAGTATGTGTAGGAGCTAAGAAAAAAATAGATAATGAATAACATAAAAGGTGTAATGCAGTCTTGCTGAGTCTGAATACATGGGTAAAGTGGAGGAATTGTTCATGTTTTTAATTATACCAAGTATTATTTTAGGTGGTCTACACTGTTAATTGTTTTATTCAACTGATCAACTAAAATAATGATAATTGTAAAAATAATAATACATTTATTTTTAGACTTTTTTTAGAATTTTTTATTTCCTTCACTTTTTCTCTCTACTTTCCATAATGTGCATGCTGTATCTAAGCGTCATTTATGAATTTTAGATATAGAAAACTGATTTTTAAACACATTTTAATTAATATGAACAAACCTGATTTGGCATTCTTAGGGAAGGTCGAGGGCCACCAGGATACCGAGGTGACATAAATGGCTAAAAAACAACAGGAAAGAAGTTAACTAGGATGTTACGAAGACCAACAGAAAACATTTGGGTGATGTGTGTTTTGCTGTAATGATACAGCTATTACAAGGAACAAAGGCATTGTATTACTACCAAGAGAAATAAAGTGTTAAAACCTTCCTTAAAATATGATTCATATGCTTTACCCCCCTAATGGGGTTGTGCAAGAATGGTGCGGTTTTTGGCCAACACCCCCACCCCACCCAACCCAACTTGGCTGGACCTGTAAAAGAAAGATTACTTACCTGCTTCTGGGGCTGGCTCCCCCTCCAGGCCTGCAATACTTCGCTGGTCTCCATCAATGTCAATATCAGGTTTGACATTGCTGCAGCCAATCTATGGCCACACCGGAGACCGGATTCCCCTTGGGTCATATCACCATTTGTCATGACTTAAGGGGAATCGGTCACCACTGCTGGCAATCATTGGCTGCGGTAATTTCAGACCAGATGTTGACACCAAGGGAGTGCAGCGGAGCATATTAGACGTGAAGGATAAAGAGCAGGACGCCAGCCCCATAAGCAGGTAAGTAATCTTTCCTTTACAAGTCCGACCAAGAGTGTGTGTGTGTGCTCCAGCATCCCCGGTGGGGATCTCTGGGAGCCAGAGTGTGTGTGCAGCAGCCCCTGTCCTTCTGTGTGACAGAAAGCTGCTGCATATTAGTTCCTACGGAGCCCCTGACGCGCAGGGCTCCATAGGAACACAATATAATTCCCATAGACTCTATTGCTGATGCATTAGAGTCTATGAAAGAAACAATCTAATAAATGCTTGTTATAGTTCACTATGGGAACTATAAAACAGTGTAATGAAAAATACATGTTTTTAAAAATAAAAAAATATAAAAATTCAAAACTATATATATGTGGTACCATCATAATCGTACTGACCTGGAGAATGAAAGTAACAGGTCAGTTTTACCGTATAGGGAACATAGTAAAAACAAAACCCATAAAACTGTTGCAGAATAATATTTTTTTTCAAATTGACCCCATTTGGAATTTTTTTTTCCAGCTCCCCACTGTATTATATGCAATATTAAATAGTGGAATTAGAAAGTGTTCTGCAAAAAACAAGCCCTCATACAGCTATGTGAATGAAAAAATGAAAAAAGCCCCAGTAAGTCAGGAAGTGAAAAATGTAAACGCAAAAATGAAAAATCTCTGGGACTGAAAGGGTTAATATTGTAACTTAAGGAACTATTGTGTGCAAATTTATTTGGACTATGTATTTGTGGCTTTCTATAGGCCAGCACTGCCCATAATGTACATGAATTACATGAATCCATCCTAATGAGAATCAATATTGATTCCTGAGGTTTACAGATACTGTACTTGTAAGACAAAGAACCAAAATGACCAAGTCTGGATCTCACCATAATGGTTAATCTGGACCAGAGTATTTGGAGGAGTTAGGGGCCGTTCAGACGGCTGTAGTATTGCGGATCCGCAAAAATGCGGATGTTGCCCGGCGTGTGTTCCACAATTTGCGGAACACATGGCCGGGCGCCCCGTTCAAAATGCCTATTCTTGTCCGCTATTGTGGACAAGAATAGGACATGTTCTATTTTTTTTTTTTTGCGGAGCAGCGGCACGGAGCTGCGACTGCCCGCTCTCATTGAAGTGAATGGGGCCGCATCTATTCTGCAAAATTGTGGAATAGATGCGGACCCATTCACATTGTCGTGTGCATGGGCCCTTAAAGGGGTTTTCCTGGCGTTCAATACTGATGGGCTATCCACATGATCGGTCATCAATATCAGATCAGCAGGGGTCACACAACCTATACCCCTGCCGATCAGCTAAGCCTCTTCCTAAGCCTGTGACATCACTTTCACTGATCTTTGACCTAGGCACATGTGAAGGGGCCTGAGCTGCAATACCAAGCACAGCAGCTATGCAGTGGACTATGCTGTCTCAAACAGCTCATCGTGGGGTGCTGAGTGTCGGACCTCTGCCTATCTCATATCCTGAGGATAGGTCATCAATATTCAACACCCAGAAAATCCCTTTAAAGTGTGCCTACCTATATTTTCATCACCAAGATAAAAGCATGCAGCTTAGATATTTGTTCCTACTATAAAATATTATGGTGCATCTGCTTTAGGAATAAAGACGGTTGCTTTCCAGAAGTTCAACAACATGCCTAATGCTATCCAGCCAAGCTTACTGGAAATAATGTGCTTCCACCAGGCAAAAATAAAACTTACAGCTTTGTCCCTTTCAGTATTAAAGTAATTGAGATGAACTCAGTTGGGAAAGATGTGTAATTAAAAATATGCTCATAGCTACCATGAAGACGGAGGGATCAGATTGATTGCTTTGTGTCCATAGCTGGATAAAGTCATTATGTTTCAGTTATTGCTTTTGAGAACCTCATTCATTGGCCATGCCCACCCATAATTGCCTAAGTTATTACAAACAGCGCTCACTTCCATGAAAGAATTGGAGAGAATAGTTTAATGCAATCTGCAACAAGACAGAATATCATTGCTGGACATTACCTGACTGTGTGGGCCCATCATTGGGTTATTGGGGTTGTGCGGAGGTGGTTGTGCATGAGGTGATGGCTGAGAACCTGGAGGACCCTATAAAAACAAATATATACTTAATTAAATCAATGTTTAGAATATATCAAGCTAAAAGGTAAAAATCAGCAATTTATAGCCAGTATATCTCAAGTCTATAAAGAGACATGGGCTCCATACACAGTTAGGAGGATCACCATAGTACAAAGCAAACAAAGTAAAAGGCTGAGCTGCATAGTTTTAAAGGAGTTTCCCCGCTGCTCAGCTGTTTGATCAGCTCTCTGCAAACCATGCACTGTACATTGTATAGTGGCTGTGCTTGGTATTGCAGCTCAGTGCCTTACACTTCAATGGGGTGGAGCTACACCTAGGGTAACATCACATGGCTTAGGGAAATCTGAGAGAACGGCACAGTGCTACTGCGAGAGCCACTGCCTTCTCAAACAGCTGATTGGTGGGACACAGAGCATAGGTCATCAGTATAAAACCTCTTTAATGGGGGCATTTCTATAAAAAAATTCTCTATATCAATAGATGCAACATACAAGGCATTTTCATAGGCTTCATACTCTGGTGTTGCTGTGAAATAATCATCTTTTCTTAGTTAGGCCCTGTCCACACAGTACTATGTGACCAGAATAACCTGAAGAATTCATTTATCAGCTTATTTAGTGTGAAACATGAATGGCATAAAATAAAAAACAGCAACTGCAACAAAAGTTATATAAATTACATTGTAGGCCTAAACAGTGGCTTAAAATAACATTTCTCCCTCATAAAACAAAGCGTCAGTTAACGAAAACCTAATACAAGGCACTTACTAATGTACTGTGATTGTCCATATTGCTTCCTTTGCAGACATGATTAATTTTTCCATTGCATTATACACTGCTTGTTTCCAGGGGTTATAACCATCGTTATGGTGCATATACGAGGTTGCCGACATGGCAGCTGCTGTGCATGCATGCCTATGTGCGCTCCCGGGGTCCCGGCCACCAGAAAGCACTTTATCCTACAGTGTGCAAACACTGCCACTGTTGATGGATTGCAGTGTGGCAAATGGTAACCCCTGGATATGAGCAATGTATAATGTGATAGTAAAATTAATCAAGCCAGCGAAGGAAACAATATGGACAATCATAATATATTAGTAAATGCCTTGTATTAACTTTCTCTACATGACAAATGCTGATTGCTGTAGTGAGACAACCCCTTTATGGCTTAATTATTGAAGTTGTTTTTACTAATGATCACAATTTATTAAATGTTTTTTAAATTAGTTATTTGTTCAAACAAAATGTTGGATCTATTTCTAATTACATTTTGGAGCTCTCTTTCTCCAGGTTTAGAGAGCAAGCATACTCATGAAAGAAGACATGGTTTGAAGAGAAGGGAGGCGTGCATGGCAGTATCTGTACACTTGTGTGATGCTACTTTGAGTGGGTGATAAACAATAGTTTAACGTAGCCTTAAAGGCTATGGGCATGTTCAGAGCAGTTTTTTATTATTGCATTTTGGGGTAAAAAATTTAATATTTTTTTTATTGATCTTTAGCACAAATTTTCAGCAGTTTTTGTGATACATACTGATAGAACTCAGTCTATTTGCAGACTATCCCTCCCATTTTCCATCAGCTGACAGCTCATGTGAAGCCTTATCTCTGACCTCTTAACCACTTCCAGTCTGCCCATTGACTATAAACGTCCTGGTAGTGGATCTCTATCTCTGAATGGACGTTTTAAAACGTCCTTGAGCTTTGCCCCCTGTGTGCAGCACCTGTACATAGAAGCTCCATGACTCAGCTGCCTCCTGACAGCCAAGAACATGGAGTTTGACCTGAGACCTTTTTTCCTGGCCTCCAGGCTTATGATCACTCTGACAAGCTGTCAAAGCCATCACAAATGCTTGTACTATCTCCCTCTCATTACTGCCGGTCACAGAGCAGTTTACAACCACATATGGGGTGTTTCTGCAAACTTCAGAATCAGGAAAATAAATATTCAATATTCATTGTTTGATTTGCGGTTTACCCTTGCTATCTTATAGGAAAAATGAATTAAAAATTGAAAATCTGCAAAAAAAATATATTTATTTTTAAATTCCACCTTCCTTCTGTTTTAATTCTTGTGGGAAATCTAAAGGGTTAACAAACTTTGTAAAAATCAGTTTGGATTACATTGGGGGCTGTAGTTTCTAAAATATGTTCATTTATGGGAGGTTTCTATTATTTAAGCCCCTCAAAGTCACTTTAGAACTGCAAAGGTCCTTTAAAATTAACTATTGGAAATTTTCATGAAAATCTTAAAAATTACATCTAAAATTCGAAACCTTCTAACGTCCTCAAAAAATAAAATTGAATTTCCAAAATTATGCCAACATAAAGTGGACATATGGTGAATGTTCATTAATAACAATTTTATTAGATATCCCTATGCAACTTAAAAGCAGAGAAATAAATATTTAAAAAATTGTGATTTTTTTATAAATAAAGGTAAAATATATTGACTCAAATTTACCATTAACACAAAGTACAATGTGTCACAAGAAAACAATCTATGAATGGCTTGGATAAGTAAAAGCGTTCCAAAGTTATTACCACATGAAGTGACACATGTCAGATTTGCAAAATTAGGCCTGGTCAGGAAGGGGGTAAATGGCCCGGATGGGAAGTGGTTAAACACTCATTTAAGGCATAGTCTTATTAGTTTAATAAGAGTTTACCTATGAGTGTTTATGAGGCCAGGAGATCAGAGATAATGCTTCACATGAGCTGTCAGCTGATAGAACTCAAATAGACTGATTTTAAACAACATGTATCACAAAAACTGCTCAAAATTTTTAATAAAGACCAATAAAAAATGAGTAAAATAGTCTTTGAATATAGACTTCCATGTCATGTGCTTTGCAAGTTCTCATCTTAACCTATGAAAGAACTTACATAAATGGGGCAGGTTCATGTGCCAGTGAAAACTCCACAGCTCTTAAGGTGCATAGCTTTTAATAACTTTTTTAAATCTTCTGGCTTTTTGTGTTTCCAAACAGAAACCTTTGGCAGCGATAGGCTGGCTTCAATTTAAGATGTGATGGATGCCAGTTTTCTGGTATAAATTATGATAAATGTGCTGGAAGGAGGAGTTTCTGCCCCTTTCCTCCAAGATCTGCAAAAAAAGTGGTATAGTATGCGCGACAGTAAATTCCAAAAAGTTGCACATTTTTTTGTAAAATGTCACTTGCATAAAAATGTGTGACATTTGTATGTGATAAACTCCTTCACGAAGAGCAAAAGTGAACTAAGTTGTAATAAGCTTATTCTTAGCGAAGTATGTGAATAAATAATTGTTCTCCAGTAGGAAGTCTGAGGTGTAACCTTAGACCCCATGCTCAGCAAGGCTTATAACTTTATTAATGAAGCCCATATGCTGTGCACATATTTACACATCTGTTTATGAAACCAGACAGTGTGCATATACAAAACCGTCTGGCAATGGGAAGCTGCAAGAGCCGGCATACAATCTAACCAATAATTGGATGGATATCATATCTGTGTTTCTATGCCACCAGAAAAACTTTATCTGTCTCCAGTGCTTACATCCTCCCACTCTAGGAGCACCTCCTTCACATTCCAGCACATCATTCATTCATGTGTGTAACAGTGAAATTCAGTTGGAATCTTTTCCAGGGTCATAAAAATGTATGGCGTAATATAATAAAGTACGGCAGGGAGAAAAACAGCATAGTGTATTAGTTTATGTTATGTTAACATTTACGCTAATGCAGGTGATTGAAAAGGCACTGGATGACTACAAGGTAGTAAAGAACGTGATGTTTCTGTCCCAAAATAGTGGGTCTTCATCAGACACAGCTGTTGCTGCATTTAGAAACAATGAACTGCCTCTATTGTATAGTAATTAGGGATGAGCGAATCGACTTCGGATAAAACATAAGTGTTTACTTCTCAACTGCAGCAGCTATTGGGCCTGATGAAGGTCTACTTTTGGGACCGAAACATCATATGCTTTGGGTTTTTTGCAAACAAGGAGAAATTTGTGTTCAAAGTTTTTCACTAATATGTCATTAGGTTGGGACCCTACTCCTGAACCTTCAACACTACAGAGTGCCATTGACGTGTCTATTATGACTACAAGGCATAGGATATATTATAGTTCAGTCCCAAGAAATGCCAATGTAAAGCGATTTCTACACACACTAGAAATCTGGTAAATAATTATATTTCACACAACATTCATTTCAGCAGGCTGTGCATAGTAGATATCAGTAATTCATTGAAATGTATAGACAACTCATTCTGGATTATTTTAGGGTACGTGTTTTAATCAGTCACAAAGAACAGTAGATGACTACACTTTCATGCTTCTGTGTAGATGAATGTAGTCACCAACAACAGTGCAGAAAGGCTACGGGTTCTAAGCACTATGTGAAGCAATATAGGCTTGTTCACAAGAGGAGAAGATTTGTTGCAGAAATTTTGGCAGCTGAAAGATATAACAATGACTACTCTCTACTGAATCTTCTGCATCTTTCTGCAGCATTTAAGCATTTATTGCTGTAGACTACAACTTCCTACTTGGATGATTCAATTGATTGGCCTTAAAAGGGGTTTCCTATCTGCATCCCCATCCTTTGAAATAATGATGTATGAAGGTAGTATTAATTCTCTTTCTTATTTCCTGCAATGTGTGTGGAAGCAGTGACAGGGGCAGTGATAGGGGAGTGTCTATGTAACTAGCTGTGTAGGAGGAGTTATATACTAGCTGGGCATTGTTAGGGGCCATGTGGAGCTCTGGCAGAGGGGAAGTGCATCATGGGTTTGGTTGGATATAGCAACAGGAAGTGCTTTATACAGAGAGTAAAGAAACCAGAGTGCTTTGTTTACATAGTAAAAAGGGGTCAGAGGAGTCCAAAAAAGCATGAAGTAGATGTACATGAAATAAGCAACTAAGCATAAGTGTTAAAGTGAACCTGTCATGTTGCAAATGGTGTCTGAGCTGCAGGAAAAACCCTTAAGGGACACAGCTCTTCCTATCTCTCTGACTGCCCATTCACTTTATCATTTGCAGATTCTACTTCTTCTCTTCCTCACAGTTCAGTCCTTGTCTTTCCCTCTTTTTTCTCACACAGCCTCTATCGTACAAATTATTAACAGATTTGGTTTTCAGTACCGTCTCTATGCTGATGACACACAATTATATACGTGGCATCACCCATGCACTTCTACAAAACACCAGTGATTGTCTACTATCTCTAACAGAGATTAAACATTTCAAAAATTGAACTTCTTTTATTTTCTCCAGCTATTGTACTAACCTATCTGATACCTCCCTCTGTGTGTGTGGCACTAAAATTATTCCTAGGCAGCAGATCCTTTGTTTTGGGGTTATGCCTGGTTTTGCCAAGGTAAATAAAATTATGAGAACATAGTCCTGCCACTTTACAAATGACTAGCCAGACCACACATGGAGTACTGTGTACAGTTCTGGGCTCCTGTGAACAAGGCAGACATAGCAGAGCTGGAGAGGGTTCAGAGGAGGGCAACTAAAGTAATAACTGGAATGGGTGGACTACAGTACCCAAGAAAGATTATCAAAATTAGGGTTATTCAGTTTAGAAAAAAGACGACAAAGGGGAGATCTATTAACTATGTAGAAATATATCAGGGGTCAGTACAGAGATCTCTCCCATCATCTATTTATCCCCAGGACTGTGACTGTGATGAGGGGACATCCTCTGCGCCTGGAGGAAAGAAGGTTTGTACACAAACATAGAAAAAGATTTTTCACGGTAAGAGCAGTGAGACTATGGAACTCTCTGTCTGATGTGGTGGTGATGGTAAGTTCACTAAAAGAGTTCAAGAGGGGCCTCAATGTATTTCTGGAGAAGGGTCATTGATCCAGGGAGTTATTCTGATTCCTGGATTGGAGTGGAGAAGGAATTTTTTTTTTTCCTTAATGTGAGGAAAATTGACTTTCACCTCATGGGGTTTTTTGCCTTCCTCTGGATCAACTTGCAGGATAACAGGCTGAATTGGATGGATTGATGTATTTTTTCAGTCTATTGGGGTAATTTATTAAACTGGTGTAAAGTAGAAGTGGCTTGGTTGCCCATGGAAACCTATCAGATTCCACCTTTTATTTTTGACAGCTCCTTTGGAAAATTAAAGATGGAATCTGGTTGCTATGGGCAACTAAGTGTGTTCTACTTTACACCAATTTGATAAATGACCCCATATGTTACTACTGTATGTTACTATGCTTGACCCTTATCTTTCCTTCACCCTGTATATTCAATTGCTTTCCCGCTCATGATGCCTGCACTTCAGAAACATCTATAGAATCTACACTTTTTTTTACTGTGGAAACAACTAAAACTGCCATTGTTGTCTTGATCCATTCTTGCCTTGATTACTGTAACTCATTCACTCGTCTTCCCCATCTCCCACTTATGCTTAATGCAACAGCCAGGCTCATTTAACTGTCCAAGTACTACACTGATGCCTCCACCTAGTGCCAGTCACTACACTGGTTGCCCATACAGTATAGAATTCTAGTTGAACAAACCACACTAAATTTTCTTTCTCATGTCTGTCTACCACCTTACTTGTGCTCCTATCACTGCCAATTATTTACATATCGAAGACTTCTCTTGAGCTGCACTAGTTCTCTAAAATGCACTACCCTAAGCAATTAGATTAATTCCCAACACCCACAGCTTTCGGAGTGCCCTAAAAACAAATCTTTTTAGGGTACCTATCACATTCCCTAATCTAACTCTTCTCATTCACCCCTTCTACATTTTTCCTGATTGTTTCATCCAACAGCATCAATCAAAGCCTATGCGCTTCTAAGCACTAAAGATACTGGCTGGTGGTTGGCTCATACAGCTCCATATGTACTCCTCTATTTAGCCAAGATCCATTCTATACTTGTGAATGGGGTTGTTTCAGTATGTCCATGGATTTCTGTAACCCTCATTTAAACAAAAATATTTATAACAGATCTGGTGCATGTGAATATGCCCTATATTGTTTTTAATGTATTCAATTTTATTTTTTTAAAGTAGCAATTAATAATCATACATTGTAAGTGCTGGTTATGCAATAATCTGACTTGTTATGCTATATAGATGAAATCTGTCTATAACCCTCTTTTTCATTTTAATGTACCGATCCTACTGACCTAATGAAATTACTTTTACACAGTGTACTTATTATAGTTTGTTTTCCAAAGTTTACAAAACCAAAAAGCTGATATGATGCAACATGGCTGATTGCTTTTCAGTAATCTGGAATAAGGTATCAAAAGTAGGACTTCACTCAAAGGGTCCTGCTCAGTCACACAGCCAGAGAAATTTCCATAGGACTGAGTGTTCTCATCTGACATCCTACGGCTTCTAAAACTATTTATTGCCTGAGGTATAGGCACTGTGCTGCTTTTACATCTGGTACATAAGGGGTTACCACGAAAGCATTCACTTTGATATTTAATAATGCTTCTTCCTGCTGCCTTGCAATTATCGTCCAGGGCTAATAAGAGACATATGGCAGTCACTGGTTTGAGTCTGTAAGCCCAATCCCACTAGGTACCAGCCTAGCCAATCGCATTTAGGCAAAAAGAAGGGGGATAAATGAAGCAATTAATAAAATCATTTTCTATCCAGCTAAGGAGATAAATGTTTGGCATAGTCTCGCTGGCCTTCTCTAGGCAATAGCTAAAGATCGGCAATAGATGGCACTGCGGCCTTTCTCTTGTCTGAAGCGCAGCACTGGAAAAATGTTATTTCCACATTTTTGACAGCAACAAGTTTGTTGAGATTTTGTTCTGCTCCTGCTTTCTTTACGGTCTGCAAAACACCATCAAATAAAACATGCCAAGATTTAGCTAGCACCAGGACAAGAAGAACAAGGCGCCTAACCTTACACAAATTACTATTTAGCTGGATAACTAGGGAGGTCCAGTGTCTTCTTGCACATCAGCCTGTCCATCCTGTATAGAAACAACAATTCCTCTCTAGGAACCGTGATGACACAATGCAAGGACTGTCACATATAATAATCTAAATTGTGAAATCTAAAAATCCACAGGAATAAGCATCAGCTAAAATAATCTGATTTTAACTTGGTATGAACTCCTCAATGTAAAAACTTCTGATCACAAAGTTGTAAAGATGAAGATCCACTGATCCTCTGAGTAAGACAAACTATAGAGAAATCAAATAGGAACTTTATCAGCTTTGTAATATGTCTACAATACCTTTTATAATATTTTTGCTTGAGAACAGTGCAAGAAACTCTGTTGCTGCTTCTTGGAAACGATAACCATGCTGACCAGTTGCTGTTGACAGATATTAATATTTCTTATTTTTAATTTAATCATGACTTGTGTTAGGTAATAAGATCAGTGAGGAACATTTATCAAGACTGGTGTTCCCATATGCCAGTCTTGATCCCTGTGCACCACAGTGAGATGAACCTAAAGGTCCTTTTACACGGGCTGATTATCGGCCGAAAAATCGTTCCTAGGAACGCTAGTGCCGATAATCGGCCCTTGTAAAAGTGGCCCTAATCAGCCGACGAACGAGCAAAACGCTCGTTCGTCGGCTGATTGGATCTTTTGGTTTCTACAAAAGATCCAATCTGTCGGGCGCACATCGGCCTGTGTAAACAGGCGATGTGCGCCTGACAGTATGGAGCTTCCCGGCCGCACGAGTGATACAGCGATCACTCGTGCGGCCCGGCGCTCGATTCATCGGACCGTGTAAAGGCTCCCTGCCCGAGCGCCGATATCGCTGATCGGCGCTCGGGCAGGGAGACACATCGGCCCGTCTAAAAGGGCCTTAATGTACTAAGAGTCAGATGCCTCTTAATAAATTAGTCGGATGTCTGGAAGTCCATGCGCCAAAAACTGAAGTATAAGCCAGCTAGTAAAGCTATAGTAAATCCAGTGGGCTGTATGAAGCCTCCCCTCTTCCACTAAGCACCGCATATTTTCTCACCACTTGGTGAGAAACTCAAAAAGTTTCAAATTATTGCACAAATATGGCGTGCACCATAATTTGTGACTTTTTGTTCTCTGCAATAGTTGTGTAAATACTTTAGTAAATGTCCTTTAATATTTTTTAAAACAGTACACTCAGTACTGAATGGAGATAATAATAAAAGATCAGTGAACAGCAACTAACCTGCTTGCTGACACCAAGTCCAAACAACAAGAGAACCCGCCGTATTAAATTCTTCTTTATTTCATCATTAATTTATTTTTACAAAATGTTGTGAATACCACATACCAGAGTCCATATAAAAGTCCATGTATAGCAATCCAACTCACGGAGGCAGACAAGGCACAAAACTGTGCTACCACAACATTTTGAGAGGCGTACCCGTTCTTCTGGCTCTGTTGTTGTTTGGACTGTGTGGGAAGTATACAAGAGAACTTTCTGTGCTACGCTAAGGCTTATGCTGGCCATATATGTGGATTTTTCTACCAATACGACAGTTTACAAGTGGCCCCAGGAGATCTTTTTCATTCTGTACAGAATACAATAAGCAAAAATAAGTCAAAAACAGTGAAACATCAATGATAACTAATGTTGACCTATATTTAAAAGATGACAGATGTTTCATTTCCTGACTGTATACTTGTAAATTGAAGGTCAAGGCATTTCTCAAAATGTCTAGTTACCCTTTAATTATAGAACTATACAACTAAAGAGACTATAATGTACTGTATAGGAGTAAAGCCTCATTCACACAGTGCAGATGGAGCCTACTTCAACCACTCCTGGTTTTAAAGAGCTGCCAATATAATTGATAAATTTATGGAAATTATTCTGAAGATATGATAATGCCAGACAGAGTGGTTGCATGGCTTTTACGACATGGATTTTTTTAACGTGTAATTTAATAAAGTTTTGGATTTTATAGAACAGTGTTCTTCAATCTCATAGACTGAATACCTGTGGTAAGTCCTTATGCATTGACACTAATTATATCACCATCCTGAAAAACATGGTCAGCAGGTAGGGCTTGAGCACTGGAGTTGGGGAACACTGTTATAGAAGACTCGACTGGATGGACTCCATATTTCTGGTGTTACAATGCATGAGTCTCTTATTGTGGTCTTCTCCTCATCACCCACCACTGAGCTCTACAATTCACATAGATGATGATCACATCGGATGTTGCGCTGAACAGTCAGAGGCTTTGATGATTAGGAATATTTCTTTTGGAGGTAATAATTAATAGCATTTGATAACCGTTTTCCCGCACAGAACCTCCACATTGGTATAAGAACCGATGCCTAGCTTGAATGTCACAGGATCTTTCAGAAACAGGGACTTGTTTCTTAAGATGCTACTGCGGGCTTAGTCAGGTGTGCACAGTTAATTATAGGAACAGTTGCAGATGGGACGCAGCATGTCTGTGTCAATGTTCATTGCAGGGACACACGCTGCCATCGCCAGAGAGCTCCCGTAGGAGCATCATTTGGAACCAGAGAGACAATGACAGCCATACAACAAAGTACAAGACTCAAAGAACCTATGCTGATCTCAATATCTTATATCATTTTTCAAAATGTATTCACAGTCATCTGCCTTAAGCAAACGTAGGCCGCGTTCACTCCCTCTATGTACTTATTCCCTTTTCCATCACAAGTTTCAGATTTGTAACAAATCATGAGAAGAGGGAACAAGAGATCACATTCCCTTGTTGCCAGCAATAAGTTAGGTCTGGGACATAGAGGGCATGTCACCCATTCTAACTAGGAAATAAACACAGAGCACTGTGTAGGGCCTCCAAACAATTTTTTATATCTTCTTCAATCGGAGATGCTGTAATGTTTTAGCCAAGCATCTACATAGGAATAGTTATTTTTCCAGTGAATGGCTAATAAACTGCAGTACAAGTGGAGTGAGACATGGGTGTAGCTTTAGTTAGGCAGGCAGCACAGGTGGAAGTTGTATGTGACACAAGACCAGTCACATTTTGCAATGAGAGACAAAAGCTTCAAATTTCAACTCTGGAGTGGGATGCTCTAATCTGTCAGAAGGAAATATTTCTGAGTTAGCTGTAGTGTCCCCACTTTGCTTAGCATCTTTTGTGGGATAAACTTATTAAAATAGCAATCAATGTTTGCCTTATTATATGGATTGTACAAAAACAACCCAGTATAAGAGGACAAGTTCAAAATATCAGATGATCAGTCCCCTTAATTGCATCTAAAAATTATTGCTTTCTTCAAGTGGTTGCATCATTCATGCTCAATTTGTAATTCTTAAGGTCTTCTACGAAAGTCCATATTCTCTGTACTGGAGTTACAGCTCATTAACCTTTTAGGACAAAACATCTAGGGGCAATTTATCAAGGGATTTGTGACAGTATATTGGCATGAAAAAGTCCCCATTTTTGGTGCACACCATATTTGAGCTAAATTTTGGACTCTTCTCTTTCCACTTTTCAAAAGAGATTAGGGTCTAACCAGGAAAGAGTAGTGCCAGCAAGTTTCTGAAAGACTCATCTGTACTCATTTTTAAAAGACAGAAAGTGGTGCGAATTGAATCGCAAATCAATATTTTCTCACAGCAGCCATATAGTTCTTTTTCTGTGTGTAGGAAAGTCCAACATTTATTAATTTAGATTTTTATTTTTTACACACTTATATAGCACTGACTTTTTCCACAGCGCTTTACAGACATTATCATCATGCTGTCCCTGATAGGGCTCAAACTGGGAGCTCAAACTCCATGCAGATGTTGTCCATGGTTGGCACACCTCTCAATAAATTTAGCACATTTCACTCTGACGATCTTTAGTTTAAGAATGGTTTATAAAACAATTGGTCTGAATAAATCTTGTACCCCATATGAAGACAATAGGGAACATCAGAATCAGGTACGTTCAACACTCTATATGCCAGTGCTTGACTTTTGTAATTTACATGAAAAAGAGCACATACTGATGTAGCAATGAAGCTTTTACATGTGCATTTCCAAACACATATTACAATCCATATGTAGACAATGAACTGGCTTGTCTCTCTGCATCATTATATCACCCTGAAAGAATTCCACAATGAACACACTAAGAGTCAGATGAGGCAAACAAGTCTAGAATCCATATGCTCATCTTAATGGGAACATATCACATATATTTTTTTACTAATTAAAACCAGATAGTGGAATATATATATTTTTTTATTTTATATTTTGTGTCCAATTTCCTGAACATGATGGGGGTAGCCATCTTGCCTGCTCTGCTGTTAACAGTATTTACCTATATGTTTTATAAAAGCCATCATGGACCATAGGCAGAATAGACTGAAGAGGACTTATTGATTTCTAACGGAGAGGTTTTTTAGACATGTGACTTGTGCAGAGGTCATTGTGCAGGGAGGGGGAGGAGGTGAGTTGTGACCATCCACTATTGAGAATGGTGGATCCTGTTATATCTATACAGAGGTGATATCTTTTTTTTTTTTGTAACCCTGTCTGTGATGATAATAAAATGATGGTTGAAAAGTGATCACTGTAGAGCAGTGAGTGTCAGCACTAAGATGTCAACAAATATAAAGTTCTGCAAGGAGCAACTAAAAAGAATATTAAATACCGATGTGACTACTTAACATCCACAGCCATGTTTTTGGTGTTTATTGAAGTGTACTACCAGTCAGTACAGACAGTCTCAAATACTGGTAATGTTAAGGGAAGGAAAAAAACTACAAGTAAGGTCTTTCAAAGGTGTTGAGGCGGGGTTCTTTAAAAAAGTTAGTCTCTACTTCCTGGTCCTGCCTTACATACAGGAAATGCTTAAAGATGCCTGCTCAGCCAATCACTGGCCCGAGTACTTGCCTGCCTCACCCAGTGATTGGCTAATCAGGCATCTCCACGCATTTGCTGTGTGTTGGGAGTACACCAGGAAGTAGACCAGCCCCCTCTGCAACCTTTAAAGGGGTTGTCCAAGTTATGAAAAAAAAAATAGTACTGCAAATCTGATGGGCAGCAATATATAACTAAGTTAAGCAAGTTTTAGGCAAAAAAAATCTATATTTCCTAATTTCCCTGGTTCTATTCTGGCCTTTGTTTACCTGCAGTAATAACAATCTCTGCCCCTCCCCCTTCCTGCTCTGCAAAGGCAGTGAATACAAGAGCTGCCCTGAGTGACATGTCTGCTGGAATACTCAGCAGCATGTTGTATGTGTAGGACTACAAGTCCCAGCTGTACAATGACACTGCTGATACACACAGGATCTTCCCCCTACCTTTCTTCTCTACAATACAATACTCTCCAGATCAGCTCCAGTATCAGCTCTGTGTCTGTAGGGTGAGGAGGGCAGATCCTGTGTCTCTTTACATCTGCAGCTGCTGTTGTAAAGCCTTCAGTGTGTGCTGGCTGAAGGGGTTAATGTTTTATCTGAAATAATACAAGGAGAGAGCAGATAGGAGCAGCGGCAGAGCAGGGGGGCGTGGCCAGTTACGTCTCATGTACAGGCTGTTATCTCTGGTAAACGAATACAAGATTAGCAGGCAGGGAAGGTGACATCACAGGTCATGTGACCCTGAGTGAAATCTGATAAACCAGCAAGTTTAGTAGCAGAAAGTGTATGGAAAAGCTGTTGTATTTGACTAGTTAGAAACATACAAAGGACAAAAAAAATAACTCGGACAACCCCTTTAAGTCTGAGACACTCAGTCTTCTATGCAATAATATAAAGGTTTATTTCCTATATTTTAAATTATACTATGTTTTATTAAAAAGTATTAAAAAAACAGAAATCAACAGGTGTTCTTGAAAAAATGTTGACAGATGCTGCTTAGGAACAGACTGTAGTTTGTTAGTAACTGACATAAATGGAGGTTTAAAATTAGTTTTTTAGGCTCTGCGCACATAGTGTTTGTGCCTTCCATATATCAGTATTTACTGATGTATACCTCTAATGTAAGATTCAACATATTCCACATATAGTGGAAAATGTAGCCCAGAGGACCTCTTTGTAATAAAAAAAAATGGCTAGTTAAAGGGAATGTGGCATCAGAAAATGACCTATTGTTTGAATCACGATTTATGTTTAACAAATGTTTAAAGAATTTTTGATAATATTATTTTTAATTTTCCATGAGAATATCTACAGTTAAACAAAAACCATAAAATCTTGGCCACCAAGCTGAATAATAGGTACTACTTCTTGGTCTGTACAGATCATGTTAAAAATGCCGGTTTTAATAGACTTCCCCTAAAATATTTTAATTTCACCTCCATTTTGCTTTAATTTCTATTGAACACCTAAAGGGTTAACAAAGTTTCTAAAACTCATTTCTCTAAGTTTTGAATAATTTTAGGGGTACAGTTTCTACAATGAGTCATTTATGGGTGGTTTCTTATGTAAGCCCATCAAAGTTACTTAAGGACCAAATTGTTCCTCAGAAATTTTCTTGAACATTTGAAAAATCGCTTCTAAATTTCTAAGCCTTCTAACATCTTAAAAAGATAAATGACATTTACAAAATAATGGCAACACAAAATAGACATTGCTTACATAAGTAAAAGCATTCCAAAGTTATTACTACATAAGTGACATGTCAGATTTGCAAAATTAGGCTCCGTTAGGAAGGTGAAAACTGGCTGTATCTGGAAGGGGTTTCCTTAAAATATAAACGGTGATGACCTATCTTAAGAATAGGTGTTCATTGTTTGATTGGTGGGGGTTTAATCTCCACAAAACCTTCCGATTAGCACCATGAAGAGGCCAAGGATCTCCTGCCATCAGACAAGATATGCCATCAATGTTTATGTCCTAGAATGCCCCTTTAAATGCACTTCTCAAAGCACTATAGCACATGGAAAGTACAATGCTACTGTTTTTTTCTTTCTATAAAGGGGTTAACAATGCATAATTCCACATAAACAGACTAGCAAATAATGGTTTCCATTCAAGGACTCTTAATAAATTAATTATTCATGGATTTCCAACAAAATATGGCTACCCATTCTGTACTATTTAAAAGGATAGATTTTGTAAGGTAACCCACTTAGGCTGTTAAATATTTTACGAAAGGTCATTTTTGGACGGATGTGTTACACTGTAACAGCTGTCAAATAGCTTCTAATGGAATCCTAGTGATCTCAAGAGACGCAAATGAGGAGAACAGTAAGGGGAGGAGAAAAGAGCAGGTCAGGTTGGAGGGAAGAAACTGATGGATGAAATCTGGCCGATTAGGATAAATAAACAAGGTAATTACAGGCCTATGGTTTACCTGAAGGGTTTGACACACTTCACTATTGGACTTTTGGGCTTTCAACATAAAGTTGATGGCTTCAATGTAACATCTAAACCAACAATCAAGAGGTTCATACGTTAACTGTACTGAAAGAGGCTGAACCTATAGCCACACCAGTTTAGACCGCTCTACCCTAAGCTGGACCTACACATACACATAGCGGATGATAGACGATTGTTTGACAGCTATTTCTCCTGACTCCCACATACAAATACATGTTTAGCTTGGCAGAAAGTGTATGAGCATTCGATGGGGAGAGAAGAGAAAACTGCTGTAGATTCTTCTGGTGGCGGCTTATGTCCTGAGAGAATAGGAGACACCATGGAGCTCCCAATGCATACTACGTTTACAGCTGAGCCCACCATTCTCTGCTGGTTTTGCTGACAATGCACTATTTTGTATGGAGGCCTTTAGCCCGAACAAAGTTTTTATGCATATCAGTTCCTTACTACAAGTGGTCTCTCAAATTATATTCATTTGGTCTAGGTCAGTGGCGGTGAACCATTTAGAGGCAGAGTGCCCAAACTGCAACCCAAAACCCACTTATTTATCGCAAAGTGTCAACATGGCTATTTAACCTGAATACTACAGTCCAGTATAGTATATATTCCATGTACTTTATCATTTAGCTATAATAGTCTGCCTACATTCAATGCGCTGCTTGTGATGTTCATAGTGCGGCCTGCGCTGATGAACTGTAGGAAGTCTAAGGCATATGGGTATACCATAGACTTTTTCCAGGGTGTGGGTGCCCACAGAGAGGGCTCTTAATGCCGCCTCTGTCACCAGTTCCACTGGTTTGCCACCACTGGTCTAGGTTAACAATTTGAACAAGTTGAAAATGTTGTAACTTAAGATCTTGGAGAAATTTATTGATGCTCTACCTACACCAGTGACAAAATGATGGTGCAAGTCCTGTTTTATGCCACCCTTGCTAGTTTTCCAAAATGGTGGGGTAAGAGGGGACACATGGGCCTTCTGAGATGAGTAAAGGGAATTACAAGGCATGCGTCTCTCAATAATTTCAGCACATCATATACAAGTTTATTTTATATATAGAACTTCCCCAAACAACTCTATGAAAAACAGAAAATAGGTTCTGAAACCACAAAATGCTGATCAAAAATAAACATTTGGAATAAAAATTAACACTGAGGAAAAATAGGCTGATAATTAATACATATAAAGCATGCCCTTACATGTAACAAACAAAGAGATTATGGAAGCTATAAATCAGTACTTGTGATGAGGACCAAAGGGTCCTGTAAAGATCACAATATTAGTAACATGGAGCCGCCATCACCTTGTGTCAAAAGCAACAGCTCATATGGGCACAGATAGTGCATACACTCATGTCAGTAATACAGTATAGGTGGTTGGCCCCAATTGCCCTAAGTTTGATGTGCTAAATCACAGATATTTTACTTGCAATATGCCCATGCCGATTGGCTGGATCTGCCCTTCAATTTCACATTTGCCAGGTCGGCAGTGTCAGTACAATGGTATATTGCATGCGATTTCAAGTTAGAATGGCCCAGGAAAGATACTTGTATATTGAAAATATTTTAACCCGAGGCCATTGTTTTTGGAGGGACCACTGTATTTTTATGTGAATCGTTTGCTTTAGCTGTAGGTATAATCTTATTATAATGTTCAGCGTTCCATAGAAAAGGTAAAATTCTCCACAATCATGCAGATTATTAACTGAATACCATTAGATAAAAAGGGATTCTGATAGATCTGATTAGAAAATGGTTATTTATGCAATCCCCTAATATAATTTTTAAAGTGGCAACCCAGGTGGAGATTAAATTTAAAGACCTTGAATGGGTTTCCTTCAGTTTTCCTGCCCAGGAATTACGAAAGTGGAATGAATAACATTTATGTGGTCTCGTAATTAATAAAACAGGCACATAGCTAAATTATGAAAGACATGTCACCCAATAGACTATCAGCCACCTGCTTGCCCTGTTTGACCTTCCAGTTGTATTCTGTATAAAATAAAATTAAGCACGTGGAGAAATCCAGGAAAGCCAGTAATGAATCTAACAGATGAAACAGAAGGAACACGGCCAGGTTGTGAAATGAAGGGAATATCCAGAGCTGCTGCAAAAGGCTTCTTGCTTGGCTCATTCTCTGATTCTACGCTGGTAATTGCATTTATGCTGGGACACTCAATCCGTTAAGTAATGTGTGTAATTAGATATATAGACACTGGCAAGCTGATGACAGATGGACCTCGCCTACCTTGTACATTTTCTTTACACCCTTACAACACAGCTTACATATGATCTTACAGATTCTCCAGTTTGATCAGATTCAGAGCCACAATTACTAATGGTCCAGTTTAGGATTTTGTCTTGAATTCCTTCATGTGCGTATACTGTATATGCATGTGTAAAATGGCAAAATTGTCAAGCTACAACAAGAACATTTACTGTGGGGACAGAAGTGCTTCCATAAATGCCTCCACACCACAGATGTGAAGCTTTTTGGCAGTAAGATGGGACACATAATAACATGAAAAGAGGTTGATGAGAAGAATCTTGAAACAAGCTTCTGTTTCTGCAGGGTTGCTGAATTGTACCATACTTGAGCCAAGAAGTAATATTTGTAATAGAACATATATATGCCCCCAGTAATATGCCCACATTGTGCTCCCCAGTAATGCTGTGCCCCCAGTAATATGCCCATACTGTGCTCCCCAGTAATGCTGTGCCCCAGTAATATGCACATACTGTGCTCCCCAGTAATGCTGTGCCCCCAGTAATATGCCCATACTGTGCTCCCTAGTATTATGTCCATACTGTGCCACTCACAGAAAATTGAAAAAAAATAAAAACCATATACTTACCTTCCTAGCAGCATCACCAGAAGGACATCTTCTTCTCTAGTCTGGAGGGGGCGGAGCCAAGGCTGACAGACGGCCGGCCCCACCCCCTCCCAGACCGAAGGTGTGGAGAGCGGCAGGGAGGTATGTAGAGTCTGCAGGGGGGACGGGAGGGATTATGGATAAAGTAGTGAGCCGATGCCGGCTCTCTGCTTCATCACCATACAGGCAACTGTCTCTGCGTCCTATGTACGCAGGGACAGCTGCCATAAACCGTAACATGCCTCCCCCATACCGGGCCAGCGGGACAGCCACTGCAATCCAGGACTGTCCTGCTGGATCCGGGACGGTTGGGAGGTATGATATATATATATATATATATATATATATATATATATATATATAAAGCCAGCAACATAAAAAACCATCAACCAGTCTGCCTCTTTGCAGACTTTCTAGGCTGCTAAAAGGGCTGGTCTCGTTTTCACTGTGTTCCACTACTTACATTAAGCATGTCCGGAGACCTATTAATCTGTGCCTCATCTCAGGCTCTGGGAATGTGACTACAGAGATAAGGCACTTTGCCAAATTATTTTATCCACTGCCTCTGGTAGGTATAAATTGTTCACTCCTAAGTCAGGTTTTCTAACCGCTAACTACATATCATATATGTCATGGAGATTATAGTTTCATGAGCTACAACATAATTATATTTGATATACAGCACAGTATATATTAAAGGAAAAATATCTTTTCACTGTGTTAGCCAAAAAGTGCTCATTATATGTAATATACATCATGGCTATATACACTGTAAATTATTGTACACAAATGGTCACTGAAAATTGGTTCTACATGGCTACTGTATATGCACATGCACTGCAATAGTTACAGAATTTTATGTTATTGTATGGGGCTTGATTGGGGTTTGCAGAAATCCATGCACTTGCCAGCAGAAATTTTTTTGCAACAACTGTAATGTGTGAGTATATCCTAGATCTGAACTGTCTTGACTCTGCAGACAGAGTGTGCAACTTTTATATTCCCCATTCAGGTATATGAATAGCCATAGAGATTTCCACAAACATCTGTGATTTGTGAACATATCATTATTGTGCAGTATACAATGCCGATACTCTGCCCAAATCTTCCTTACTTGCCTTTAGGTAAACCAATATTTCCAGTGATCATGAGCAAGTCTATGTAGATTGTATGCTGATTGTATTCATCAGCCATGCTTAAAAGGTTATTCCCATCTTATGCTTTCATGGCTGAGATGGACATAACCACAGTAAGTACTGGCCAGGAATAGACAGAACTCCAGAAGAAGCATAGCTTGCAAGTTTGAATAGCTCCCATTCACTGCTATGGGTGTTATGGGAACAGTGGAACACCAGCCGCTCAGATGCTTCTGTAAATATGGCCAGCACCGGTGCTTACTGTGGTTATCCCATGAAAGGCTGAGATGAGAATACATCTGTAGTTTGTGATCAAATACGCACTCAGATCTGTCCTGAATATTTTATCATGCACCAAGTAGGTCTGGATATGGCTCCAAAGTTAGGCAGCCTTGGTATCTAAAGCCAAGATCATTAGTTGGCTTAACATGGAGACCAAACCAAACTCCTTTTCCCAGTACTGGAAATGAATGAGAGTGGGTTGAATATCAAGTGAATAGCTAATGAGATGTTTCCAGATTCTGGATGGAAAACGAATAAAGGAAAATTCATCCAAAAAATCTTTTTAATATGAAATGTAGCATATTAAATTCCTGGAAGTGATGTACCACAACTGATTTCCAGAATAATTGGGTTGCTAGAAATGATGTGTGAAAGAATTCAAGCAACACATTTTTTCAAGAGGACCTACAGTTATTTGGGTGCTAGAGTTGAAACTTTTGACTCAATGACATCTGAAAAAAATCTGATTGTTTAACTTCCCCACTGGGTGGACATTAAGTTGAGATGTGGTATAATCAATGGTTTAATTTATGATGTATCTGAAGTTATACATGTGATGTATAACACATCTGTAACAAGTGATTACACATATACTGTAAAGTGGTTACAATTTAGTAAATGGCGCCAACAATGAAGGAGTCAAATCACACAATCAAACTTGCTGTGCAAATCCACCCATCTACAAGAATGAAGAACCCTCTCATTTCAGAGTTAAGTGTACAACTCAAGGTGAATTGGCCATGTAATAGACATAACTATTCCATAGATATATAAATTGTAAATGTCTTCTTCAATGTGGAAGGAACAGTATTCCAGAGTCTGTTTCTTTAGTGAATTTATTGAGTTGGCTTCTGAAACCTCTTTGCCACATTGCTTGCATAACATTGATGCCTGATAAATAACATCCCCTCTACTGTTCTCACCTATCCAGTTGCAAATACACATACCCCCTGCCAACAGTGTGCTGGCATGACTCCACTTGACCTTGGTTTTGCCTGTGCTTATACCACTCAATTAGTACACAATGTCCCAATGAGAAATAGAAATGTCCGTACTACATTTACTTAGTGAACACTCATTAGTTTGTTGCTAGTAATTAAATGCTATTGTAGGGAATTTGATCAGCTAACTAATGTAACATAGCTATGATGGTCTTAGTAGAATATGCAACATTTTAATAGATTTACATTAGCCACAGCTTTTTTTAAAGTAACAAATAAAGTTGACAAATAAAGATTCCCTCCACCAAATCTATATCATGAAAATAGTAAGACCTTGACTGATGGTGGCCATAATTTCCTGCAAGGTTGATTTCAATTTACAGAATACCAATGAATAGGCTTGACAGTTAATGCACAGCCAGACACACAGCAGATAGTGATTGATGTCCAGCCAATCACTGGTTGCAGTGAAGACCCGCCTCAGCTAGTGATTGGCTCAGTGACAATACCATGTAGCTACAGGAGCAGGAAGTGGAGCGCAGTAGTTACCCTTGCTGCCTTTTTTGGCATTTCTCAGGATTTACATATAAGCCAGAAATAAACTACCCAAAAAAAGAAAACGCTTTATGTAAGCTTATTTCTTTAAAAAAACATATTTGGCAGCTCTGGTTTTGGCCACAGGTTACAAGCACCATGAAAATGCTATTAAACCCTGCATGTAAGCTAAGACTAGAGCACATTTACAGGGACAAAAATAACAGATATATCTCTTTTAATGTAATTATCTGTCATTTGGTTCCATTCCACTGTGCAATGTATGCAGGCATTTTTAATAATGTTTTTGCATAGTTTTTTTAAAATCAATTCTCCCTTACAGCTCTGCAAAGAAAGTGACATCATAGGGGGCATATGCATGTAATAACTACTAATGAAAAAACACACTACATAGGTAAAAACACCTAACATATATTAGTAAAATGCGAGAGACTTGTTTCAAGGCCTTTTTTTCTGGCCAAAATACGGAACCTTTACAGTGGTTTCACACATACAGATTTTTTTGTTGGAAAATGCTGCACTTTTTGAAGTCATAGCTAGAAGTGAATTCAATAGGAATGAGAAATATAAAGGAAAGACTTCTACTTTTCCTTCCTGCTAGATCCACTACTGGCTTTGGTTCAAAAATCGGTATGAAAAACTGCCATTTCTGATGACACATTCCCTTTAAATTACTGTGTTAAGCATGAAAGTACAACTATGCTAATAATGTAAGTATTATTATAATAACAACAGTCCATCTTCATTCTCACTTCAATGTGTTGTACAGAGGTATGTAAACTAGAACAGCACCTCGTCATAACTATGAAAATTGAGTAATGTCTGCTTTAAATGCTCCCTCCGCCATCTTCGTTGCTTTTTCTGGCCGAGAAATGCAGATCACTTTAAGAGCAGAGCTTCAAATACCTTCTTTCGGAATTCTCCAAAACCGCAATTTGCTCCCTCAGGACACCAAGCTGCTGTGTTCCAAGCTTCTAGCCCATTCCAAGATCACTCCTCCTGCAGAGTGCTGGCTCCTGACACACAGCTTAAGCTGATACAGCTGTGTCCTCTCTTTTTTTCCTTTTTAGTGTTGATCACCTCAAGTGCTTCCATTCGAAACACCCGCTTTTAATACTGGACAGTGTATGGTACAACATCCATTGGGATGAATGGGCTAAGCTTTTAGTACATGGTCAGTGGAATCAGGACAGGAAATACATTACAATATTTAACTTTAACCCTTTGAATGAACCAAAAACTACTGCTTTATAGCAAGACCGTTTTTCACACTTTACTTGAAAATGTGAGCACCACCTGAAAAGATGATTACGAACACTATAAATTCTCTCTAAAATCCAATTTATATTGGCTGAGGCTGACCATAACAGGAAAAAATGGTGAAAAGGAACTGCATATAGTGTCCTTGACTAGCCTTTAAAAAAATAATAATAATAATAATTCCATGTTATAGCTCTCAAATCAACATGTAACCCAAAGCATTTCTGCACCACCTTCAATGGTGTTTTTACTTGATAGATTAAAGCTTTTGTTTCAGCAATTCATTCTGGAATAATCACGGCTGTATGAAATCAGTGCCAGTATATCTACCCCACAACCACACCCGCTGGGTGAAGCCACCAGTCCAGACCCCTAATCTGCTCTTAGGAGGTCCATCTGATATCCGTGGATCACTATACAATCAACATATATGTACGGCTAATGGGTAGGTCACTGCCTAATAGCAGCATAAGTGGTATACAAGGAACCATGAAGTGACCCGTCAATTGTGCTGTTTCATTAACTGTCTAATATAATCAAACTGTTCATATGAAAACGTATCTAGATTCCTGGTCTTTACTATGACATATAGCTTGCTCATTTGACAGGTTCAGAGAGGTGAGCACAAATTTGGCCACCAGCTGTTCATAACAGAACTTCTAAATCTGACAACAAAATCACCCTCAAGGATGAGGGTAATTGTTCTAAAGTTTTAGAGCACCATGATCACTTGCTATACAGTTCTGAATGAGTGCTCCTAGCACTGCCTGTCCAAATGTAAAAGGACTGGTATATGTGATAAATGATATTATTATTATTAACAGATCACAATGTCTCTGGAACATCTCTTCAGCGTCGTTAGCTTGTCTATACTAGTCTGGAAACTTGGAATTTTGTAATTTAAAGGGTTTCTCCCATTATTAAATATTGATTTAAATTCACAACAGCGTCAGGGTCAAAAGGTGCCCCTATTCTACAGAAAATCACTTACTGAGTGCTATGCAAATACACTCATTGGCAAAAAATATATAAAATAATGTACCCGTATAGGAATGACACATGTCTGCAAAACTCGGCATTCAGTTATTTCTCAGGCAGCTATGTATTTATATATATCTATGTGTGGTCTGATTAGTCATTGAGTCTTTCCACAAGACAGCGTAAATTTGTATTTTGTAATGCAAAAAGGCTCTCAGAGGCTACTTTTGGTAGTGTACCTCTTGGTGAGAGATGAGTGACTGCTAGACCCACTCAAAGACATTTTGCCCAGTTGACAGACTTTAGGAGGGAGCACATCACTGGACTGAGAGAAACAGGATGGTCAGTTTGATGAACTGCCTAGTATCTAGGCCATTCTGATCTAGAGGTTTTTGGAGGATTTGGAAACAACGGTTCCTGACACAGTTGACACCTTTATTACACGCCCTCTCTCTCCCTAGATCATTTCCATGTGTTTAGCAAAAGGAAATTTGATGCACGTATCCTGCCTTTGCCAGCCAGCCACATCAGTCAACTTAATTTGCAGTGGGGTCATGAATGACAAACCTGGACTGCTATGGACTCGAACTGTAAAGTGTCCATGTTCTCTTTGGGATTCTTTGATGATCAGGTTTGAGTATGGAGGTCTTGCAGTCAGTGCTTCATCTCTGCCTTTGCTGTGGAGCGACACATTCCCGCAACTGCTGGTGTGATGATCTAGCAGGCATCACATATGACAGTTGGTCACCCCTAGAAGTGATGGACACTAACAGTTGAGAGATCAATGCAGAACATTCTGCAGGAACATGTCTTGCCTCTAATGGCAGGGCTCACAAATGGCATTTTTCAGCAGGATGATACTCGCCCACACACAGAAAGGGTTTCCTAGGAATGTCTCCAGCAGATTGCAATACTTCCTTCGCCTGCTTGATCTCCAGATTTATCACCAATTGTGCATTTATGGGACCAGTTGGGAAGCCAGCTTTGGCAACCTACAAGGATCTAAAGGGCCAGCTATAATATCTGATGGCAAATGTGTCACAGGATACCAAACCTGTATGCCTCATGCCCACTGTATCTCATCTTGTACCTTTTTAGTTGTCCAGTTTTCCCCAATACACTAATTCTTTAGCTCTAATATTGTAATCCCTTACACATATCATTACATTCACACATATAAAGAACCATCTCCTCCCAAGGTTTTAATACTGCATGGTCAGACCCCTCAGTGATATTTCTATTTTACTTTCTCCCCTAAAATTATTTTCTTCTGATGACAGACTGTTATAGCTTTTAGCTGTACAGTAACACATATGTTTAGCCCGTATTATCTTCATCTTATTTTCGGAGCCACCAGATCGTAGTTACACCCAAACAGAAGCATGGTCCAGGACATTCTTCTGTACGGTACTCAGTGTCATGTGATGTAACATCAAGCAGCACGGGGTAGGCAATGATAAATAAGAGTGCTAAGAAGTCAAGTCAGGATAACAAATGTTAGCAAAGTGCATAGCATATAAGAACTGAATGTAACCAGTGAGTAAGACGACTGAGAATTCTTCTAGAATTGAAATGTTAGATTGACAAATGTGGCACATGCAGACATGAGTGCTCATACCATAGCAGTCAGAAATATTTGTGATGCTTAATATTTTACCCATGTTACTCCTGTAGCCATTTTTACTGCTTGCAAAACAACAGTCTGTCAATCTATAATATCTTGTAAATCTATTCTTTCCTACCATATACCTGTGCCTAATCTGGGACTGCAATGTACAGTCATGGCCAAAAGTTTTGAGAATGACACAAATATTTTCACCTGATCTGCTGCCCTCTGGTTTTTATGTGTGTTTGACAGATGTTTTTATCACATACAGAAATATAATTGCAATCATATTATAACAAAAGCTTATATTGACAGTTAGAATGAGTTAACCCCTTAATGACCGGGCCATTTTGCACCTTCGTGACTGATTTTTGCTAATCTGACATGTGTCAGTTTATGTGGTAATAACTTTGGAACGCTTTTACTTATCCAGGCCATTCTGAGATTGTTTTCTCGTCACATATTGTGCTTCACGACAGTAGTAAATTTGTGGCAAAATATTTCATTTTTATTTATAAAAAAAATAGCAAATTTAAAAAAAAATTTGGAAAAATTAGCAAATTTCAATTTCTCTACTTTCAAAATAAATAGTAATACCTCCAAAAATAGTTATTATTTTACATTCCCCATATGTCTACTTTATGTTGGCATCATTTTATAAATGTCATTTTACTTTTTTAGGACGTTAGAGGGCTTAGAAGTTTAGAAGCCATTTTTCAAATTTTCACCAAATTTTCCAAAACCATTTTTTTTAAGCACCAGTTCAGATGTAAAGTGATTTTGAGTGGCTTACATAATGAAACCCCCATAAATGACCCCATTTTAGAAACTACACCCCTCAAATTATAAAAAACTGCTGTTACAAACTTTGTTAACCCTTGAGGTGTTCCACAAGAATTAAAGGAAAATGGAGGTGAAATTTCAAAATTTCACTTTTTTTGGTAGATTATTCGTGTTAATAATTTTTTTCTTGCAACACAGCAAGGGTTAACAGCAAACTAAACCTCAATATATATTGCTCTGATTCTGCAGTTTACAGAAATACCCCATATGTGGTGGTAAACGTTTCTATGGGTTTGTGGCAGTGGTCAGAAGGGAAGGAGCGCCATACAGATTTTGGAGGCAGATTTTGCTAAAATAGTTTGTAGGCACCATTTTGTAATTGAGAGACCCTGACGTACCCCTACAGTGGAAACCCTCAAAAAGTGACCCCATTTTGGAAACTACACCCTTCAACGAATATATTAAGGGGGGTACTGGCCACTTTGACCCCCTAAGCGTTTTACGGAATTTGGAAACACTTGGCTATGAAAATGAAAAGTTTCATTTCTTCCAATAAAATGTTGCTATAGCCCCAATTTTTTTTATTTGCATAAGGGGTAACAGGAGAAAAGCACCCCATAATATGTTACCCATTTTCTGCTGAATACGGCAACACCCCATATGTGGTGGTAAACTGCTGTGGGGGCACATGGCAGGACTCAGAACAGAAGGAGTGCCATATGGATTTTACAACACAGATTTTGATGGATTGGTTTGCGGGAGCCACTGATTTTTATTTTTTTGAGCTATTGTCTTATTTATATAGTGGCTCATTTTTTGCAGGATGAGGTGAGGTTTTCATTGGTACCATTTTGGGGTAAATACGCCTTTTTGATCGCTTGGTATTACTCTTTTTGTGAGTCAAGGTGAAAAAAATAGCTGTTTTGGCATAGTTTTTTTTAGCATTTTTTTTACAGCATTCACCTGAGGGGGCAAGTCATGTGATATTTTTATAGAGCAGGTTTTTACGAACGCGGCGATACCCAATATGTCTAACATTTTTATTATTGTTAAGTTTTACACATTAGATGCATTTTAGAACAGAATTAAATCTTGTTTATGTGTTGCCATTTTTTTTTTTTTTTTTTACAGCATTCGCCTGGGGGGCCATCTCATGTAATATTTTTATATAGCAGGTTGTTACGGACGTGGCGATACCCAATGTGTCTAACATTTTTATTTTTGGAAAGTTTTACACATTAGATGCATTTTTGAACAGAATAAAATCTTTTTTTTGTGTTGCTATTTTCTGAGAGCCATATTTTTTTTATTTTTCGGACGATTGTCTCAGGTAGGGTATCATTTTTGCAGGACAAGATGACGGTTTGATTGGTACCATTTTGGGTTAAATACATCTTTTTGATCGCCTGCTATTACACTTTTTGTGAGGGAAGAGGGAAAAAAAAATGGCTATTTTGGCATAGTTTTTTTTTATTTTTTTTACAGCGTTCGCCTGGGGGGCCATCTCATGTAATATTTTTATAGAGCAGGTTGTTACGGACGTGGCGATACCCAATATGTCTAACATTTTTATTTTTGGAAAGGTTTACACATTAGATGCATTTGTGAACAGAATAAAATCTTTTTTTTGTGTTGCTATTTTCTGAGAGCCATATTTTTTTTATTTTTCAGGCGATTGTCTTAGTTAGGGTCTCATTTTTTGCGGGACAAGATTACGGTTTGATTGGTACCATTTTGTGGTACATACGCTTTTTTGATCGCCTGCTATTACACTGTTTGTAAGGGAAGGCGACCAAAAAATGTCTGTTTTGGCACAGTTTTTTTTTTTTTTTTTTTTTTACTGCGTTCACCTGGCGGGGTGGATGACATGATATTTTTATAGAGCCGGTCGATACGGACGCGGCGATACCTAATATGTATACCTTTCTTTTTTCACCTTTTTTTTACCATTTTTTTTAACTTTTTTTTTTGAAAATGGCTTATTTTTTTTTAAACTTTTATTATTATTATTTATTTATTTTTACTTTATTTTTTAACTTTTCATTTTCCACTTTATTTAACTTTTGGGGGTCTGATCCCCTTTACAATGCATTACAATACTTTTGTATTGCAATGCATTGGCTGTAACTGTATTACTCAGTGTAATACACTTACAGCCTGCTTCCTGTGCGATCCAGGGGGCTGGATCGCACAGGAACGCAGGGATAGCAGCCACGATGCCTAAGGAAGGCATCGGGCTGCTATCCAAGCCATCGGGTCCCCGTCACAGCAGCACGGGGACCCGATGGCCCCGCTCGCCATCCTGAATAGCGGCGGACCATGCCGCACGCCTCATGTGCCGCGGTCAGCGCTGACCGCGGCACATGAAGGGTTAATGCGCCGGCATCGGTGTTTTCACCGTTGCTGGCGTATTCAGCAGGGGTCCGGCTATTGGGCACAGCCGGACCCCCGTCGCTCGTCCGTCCTGGGGCTCCCTGACACCCCTTTTCTGCAGCGCCGTCTTTAGACGGCGCTGCAGACTGGGGACTTGCGCCGCCCGCCGTCTAAAGACAGTGGGCGGTCGGCAAGGTGTTAATGCAGCAAGTCAATATTTGCAGTGTTGACCCTTCTTCTTCAGGACCTCTGCAATTCTCCCTGGCATGCTGTCAATCAACTTCTGGACCAAATCCTGACTGATAGCAGTCCATTCTTGCACAATCAATGCTTGCATTTTGTCAGAATTTGTAGGTTTTTGTTTGTCCACCCGTCTCTTGATGATTGACCACAAGTTCTCAATGGGATTAAGATCTGGGGAGTTTCCAGGCCATGGACCCAAAATCTCTATGTTTTGTTCCCTGAGCCATTTAGTTATCACCTTTGCTTTATGGCAAGGTGCTCCATCATGCTGGAAAAGGCATTGTTGATTGCCAAACTGCTCTTGGACGGTTGGGAGAAGTTGCTCTCGGAGGACATTCTGGTACCATTCTTTATTCATGGTTGTGTTTTTAGGCAAGACGGTGAGAGAGCCGATTCCCTTGGCTGAGAAGCAACCCCACACATGAATGGTTTCAGGATGCTTTACAGTTGGCAAGAGACAAGACTGGTGGTAGCGCTCACCTCGTCTTCTCCGAATAAGCTGTTTTCCAGATGTCCCAAACAATCGAAAAGGGGATTCATCAGAGAAAATGACTTTACCCCAGTCCTCAGCAGTCCACTCCCTGTACCTTTTGCAGAATATCAGTCTGTCCCTGATGTTTTTTCTGGAGAGAAGTGGCTTCTTTGCTGCCCTCCTTGAGACCAGGCCTTGCTCCAAGAGTCTCCGCCTTACAGTGCGTGCAGATGCACTCACACCTGCCTGCTGCCATTCCTGAGCAAGCTCTGCACTGCTGGTAGCCCGATCCCGCAGCTGAAACACTTTTAAGAGACGGTCCTGGTGCTTGCTGGTCTTTCTTGGGCGCCCTGGAGCCTTTTTGGCAACAATGGAACCTCTCTCCTTGAAGTTCTTGATGATGTGATAGATTGTTGACTGAGGTGCAATCTTTCTAGCTGCGATACTCTTCCCTGTTAGGCCATTTTTGTGCAGTGCAATGATGACTGCACGTGTTTCTTTAGAGATAACCATGGTTAACAGAAGAGAAACAATGATGCCAAGCACCAGCCTCCTTTTAAAGTGTCCAGTGGTGTCATTCTTACTTAATCATGACAGATTGATCTCCAGCCCTGTCCTCATCAACACCCACACCTGTGTTAATGGAGCAATCACTGAAACGATGTTAGCTGGTCCTTTTAAGGCAGGGCTGCAATGATGTTGAAATGTGTTTTGGGGGATAAAGTTCATTTTCTAGGCAAATATTGACTTTGCAAGTAATTGCTGTTAAGCTGATCACTCTTTATAACATTCTGGAGTATATGCAAATTGCCATTATAAAAACTGAAGCAGTAGACTTTGTAAAAATTAATATTTGTATCATTCTCAAAACTTTTGGCCATGACTGTACTGTATGTAGAGATTTCCCTATGCATAACTTTCTTGTCAACAGGCATGCATTATCCAAATAACTAGAAGAGCAAGCTTGGAAATCTTCTGTAGAACTATGACTCCACATACTGCAAAGTATAAGCTTCTTTCAAGAATCTCTATTTGATTGTTCCACAGAACCTCTTAAAATGGGGTTAAAGAACGGATTACAGAACAATATAACAAAATACATATTTTAATAGCAAAATATGATTAAATTAATACATCTGCATATATGTAATTGGGCAATGTGCAAAACTCATTCAGCTATTAATTCCGTGTACTTAGGTCAGCTACATTACTAAGAATTATAATATATTTACATGCAACAGACTTATTATCAGAAATTTGTGCCCCATTTAGGGTTTGCAGAAATCCATAGACATGTTGCAAAAATAACCCTAAAAATAACCCTATTCAGAATGTACGGAATCGAATTTTCAGTTGCAGGAGTTTCTGCAGTGAATCTACAGTGTGTGAACATAACATTACTTACACAATATTAAGAAGGGACTGATCATCAGTGAGCAATATTTCCATATCTTCAGAAACTATCTTCAATGAACTGACTTAAAGAGGACCTTTCACCACTCCTGACATGCCTGTTTTAATGGCTTCATGCATTCCCCATGTAATACCAATTCCGAACATCTTTTCTTATCATCCTATGTTGTGTCATTAATTTATTATTTGAACTGGAAGTTATAGATTAATTGCCAGCAGTCTGCAGTAAGGGTACTGAGGGGAGGTAACCAGTTGGGGGTGTGTACCTGCACAGACTCACTCTATCCAATCAGTGCTGCTATTTTCAAACTGTGCAGGTACACCCCCCCCAACTGCTTACCACCCCTCTGTACCCTTACTGCAGACTGCTAGCAATTCATTCATAGCTTCTAGTAGAAATAATAAAGGAATGGCACAACACACAGACATAAGAATAGATGCTCCAGAATTGTTATTACATGGGGAATTCATGAAGCTATTACAACAGGCCAGGCCGGTCCAGAGAGGCAACATGTCCTCTTTAAATACGCTGTTGAGTAGTGTGATCAGCTGTAGTTACAATTATTCACCTAGTACGAGTTTCAAGGTGTTCTCTCTGCCATAAGTTTTAATAGATTTCATGGGTTGTTACGGAAAACATTGTGAAAAAGCTGGCAATCTGTTAAAGAGGTTGTCCGAGTTAAAGGGGTATTCTACAGGATACAGGATAACTATTAGATTGGTAGGAGTCCTGCTGGAACCCCCCCCATGGGCCCCTTACCCCTGAAATAAACAGAGCATCTGGTCAACCATCTCTGGAAATCCCATAGAAATTAATGGAGCGGTCACACGAATGGATGACCGGCCACTCTGTTCATTTCAGGGGGCTGCAGGGGGTATGGGGCCCTGTTCTTGTGATTGGTGGGGGTCCTAGCGGTGGGACCCCCACAGATCTAATAGTTATCAGCTATCCTGTGTTGTTTTTAAAATGTCCATTCGTTACACCATGTCTCTGCTGTTTTGTGTATATACTGTATACTGTACGTATTTCTTCAGACACTTTGTTATATTATGCCTGATGAAGAGATCTAATTTGTCTCGAAAGCTTGCTATGTAACATCATTGATTCTATTTTTGTTAGCCATTAAAAGTTATCAGACCTGCACGACTCACCGGGAAATTTCCCTGTAAGGTCTATGGCCAATTTGCCCCTGTGCATTACGTATACTGCGAAATGGAACAACTGGGCCCGAATAGAACAGTACTATCCTTGTCTGTAATGCGGACAATAATAGGATATGTTTTTTTTTTGCAGACCCGTTGAAATAAATGGTTACACATATGGTTCGCAAAAAAACTAAACGGACACGGAAAGAAAATACGTTTGTGTGCATGAGTGTTGAGCAAATCAAAATATCCGAAGAGGACTTCAATCCAAATTTCACGGAAAATTCTATTCGCTGCAAGGCCAAATTTCCTCGTGCTTCGTGTTAACAAATCAATTTTTCCTTAAATTGTGTTAAAAAATACGCACTCACCTCATCCGCTCGAGCAGATGAGATCCTGTTGTCATCACAAACTGATGACAGGAGGATTATTATTTATTAGTTTTGGTCTTCTACAAGAATTACAACTGGGTAAATGTAACCTCCACTGCCTGTGTTAAAACCATACTGCCTACCCTAAACAGTCCTTGTTATATAAATGGCTTCAAAGCAGGTGACAGCTAGACAGAAGGGAGATGTGGAACACTGGATATGGTATTACAGTGAAGAGCACCAGGGAGCCCATTACTTGGGAGGATTTTGTGGGATTATTTGAGTGATATTTCAATTTTTGTTCTACCCATCCCTCGTGTGTCTCCCCATGTGTAATGATATCTGAAATGCAGCAATTTCTCTCCACTATTCCTGGCATTCAGAGTCATTCAAGGGAAGGCTTTCAAAGAAAAGCGGCCTTTTCCCGCTCCTCTCCGTGTCCCTCTAACCCTACGGGAAGCAGACGCCTGCCCATTTCAGCGTGACGGCTTTCATAAGAAAGAACTTCCAGCCTCTGATCTGCTTTGAAGCCAAGTCTGGTTAGCAGGGGCATCTGAGCTTAACTGGAGAGGAAGACACCACATTTCGGTGACTTACAGTAGATCTGTATATGCTGAGCAGAGGATAATTTTGTACAAGATGTAGGCAAACTGGTGAATTGTGGCATCCCACTTATGGAACCCTAAACTTTGCTCAACCCATCATCTCCAGTGTATGCCTGATACTGCATGCAATATTAAATCATATTCACAATTACACTAACACACGATAATAAAAAGGGTGTTTGGTTCCTTCTATTCCTTCACACTTCAACATTGCTACTTATGCAGCCCAAAGATGTATAATTTTGATTAGTTACAATGCGAACAATCAATTGTCAGTAGGATCGCTCATACAAACAATATGGTACCATTAGCAACACAACAGACTAGACTGGTCAACCAGGGAGTCAGTTAAAAAAACCTCTTCACGTAGATTGGCTAACAATTGGGCGATCATGCCATATTCTGGAAACCATGGCTGAAATTGTCCAACCTGACAGATCACTCTTTAAGCAAATAAAAGTCCACTGTTCAAATAATGCTTTGCTGAAATAGCCAAAATCAGTCATTTCAGATCATTTTTGTCTTGTGTATAGGCAGCTATATAACCAAAGCTATCACTGTGGTCAGATATGCTAAGTTAATATTATTTAAAAAGATGTGTACCTACATCATAAGTGGCATAAGTTAAAGGGGTTATCCAATCCCTATAATGACCCCCAGAATGCCCGGGCCCCTCCTCTAAAGCATACTTACCTGCTACCTGGAACCTGCGTCACTCCGGATCCCTGCATGGCTGCCGTTGCATCTTCCCATCACGTGTATGAACATTTGGCGGGGGAAGCAGCCAACAACAGGCTGCAATGGTGACCAGCCTCTCTAGCATTGCCGTTGCAGCCTGCTATTGGCTGTGTCCCTCGCGCCCGCCTTCCCCGCCGGATGTGTTGATCCGTGAGACGGGGAGATGCAGCGGCAGCTGTGCAGGGATCCAGAGGGACATGGATGCCGGGGAGGGAGCAGGTAAGTATGCTCTAGAGGAGGGGCCTGGACATTCTGGACATGCGCACCCTGAATGCATCCGGACTGAATCCGTGACGCTCATGTGAAAGGGGCCTTAGAGTCAAGCAACTGATGAAGACAGGAACTGGACAAAATACAAAAAGTAACACATTTAAAAAAAAAACAAACAATCACGTCAGAAAGTAAAAGGGTAGAAAACAAGGGAATCCAGTGCACGTCTATTACAAAGGGAGAACCATTCTTCTTTGGACTTTTTTTCTGGGTAATCCACATAGCTCTAAGGCTACTTTCACATCTGCGTTTTTGCTGGATCCGTCATGGATCAGAAAAACGCTTCAGTCATGATAATACAACAGTCTGCATCCATGTGTGCTAGAAGAGGATCCATCCAGCACAAACGGCCTTGTTGGATACTATAGGTTATTATAAATAGCTCCCTATTTGGGAGCTGTGGCCACCTACTACTTTACTTTGAGATGAGTCACAAGTCACCCCAAAATTTTTCTCTGGAGAAGTGTTTGCTTGAAAGCATACTTCCTGAACAGCTAGGAGTTTTGACAATTGACTGAGCCCCCTTCAAGTGTCAACCAATGAACCACATTTTCCCAGAGCTAGCCCTTGTTTTTTTCTCTTGGCTGCTTCAGAAGCTGTTAACAATTAAATATATTTTTTTCTGCAATGAGAGGGAGAAAGAGAAAAATCTGAGGGAATACTAGGAGCAACCATCCCCCCCTCCATCTTCGCAGCTGAGATTTATGGCCAGCTGCACCACGAGTGGAGATGGAAAAAAATAAATAAGCTGGAAGAAGAGGCCCAGGTACTTGTAGAGGGGGAATAAGCTACAACGTTCACAAGTATGTTTGAACTAATACTAATATACTATCCTGACTATCAATGATAATCGCATCAGTCACCCTATTTCTTATTTCGCTCTACTATTAGGGTCTACTATTAGGGTCCCCACCTGCTCTTTTTTTTTTTTGCTGTGGTTTTTGGAGCCATTTTTTGCACACAGTGGGAGGTCATTTATCAAAGACTGTTGTTTTATGTTGGTCTTTGATATCTCCCAAACCGTTGGAGGATGCACTTAATTTATGATGAGGTGCAGGCCATCCTCTGGCAGTCTTTGTGCATGGCTGGAGTAGCTTTCACTTGTCATTTACACCATGAAATTGGCATAAATGATAATGAATGTGCTGGGGCCAATGGTTCCACCCAGTGGCGAGGGTACAAACACCATGTGCGCTTAAATTTAGGAGCAGTGGCATCTAATAAAGTGGGATTGTGACTTTTTTTTTAAAACCAGTTTCTGATATAGGGGGTCATGATAAATGACTCCTCACATGTCTTACTAGTGTTTTCTTTATTGGGGTTTTCTCTTATAGAGAGGCAAGAGTTACTGCATGCTGAGTTTTTGAAAAGACGCTGCATAATTAACAAAAAATTATCAGTAGCCAAAAATTGCTTGTGTGTCCTGAGTTTCATATTTTCCACAGACCTTTAGCTAACATCTGGAGCTGGCGTTTATACAACAAAAAAAACCTGCAACAAATGCAAAAAAATCTTTCTGGCATGCTTTTGTCGCAGATTTGGTCTCAAAGGGGATTTGTTGATGAATCTGTGACTTTTCCCCTCTCACTCCACTTTTCCGAGGTGGAGGAAAAAGGGGGCGTGGCATGTGCGGGCTGGCCTGTCTCATTCATCATTTTCTACAACTGTTTTTGGCATTGAAAGTTGAAGTTGCGCGGCCAGCCTGCATCTCTACATAACTTAGGCACCAGCGTTTTTAAAATAAAGGAGAACATGGTAAACTCGCACAAGGAACTGTTCAAATTGTAATCCAGGATTCCTGTACCACAAAGTAAAATTGCTAATCGCTGGGCTACCCTACATACATCTCAGCTGTAAGGTGGGATGCAGAGAAGTGAGTGCCTTCACATGCGCCATTCTTTTGAATGGAACTTGCAGAAATCCATGTGCCTGCCACCAAAAAACCCCATTCAAATGAATGGAACGGATTTTCAGCCACAGAAATTTCTGCAACAAAATCTGCCCAGTGTGAAGGCATCCTAATACAGATATCTCTTACACATTTTTGTATGTTGGTGAGGGTCAGGGCAAGCCCTGTCCTGAGCTAACAGAAACAAGCCGATTCCATGAAAGACCCCATATAATTTTTAAGCTTTGACAGAATAAATGAATCCAACAATCATTTGGTTACAGCTTTGTGCCATCTATAGGTCTCAGCACAATGTTCTTACAGTAATCCAGGGTTGGAAAAGACAAAGAAGCACCAAGAACAGCAATTGTCTAGTGTGTCTGAGGTTTAAATATTGTACTGAAATAATAATGTAAGAGTTCAAGATTCTAGAATTAGCATTTAACCTCTCGCTGCAGTCATTAACCCCTCTGCTGCATAATGGCAAGAGGATACAAAGCAAAGCAGAAGAAAAGAGACAGCAAAAAAAGTCTTCCCTATCTCCAAGCTTACTGTCCCTGTGCTTGTGACGCTCAGACAAGCACCGTCTGATAATCCTGTTTGGAGAGGTCTCCCGCTCGCTGATATATACCCTTTGGGATACAAGAGGGCTTAGCACTGCTTGATTTAGACTACATGGCCAGTGTTTAAATGCTTCACTTGCTGAGGAAAAAAACACAGCTTAATACAGCTGTCTCGAATCCTGTCAAACAGCATTTGAGCAATGTGAGCGTGGACATGAAAGTAGGCAGATCAATGTAGATACTGTACATCTTCAAATATAATGTATTAAAAGTAATACCACAATGTAACGTTTCAGTCAGAATGATATAACTGTACTCATATACAATAGCTATTTTTATAAGAAAAAAGGGAAAAAACGTTGGCTAAGTACCATATAAGGCTGTATATGGGCATGAAGGGCCCATAGAATACAGTCAATGTGATGGCCATGGAGCATGTAAGTTCCAGCCCAGCCACTGGTCTACTATCCAGTCCTCAAATAACGTGACGAGTATGGGACAATAGACCTGTGACCACGCTGGAACTCCCAGCATCGCAAATCACTATGATGTGAGTTCAGCTCAGGTGAGCCTGTCAGTCAGGGAAATACAGAAAAACACACAGCCATGTGAAAGCCTAAGACTTTCACTGGTATTCGTCTTTAGGCCTCATTCACATTTCCGTATACTGGAACTGTATTGATTGTGGCTTTTCATTTAAAGAAGATGGTTTTACTGACATTTCCATTTTTATGTGTCTTTTTCAATACGCTGCATGTTCCAATGGATCTTTTAAAGGCTTGAATTTAAAATGTCTGTTCCATTTTTGCATATTTCACAGGTGAGCATGTTTTTTCAGTTTTTTTACCATCAGTATTTCGGCAACGTTCCAAAAATTTGAACTAAAATGGATACACATGGTAAATCAGATGAACATATTGCGCATCTGTACTCGATTCGTAAGTTCATACGAAAGTGTGAAGGGGTCCTTATTGTGCAGGAGGCTGTACAGAATACCTCAGGGGCTGTAAGGGGCCATTACAAGCTCATGTTCATTGTAAAATAACATTTTGCACAATACATACATCAGAGAAAGGGGCACAAGTTTATAAAAAAGGGGTGGTATTTGGATATTGGCGTGGATTAAGGCATTGTTACTCAGAAGCTGTTATGCCTGAGGCCAAACAAGCAGATCATAGACTTTGAGACATGAAAGAAATGCTTGGCTTGTTTCAATTAAAAGACCAAATTGTTATAATTTTCATTGACAATGGAAGCCAGTGCAGCAAGTTATGTAGTCCATCTGGTCTAGCCATGTGTCTATCTATCTTAAAGGTGAAGTCACAAAAGGCTTGGTAACCCAAGTTGCCTAGTGCCGAACCCCAATTTTCCACAATTAAACCCTTTTCTAAGCTAACTTATTGCTTACTAAGTATTTTCCATCTTCAATAACTGATACTGGTTTCATGAGTGGAGTCTCCCTATCCTGTTTCCTGTCTGGCCCCTATGTGATTTATTACCTGTGACCACAATATTTTGATCTATTAGAAAAACAGAATCCATGGTCACTAATCACTAATATCATTTTATTGACAGATACAGTCGGGGACTTTATTTGAAATAAAAGAAATCATCATACAGGAAACTGTTAGATCATGTTACAGGGTATTTTAGATTTATCAGCGTGGTCAAACATTACTCCGATACTGAACTCATAGTAAAATGAAAATTCCCACAGCAAGAGTAAATGCGATAGAATAACACTTTTCTCCCCTGCCACTCTGGTCCCCCCACCGGTGTTTCCTTGGTGCAGGAGCCTCATACACACCACAGATGCTGGCACTAACTGACCTCAGCAATCAAGTGCTCTAGACTGCTGAGGTCAGTGACTGGTTTCACGTGTTTGTGTATGGGATGTCACTGCTGCAGCCAGGAAAATGATGCCAGTGCCCCGGAATAAGAAACAACAGGGGACAAAAATGGCAAGTTCCACATTTACTGTTGCTATGGTGATGATGAGGGTGGGGGTGGCTGAGTTAGAGGGGTTGTTCGAGAATCAAAACTTCTAGTCAATGGGAACTGGACCACTCTGAGAGATAACCTTGTTGTGGACACTAGCAAATCAATATAATAATCGTAATGAACCTAATGAACCTGTATAACCTACTGCATCAGACCAGAACCAATAAAGATTGTCTTATAATGTAAGAGGCTGCTACCAAGCACTTTTTTCTTAGTTTAAAGGGGTTTTCCAGTGTGCAACAACATCCTTTAAAATAATCATTTATGAAGGTAGCTGTAGAAGAGAAAAAGCATGGGAAATATGTACATTGCATAAGCAAATACATGAGCATATCTGTAATAAACTATAATAATCCTGGAATACCCCTTTAAGGCTTACTGACGCAACAGACAGACCTCCTGCAGCCTATAGTGCACTAACTCTGATTCTGATAAACCAGATGGGCCAGATCTTGTATCCATAATTTCGGTGCACATCCATATTACACCTGTCTGAAAGTGGCCTATTACTTAGTAAATCATTTGCCGCTTGCTATGTAAAGATAACTATTCAAGTTATCAAACTACAGTAACACAATAACCATGTAATAATGACAAACAGTATGAGTATGAGTAGAGACCTATATCCTGGTTATCAAGCTTTTCACCAGTTTTCTGGTGTAGAAAAGTTGCACATTTTGGCGCAACTCCTAGTTTGCAAAATAATTTGCAATATTTTAGCTTTTTCCAACACACTTGACTCTTTCCCGAAGAGTGGGCAGGTTGTTAGTGGGAGGAGGTGGGTTACGGGGAGGCGGGATATCTGTGGCCCAACTCATTAAACATGTGTGCCAGAAAATTGACGTAAATTACACCAGAAATCTACTCCCGGCTGGAGTATATTTCATTTCTTATACACATGAGCCTCTTAATAATTGTGTGTTCCTGTGTTAATTACCCCAAGTTCCTCACACACACAATAAATCCTACATACCATTGTTAAAAAGTTGTCCAGATGATATATTTTTTAAAAGGATCAGAATGCCCCTCCCTGGTCAACACAAAGAAATGACCAATAAGCCAATAATTGACTAAGGCTGTGGCAAGTGATTGGCTGAGCGGTCATTTCCTGTGTGGTGACCAAGACCAGCAAGTAGAGACTAGTGAGGATCAGGGAAGTGTTGGAACGGGAGCTACAAGGGCACAGTAAGGTGTGTATGTGTTTTGTTACAGCATACAACTTAATTAAAAAAAACGTTATTAGCTGGACAACCTCTTCAGCATTCAGAGAGACACCTGGTCCTCGGTTACTTTTCTGTTATTCGTCAGTGTAAAGGCGAATCTTCCATAATATAATCCTTGGCATGATAGTGGGGAATGTCAGAAGATCAAATAAGAAAGGCTGGAGTACATGAGCAGAGTCCCTGGCAATGGTAAGAATGAAGTTAGCAGAGTCCCTGGCAATGGTAAGAATGAAGGTGAGCAGAGTCCCTGGCAATGGTCAGAATGAAGGTGAACAGAGTCCCTGGCAATGGTAAGAATGAAGGTGAGCAGAGTCCCTGGAATTGGCAAGAATAGAGGTCCCTTAGTGCTCCCAAGGCTCATTGGCTGGTCACTGAGAACGTACATATCGTGACTCTCTAATGATACTATTTAAATGTGGGGACTAGTTTGAGATTAGGCATATACACAGAAAATAATTCTTGATTGTGATTTATCTGTAAACTTCCATCACAGAGACAAGAGACTAAGAGGTTAATAGTCTTTTGATCTCACCTCATGTGTACACTTTTCACTTTCTTCTAGTAAAGTGGCAATTAGAGATGAGCGAATCTATTCAAAGTGAATACGGATTTTTTCAGATTTGCTTCGTATTATTCGTAAATGTTCTTAAAATTTTGAACACTAACGCTACATACGCTACGTATGCAACGTACGCATTCTTCTTGACCCCTCCCCCCTGAAACTGGAAAATGACGATACGCCCCCTCAAGAGCGGGAAAGTGAAGATACGCCCCCCACAGAAGTGGGAAAAACCAGCCCAGCCCACTGGGAACTATTTGCACGTATAGGGAGTGAAGACTCCTCCCTCATTACTCCGCCCTCCTCTCCAGTTCAAGCCAGCGGTGAACAAGATACCACAGCATGGCGAAGCAACTGCGACCAAAGTGGGGAGAGATGGTCTTTGGGAACGAGTACCCCGAACCATCGCCCGCTCCCGAGCATCATAATTGTGCAAGAGAGTCTCACCGGCTCCTGAGTCGATATTCGCCTTGCCGGCTGGTGCGGCTGCTGTGGCTGGTGGAGCGGAGGCAGCTGGAGCGTCTACTTCGCCACCAGGAGGAGAGCAACAACAACACCTTCCATGCAGCAGAATCCCATTGTGTCAGCATCAGTGACGGCCCATGCCCAGACCCTATGGGACTACAAGAATGCAGTGGAGGACTGGGTCATCCAAATACTGGACCACCCGAGGCCGGGAGACCCTACACTGGAGTGGCGAAAAGGGAACCGTCCTGTGGTTTTCAGTGGAGCGAGGCTCTGGCTTCCTGGTGGATGACAAGGATGGCAAGGAGTACTTTGTGGGCTGCAGGTCAGTGAAACGGCCGTACCTGCTCCAACCCCGTCACAGCCTGTACGTGGGGGATCATACTCCCATGGCATGCCTGAAAGGCCCCTTTGCTACTGGGGTAATGTTATTATCAAAGCCCCTGGTACCTGCATCACCACCAGAAGTTAGGCCGGAGGAACCACCAGGCGAAGGACGCGTGCACTGCCTACAGGAGTCAACAGATGGCACCCTCCGTTTCAGGGAGAAGCCGGAACCTCTGATACCTGGACTGCCACTACCACCACCATCACAGTCCTTTCAGCTGGGTCAGCTGACGACATCATCATTTACTTTCCAGTCCACGGTGATCCACCAGTACCAACTACCCTGGAAAATGAAGTCAGCTGCAGCCAGGGGAGCTGGCACTTCTTCCCTGGGTGAAACCTTGCCTCAACCGCTGCAGCCAGAAGTCCTTACCCCTGCTGTCCCGGCAGGAGTATCCGGAAAAGTGAAGGCGCAAGTGGCTGCAGTGCTCACCAGTGTGACCACCACCCAAACCCGGGCAAGTCCGACTTCTGGCAGAAGAGGGCAGTGGAGCTCCACCACGGCAGCCAGCTTGGCCTACAAGAGGCAGGAGCATCCTCTGATGTCATTCAGTAGCAGTTCAAGCGAGGAGGACTTCAGGTCCCTCATCTGAGGAACCCTTCTACTGGCTGAGTGATTTAAAGGACACCTCTCAAAGAACCTATGGGAGCCACAACATGGACTGAACCTGACGGGTGAGAGCTGGTTGGCAGTTGTTTTTATTGATGGACATGGCTTGTCAGGACTCCCCACCATTCTGCAGAAAATTCCCAGTTGCGCCTAAGCGGGCCTATTTTCCTTTTTCCCCCCTTCTCAGGTTATTTGGGAGCCCCCTTTGCAAAGAGGGTTCTCTATTTGCTGCTATTTTATATTATCCATGTGGATTACAGGTTACCTGTTTGGATTACAAAATTACCTCACGTGGAATACAATTGAATTTTGGACTGTGTTTCAGTGTTTTATCATGCCAAGCAGCCACGAGAAGAGACTCAAACGTATATCTGAGCCTATTATGCTTGCAAATGTGAAATTGATTGCACTAAAATGTTTGCATAATTGTCTTTGATGTATTTTAGCAATAATGTTTATACAGGTTCAGCAACGTTCAAGCACTTTAGCCCATTGTGTGTATTCTTTTTCAGGTACTACAATGTGTCCTATTATGCACTTATTGTACAGTGTTTTTTAGTAAATTATTGCAAAAGTATGCACTTTGTACGCTAATGCTTACGTATTGTGTACTTTTAACAACACTGACTATGTTCATAATTTGTGCAGGAATGTTCGCAAAACAACGATTATTTTTTAACGCAAATTCGACCAAATAAATTCGTATTAAGAACTAATCTTGTCAGAAATTCGTTGATTATTCGCCAAAGCGAATTTTGGATGATTCGCTCATCTCTAGTGGCAATATGGAACCATATTTGCTGCAGCTTGTGCAGGAAAAAACAGTAGACAGACGTTCCAAGCAGAGACCGCTTCTCTATATCGATTGTTGGCACACAGGCTTATGCAGCAGCCAGAGAGTCTACATGAAGATAAGCTTGTGGGATGGTTTGGAAAGGCTTTCCTTTCAATAAACTATGCAGTAAACAAGCAAAGGGTTAGTGATACCTGTCTACTGCGTGATAATAGACTGCACAGGGATGGAAAGCGGGAATCCCCAAAGTCAATCCATCCATTAAAGCATAAAGGCAAAAATCCTCTTTGATTATATGCCATAAGAAGGCAGAATATCTATATGTTCACGACTACATTTTATAAATCTTTTATAACATGAGGTATTTTCATTGGTTATGTTAGATCTCAGCATTTATTGTTTGGCACATGGTGTAGTAACACTGGTTATTTTAGATCTGGAGTTCTGTCCCCATTTTTAGATACATGGCCTACTAACTTTGGTTATTTTAGATCTGGACACATTATTTGATGCAACGTCTACTAGCATTGGTCATTTTAGATCTAGACACATTTTTTGGTACGTGGTCTACTAACATTGGTTATTTTAGATCTGGACATATTTTCTGGTACATGACCTACTAACATTGGTCATTTTAGATCTAGACACATTTTTTGGTACGTGGTCTACTAACATTGGTTATTTTAGATCTGGACATATTTTCTGGTACATGACCTACTAACATTGGTCATTTTAGATCTAGACACATTTTTTGGTACATGGTCTACTAACATTGGTTATTTTAGATATGAACATATTTTCTGGTAGATGACCTACTAACATTGGTTATTTTAGATCTGGACATATTTTCTGGTACATGACCTACTAACATTGGTTATTTTAGATCTGGACATATTTTTTGGTACATGGTCTACTACCATTGGTTATTTTGGATCTGGACACATTTTCTGGTACATTGTCTACTTTTCCTGTTCACAAAACATAGAAGCAATAATCTTAACATCCACTTTTCCATATTTTCAAAATGTTTTAAGTACAAATAGTATTATATAGCTATATAAATTGTCGTTCTAATCACACTATATTCTTTAACCCCTTAAAGACCAGGCCTATTTTCATTTTTACATTTTTTATTTTTCCTCCCCGCGTTCCAATAGCTATTCCCCCGATGCGGGTGCCGGGGAGCATGTTTTAGGCAGTGGATAACCCCTTTAATACGGTTAAAAAAGACATACTGTATGTCCATCAAATTCAACCAAGGGATACATGGGGATGTGAATTTTGGAAAAAGAAGAGTGAGACCCAGATTTCTATTTCACAGATTCACAGTTCTTACAGTAAAGAAGCCTTGACGCCTCTGGAGACTATACTTTTTCTTCTCCAAACATTGGCAGTGCCCCTTGTCTTTTTCAGGGATTTTACATGGAATAACTTTTCACCACATCACTAAATGGTGATATTAACATCATGGCTTCCGTCACAGAAAGGATGGATATACTGTAGTAGTTTTAAAAATCTGCTAGATTTGAAATGATATACATACATACTTCAAAGCATTTTAGTATTAGCATGGAAAAATTCTGTTACCTGAAAGAATCCTGGGGGCATGGGTCCTCCTGGCATTCCATCATTTGGAGGCATGTTGCCCATCACAGGACTGGGAGCAGCAGCTGCACTCTGTGGCAAACAAAAAGATCGCATTAACATGCTGTCTTTTACCAAGAGAAGTTACTTGATGAGTGTAGATGACCAAAGTCTTCAGTTCTGTATCACACAGAACAAGGGTGTACAACAAGGAAAGAAAGGTCCTACAGCAAAATTAGACTGAAGCCCATATTATTTCTTTGACTGGATTGCTTGATGGTTATTCAACTACCCCTCTATCTCCTTCCTATTTTTTTTAGGAGAGAGGTTTGACATAACCTCCATGACTTGGTACCTCCTTCAGTTGTGTGCTAATCTTGCACACAGAGGATGGGCCCAACCTACCGTGAGCATACTGCTCCCCATAGCAACCACATGGGCTACTTCTATGGTAAGCTAAAAATAGAAAAAAAAATCACACTTTTAACCACAGTAGATGTGTTGGTATTAACTATGCAAAAGTTAATGGCCCTCATGTATGTATGTGATTAGGCCTAGGTCTTATTGTCAAATGTGCCAAAATCTGGTGCAAGTTGGCACATTTGTTTTTTTAGAAAATCCAGTGCACCTAGCTCACTAAGAGGGTGTAGATTAATGGGAAAGGAGGTATGGCTTAATCGTAAAGAGGACAAGAGCTAAGATGCAACATATTGCACCAAAATTGCTCCGCAAAATTCTGTGGCAAAATAAGCCAATCTGTACAGGGTATATATTTAGACAAAGGTGTCTTGTCAAATGTCAAATTTACCATCCAACCTGAGCTAATATGTTTTATCTGGCACATGTCTAGATAACCGATCTAAGTTCACTCCACCTACAGGATTAATAAATCTTCCCCAGTGTGTGTAATGCTACACACTGAATGACTGCTTCTACAAAACAGTTGTGATATTTGGTACTTTGGTGTGGGAAAAATGCTTCAAAGCTGTGGACACAGACTTGGTTATGGATTTGCCATGGATTGTACCCTATGCACTGTGAAGAGTGAAATGGTCATGTCATGCAAGGGGAGCAGGTCTTCGCTGTGCCAGCCACTGGCTGCAGTGGCATCAAACAGAAAGTTTATATGCAGGGAGTGCAGTGGAGCAGCAAAGGAGCCAGCACCAGGAAGCAGGTAAGTATGCTTCTATTCGCAGGTCTGTCCAGGATGGGACATATGCCAAAAACACCTCCAAAGTTGCATCACCCCTTTAAACATACCGCTATTATCAGAAATGCTCCTGTTAGTTGTCTGACTTGTCTGCCAATAATCTGTGGGTCTGCAGTCTGTTAATAAATCTATAGGGAATTTCCTTGCAGGTCTGGGTGTTATAGGAGCATTCTGGTTGCTAAAAGGAACAGTTCCAATAATAACAATATTTTAGGGAGGATCTGTCTAACCAGTTTCCTATCATACTTTGTTAGGTGGAAAATTGTAACCATCCCTACAGCTCTACGATGACAAAGCTTTGAATCCAAAAAGTTGTCAATGCTCTATATACATTACTTTTGTCCTGTTACATACAGTGAAGTAACTTGTTTTAGGTCATTTTACCACTATCTCACTGCAGACTCCCGAGCATCATAATTGTGCAAGAGAGTCTCACCGGCTCCTGAGTCGATATTCGCCTTGCCGGCTGGTGCGGCTGCTGTGGCTGGTGCAGCGGAGGCAGCTGGAGCGTCTACTTCGCCACCCAGGAGGAGAGAAACAACAACACCTTCCATGCAGCAGAATCCCATTGTGTCAGCATCAGCGACAGCCCATGCCCAGACCCTATGGGACTACAAGAATGCAGTGGAGGACTGGGTCATCCAAATACTGGACCATCCGAGGCCAGGAGACCCTACACTGGAGCGGCGAAAAGGGAACCGTCCTGTGGTTTTCAGTGGAGCGAGGCTCTGGGTTCCTGGTGGATGACGAGGATGGCAAGGAGTACTTTGTGGGCTGCAGGTCAGTGAAACGGCCGTACCTGCTCCAACCCCGTCACAGCCTGTACGTGGGGGATCATACCCCCATGGCATGCCTGAAAGGCCCCTTTACTACCGGGGTAATGTTATTATCAAAGCCCCTGGTACCTGCATCACCACCAGAAGTTAGGCCGGAAGAACCACCAGGCGAAGGACGCGTGCACTGCCTACAGGAGTCACCAGATGGCACCCTCCGTTTCAGGGAGAAGCCACAGCCAGAGCCTCTGATACCTGGACTGCCACCACCACCACCATCACAGTCCTTTCAGCTGGGTCAGCTGATGACATCATCATTTACTTTCCAGTCCACGGTGATCCACCAGTACCAACTATATTTCTATAGTGTTGTTACATACAGTGAAGTAACTTGTTTTGGGTCATTTTACCACTATCTCACTGCAGACTATAAGTGGTTTGAGAAGTCTGCTGACTGTAATAACCAAATTCTCTCCAGTCACCTATTGTCTGCATGGCACCTGCAGCTTCTCCTCCAAGGCTGCCAATTCCAGGCTATCATAACCTACTTCATTAATCGCAAACGTCAGTCAAATCATGGCTTTATAACAGTCATCCTAGGCTGCTAATTCAGGTAATCGAAGGGTTACAGCACGGGGAGACAGGATATTTTATTTAAGCATATCTTTCAGCTGAAGACATCCTCTCTAGGGGAAACTGTTTGGCACGCTCCTAACTGCTGAAGGGCGGAAGTGTTTAACCAAAGTTGTGTCTTGTTACTATGACAACAACCGACTTCCAACCGTTTATCAAACTTGGCACAGAAATCACATTCCCTCAACAGCAAGCACTATCATTGAAGACAGAGCACTTCCCTCTGTATGAGAGTTGCTCGCCTCTGAAGTGGGCAGGGCACATAGTAATACATTGTGGTGTACTTACACAAGAATACTTTGTACAAAGAGTTGTTTTTCAGAATTATTGAGTCATTGTACTTTGTTCGAGGCATAGTTTGAAACTATGGTCCTTTGCTAAATCCGTGCCTCCTAATTGCCCTACTGCCACTTGAAATTACTTCACTCTATATAAGAGATGATATACATGGCATAGGAAGAGGACTAAAGGATCTATCAGTGACATTATCAGATCACATAGGATGATGGAAATGTGATGTTGTTCTTCTGTTGTCACCCAATGGCTGCATGGACTGTTGCTATGCAACGGCCCCGACAAATTCCAGTAGATGCCTTATTATGCAGAAAGCCAAAACAGCACTGGCTTCAGACAACATGATTTCAGGTAAGAACTATCATGACAATTCAGAGTTTCCATTCAATACTTAATGGGAGTCTGTCACCAAGAAAGTCACTGTTCAACTAGGTACAAAGCCTTGTAGGGAATATATAACGATACCTTTCACCTACTGGTCTATTGCTTCATTCTGGTGAAAAACTATTTTTAATCTTTATACAAATGTGCTGCTAAATGCACCGAGGGTGGGTCTATCCCTTGTTCTCCTGGCTCCTCACCCAACCCCCAGGGGTGGTCTTGGCATTTCTGGGGCCCTAAGCGAAGTTATGTCCGGGGGGCCCCCCCCAATGACGCGTCACGCCCCTGATGACACGCCCTCTGATGACATGCCCTCTGATGACACGCCCCCTCCCCAATGACACCCCCCCACACACACACACATCAAAGACTTTTTTAACTATGCGCCCCCATGAGACCTCAGATCAGCGTAATGTGCCCCCATGAGACCTCAGATCAGGGTAATGTGCCCCCATGAGACCTCAGATCAGCGTAATGTGCCCCCATGAGACCTCAGATCAGCAGAATGTGCCCCCATGAGACCTCAGACCAGCGTAATGTGCCCCCATCAGACCTCAGAGCAGCATATTGTGCCCCCATCAGACCTCAGAGCAGCATATTGTGCCCCATCAGACCTCAGAGCTGCTCATGGGGCCCCCATCAAACCTCAGATCAGCGTATTGTTCCGCCATCAGACCCCAGATCAGCGTATTGTGCCCCCATCAGACCTCAGATCAGCAAAATGTGCCCCCATCAGACCTCAGATCAGCTTAATGTACCCCCATCAGAGCTCAGATCAGCGTATTGTGCCCCCATCAGACCTCAGATCATCCCACTGTGCCCCCATGAGACCTCAGATCAGCGTAATGTGCCCCCATGAGACCTCAGATCAGGGTAATGTGTCCCCATCAGACCTCAGAGCAGCATATTGTGCCCCATCAGACCTCAGAGCTGCTCATGGGGCCCCCATCAAACCTCAGATCAGCTTATTGTGCAGCCATCAGACCTCAGATCATCCCACCCAGCCACATAAGAGTAAAATAAAAAAGCTTTCTTACCTGTCCTGCGGCTGCCCTCCGGTCCGGCGCTCCACTCTCTTCCCTGGCTGGCGCGCACTATGACGCTGCGCAGCGTCAGGTCATAGTGCACGCCGGCCAGGGAAGAGAGTGGAGCGCCGGACCGGAGGGCAGCCGCAGGACAGGTAAGAAAGCTTTTTTATTTTACTCTTATGTGGCTGGGTGGGATGATGGGGGGTCCCTACATACAAGTGAGCGCTTCCTTAATGGAAGCGCTCACTTGTATTGGCCATCCCTGCTGGGCCCCCCAGAATGTATTAGGAGGGCGGGCGGTCTTGGGCACAACAGCGGAGCGTGGGGGCCCCCTTAGACGTCGGGGGCCCCACGCAAATGAATAGGATGCGTGGTGCCCAAGACCGCCCCTGCCAACCCCTTCTTATCTTTATTGATTGATTGTGCAGAAACCTAACCCTGTCATTTCACCCGGCCCTGACAATCAAGGAGAAGAAGGGGCTGGCAGAGGAAGCAAAGGAGCAATGATGCACAAAGTGACTTCGGCCACCTTTAGTGCACTTAACTGCATATAGATGAAAATTCCGCACCAATTAAGCACCATAATGAAACAAAGGATCACTAAGTGAAAGGTATTATTACATTCAGCTGAGCTAGCCCTAACAGGCATTGTGTCTGGTTTAAAAATGAATTTCTTAGTGACAAACTCTCTTCAAAATAGGACAATATGAAGAAAAATAAATAAATTACACTGGCACAATATTAGTCTTCTAAAAAAAAAAAAGAATTTCTTTAATATGTTGTTATATTGCCTTGATGAAGTATTACATATCCCCTTTCCTTGATTCATATGGAGAGCAGCTTTCAAACTCTGCTGCTTGCCCTTGCCATGCACATAGGATAGTTGTTGTCCAAATGCTCATTGTCCTGACAGTTATTTCCTCTGACTTTCAGAAAATTTCACACGGTCTACTTGACCAATTAGACATATGACTAATCTCAATATTTTCTATGGATTTTTTTTCACTATAGTACATTGTTTTTCAACCATAAGGTTCTTCAGCTTTTAAAGTTTCACAAATCAGAATAAATCTTTTTGGGCTGTGAAAGCAATATTTTGTGATCTAGTAGGGACAGATCTCAGCATGGTTTAAATAAAGAGGTTGTCTGGATTATATATATATATATATATATATATATATACACACAGTACAGATTAAAAGTTTGGACACACCTTCTCATTGGAAGAGTTTTCTGTATTTTCATGACTATGAAAATTGTAGATTCACACTGAAGGATTTAAAACTATGAATTAACACATGTGGAATTATATACGTAACAAAAAAGTGTGAAACAACTGAAAATATCTTATATTCTAGGTTCTTCAAAGTAGCCACCTTTTGCTTTGATTACTTCTTTGCACACTCTTTGCATTCTCTTGATGAGCTTCAAGAGGTAGTCACCTAAAGTGGTTTTCACTTCACAGGTGTGCTCTGTCAGGTTTAATAAGTGGGATTTCTTGCCTTATAAATGGGGTTGGAACCATGAGTTGTGTTGGGCAGAAGTCAGGTGGATACACAGCTTATAGTCCTACTGAATAGACTGTTAGAATTTGTATTATGACAAGAAAAAAAGCAGCTAAGTAAAGAAAAACGAGTGGCCATCATTACTTTAAGAAATGAAGGTCAGTCAGTCCGAAAAATTGGGAAAACTTTGAAAGTGTCCCCAAGTGCTGTTGCAAAAACCATCAAGTGCTACAAAGAAACTGGCTCACATGAGGACCGCCCCAGGAAAGGAAGACCAAGAGTCACCTCTGCTGTGGAGGATAAGTTCATCCGAGTCACCAGCCTCAGAAATCGCAGGTTAACATCAGCTCAGATTAGAGACCAGGTCAATGCCACACAGAGTTCTAGCAGCAGACACATCTCTACAACAACTGTTAAGAGGAGACTGTGTGCAGCAGGCCTTCATGGTAAAATAGCTGCTAGGAAACCACTGCTAAGGACAGGCAACAAGCAGAAGAGACTTGTTTGGGCTAAAAATACAAGGAATGGACATTAGACCAGTGGAAATCTGATTTTTGGTCTGATGAATCCAAATTTGAGATCTTTGGTTCCAACCACCATGTCTTTGTGCAACGCAGAAAAGGTGAACGGATGGACTCTACATGCCTGGTTCCCACCATGAAGCATGGAGGAGGAGGTGTGATGGTGTGGGGGTGCTTTGCTGGTGACACTGTTGGGGATTTATTCAAAATTGAAGGCATACTGAACCAGCATGGCCAGCATTGGACCATCATTTATTTATCAACAGGACAATGACCCCAAACACACCTCCAGGCTGTGTAAGGGCTATTTGACCAAGAAGGAGAGTGATGGGGTGCTACGCCAGATGACCTGGCCTCCACAGTCACCAGACCTAAACCCAATCGAGATGGTTTGGGGTGAGCTGGACCGCAGAGTGAAGGCAAAAGGGCCAACAAGTGCTAAGCATCTCTGGGAACTCCTTCAAGACTGTTGGAATACCATTTCAGGTGACTACCTCTTGAAGCTCATCAAGAGAATGCCAAGAGTGTGCAAAGTAGTAATCAAATCAAAAGGTGGCTACTTTGAAGAACCTAGAATATAAGACATATTTTTAGTTGTTTCACACTTTTTTGTTAAGTATATAATTCCACATGTGTTAATTCATAGTTTTGATGCCTTCAGTGTGAATCTACAATTTTCATAGTCATGAAAATACAGAAAACTCTTTGAATGAGAAGGTGTGTCCAAACTTTTGGTCTGTACTGTATATATATATATATATTTATATATATATATATATATATATATATATATATATATATATATATACACACACCTCACTTGTACTGCGTATGCATCCATCCGCCCAGCCTCAGCACTGTACAGTGCGTGCGCCGATAAGGGGGTGCCCGCGTTGTCATGAAATTTCAGGGCCAAGTGTGATTACCTCTACATCTCCTGGCCCTGTTGCTCAAAAACATTGGGTGCATGGCTGACAAAGAAAATGAGAGGAGACTCGGGTGCAACTGCAACACCCTTGTTGCACTAAAGGGCTAATATGCATAAAATTAAAAGGCTTATTTCTCCAGATTTGGAACACTTATTTCATGGTATAAGATGAAAAGTGAAACTTTCTTTTCTGAATACAAAATTATTTTGGCCCAAAATGAGTAAAGTGCAATCATAAAAAATTTCCCCAGAAGGTGTACATAGCCTTTAAGGCATCATGCGCTTGGCAAAGTACACAAAGTCAGTTTGATGTTCCCATATGGCAATATTCTCCCTTCGTGGTGAATACCAATGTAATACGACATGCGATGGAATATGCCATAATTTATTTTTTCCCCTGGATTCCATATGTACTGTATTTGTGAGGAAAAAAAACATGTATACCTTTGTGTGAAAGCGTAAGCACACAGGGCTACAAAATGACCCCACAGATTTATTTGGCGCATTTTACAGATAGAGTAGGAACAGATTCATTGAACTGATCAGATAATCGAAAAGTAATCAAAGGTTACTAAAAGCAGATTTTATTACTACAGAGCAAGATGAAATGTGAGACCGAAAAAGTTTAGAAGACATTGGGGAACATTCCTCAATGTGTTGTGTGCCATACATTGGTGCAGATGCATTGTGATTGTGGCATGTGCCATTATTCTGAATAAACCGTGCCTACCGCAATTACAAATTTTCTTTCTTTTATCATTTCTTCTTTTAGACTTCTTTATTAAATTAATATGCAATATCATTACAATGAACAACAGTGAATAGATGCTTCAGATGACTAGTTTCACGCCAGTGTATGGCGCACAGGAGAAAACAATAGTTTTAAACTTCTGATTCATGTGAAGGGCAATACTGATATGTGTCCTTTTTTAGGAAGAGACAGCTGAACGTGGGTAACTCACAGGATTCAGAGAGGAGAGAACACTAGATTCCATACTAGAATTGCATTATATGCCATAAATTATTAGGAGGTGGATAAGAAGTTTAGTGCCTTAAGGAACTACTGGGAATATAAGGGTTAAGCTGCTTAAAATTCAGATATTGCCTGACTGCCGTCATTGCTCCTCTATCACCTCCTTCTCTGCTTCCACATCGCATCGGCCAAGGGAGAAAAGTACCTTGCTCAGCAAAGCCTCCTGCATATCAATGAGCTTAGATTCAGCAGAGAGAGGGGGAGAGCATCGGTGAGGTGGTGGAGGATGGGGGAAGGGAAAGAGAGGAACACAAGCCAGTAAGAGGGAATAAGGAGTTGACAAGTAGTATGGATATACTGTGAGGTGCTGAAAAATAGAGGGTTTTCACTCTAGATGAGGGTCAGTACTAAATAATATAGAAAATATAATTACACTATAAACGTGTCACAGATGTAGGAATTTCTCTTAAAAAGAATAAATGATAGATTTTTTGATTGTGACCATTCTGAAACAAAGGAGTGAATGAAACAACTGGTCATAATGATGAGAGTGATTTCTACACCCTTGACTATGTACTGAGCATGCAGCATGTCCAAGCACGGATTGGCCCACAGGCCGCAGTAATCAGCAACCTTCGGCACTCCAGCTGCTGTGAAACTACAACTCCCAGCATTCATACTTACTTGGCTGTTCTTGTAACTCCCATAGAAGTGAAAGGATTCTGGAAGCTGTTGTTTCAGAACAACTAAGGTTGCTGATCCCTGGCCTACAGCATCTCAACCAGCCTAGGTATCCATATAAAAAACTGGGTAGATTATTTAAGAAACCAGTTTATTATTATAGAGACATCAGGTGGTCGAGATGACTTCTATGTACATAGGTCGGCCATAAAGTACCATTTTGCCCTAGGGACCTGCCTTCTCATCATTCAGGGACCCCTATAATCAATCATCTTGATCGAGCGACCAGGTAGCATTTACATGTAGTGATACAGTGGGACCCTAGAATGAATTTTACTGGTGGGTCCTAGGCATCCCAGTCTGACACCGAGTATGTTGAATGTGCCTCATAATAAATTCAGGCTACAAAAAAAAATCTGCCATAGTCAACTGACCACATCCAATTATTTCAGCACCTAACATGGAACGATTATCGTTAGGAGTGTTTATTGTTCCTCATATCTTAAGACTGATAATTGCGCCCACGGTGCAAAAGAATAAGAACTATATTTGTCTAACTAAATATGGAAGACAGTGTTGGCATATTCATATAGTATGAGTTATATGCATTTAAGTATCATAAAAGTTCTGCTAAAATCTGCCAATAAGAAATGGTGTCAGACAGTGTTACATAACTTAACAAAAGGCACATGTCCATCAAGATCAACATTTCTCAGACCCTGCTATTTGATTCAAGGGAAGACAAACTAAACTCCATGGGAGATTGCAGTCCATTTTGCTTTTTGTTGGTTATACAACCAATGCCTGAAATAAAATGATCAACATTTTTGCATCTTAGAACAGGTGCTTTGTGTGGGTCATTTCCTTGACATGCGTACTGAAGAACTTTAGAGTGTTGATTTGGCCTTCATTTAAAACATGCATTTTTACTATTATTTTACCACCATTTTAGAAACTGGAATTGTTTTTACTGCTACTTAGGGCTGATTTACACAATAGCATCTTTTCCATCTATGTGCTGTCTGGGCTACACCCACATAGCAGACGGACCCATTTACATAAACGGAGTAGTTCAGACATTTGTTTATCCTCATGGAACATTGGTTCATGCAGAGAAAAACCTAGGCATGCACCATTCTTGTGCCTTTTCCATCTGAGACTCGTTGGGGAAAATGTTGAATCTGATTGGTTGCTATAGGCAACTAAGCCATTTTTCCTTTTCACCAGCTTTGATAACTCTCCTCTATTGATTCAAATGTATGGGTCTGGACACACTTGAACATCCAGATACATCAGATTTTTGTGGACTGGATAGCAGAACAGCCATCTGAATCAGACATTTTCCCACATGGATTTCGGCGCATATTCATCACCAAAATCCTCGTGGAATCTGTTTACAATCCACCTCCCACTGACCAGGCTTAAAGAGGACCTTTCATGGGTCCAGACATAGGTAAGTAAGGACACCGTTTTGTAGGGCAAGTAATGGGGATGTAGGTGTTCTTACTATTTTTGCAGGGCGCCGCTCCGTTCGCCAGCTGCGCCCCTGTAAAGTTTGGGCGTACGCTATGCTAATGCATAGCATCGTAACAGGGAAGAGGAGACGCCAGGGATTCTCAATGGGTGTCTCCTTCTCCCTGGCTGTGACGCTCTCCGCTGCGATTGGACAGCGCTACAGCCAGGGAGAAAGAGACGCCCATTGAGAATCCCTGGCGTCTCCTCCTCCCTGTTCCGATGCTATGCATTAGCATAGCGCGCGCCCGAACTTTACAGGGGTGCAGCAGGCGAACGGAGCGGCGCCCTGCAAAAATAGTAAGAACACCTACATCCCCATTACTTGCCCTACAAAACGGTGTCCTTACTTACCTATGCCTGGACCCATAAAAGGTCTTCTTTAATCTGCAGTTGGATCCTCGGCACAACAAACTAAAAATCCACTGCAAATGCCTGGTGGAAAAATCTGTACTTAACCATCTGAACACTCCGTTCTAGCTTTAGCCTAATCTAACAAAGTGTCAAACAAGCACAAGGAGAATGCAACAAGTAGACTATCTGTGAACAGGGTATCAGTAGGGTTAACAGCTGTCTTTTTTTTTACCCATTTTATGTTGTCCCTTGAACTTTTATGGTCCGGCTACAGACAAACTTTGCTTCGCTCACAAATGGAGATTTATTTGAAGTGATGGCTGGCGGAAAACAAGCTGCCAAGATCTGTTTCCAATATGGTTAATGAAAACCAGGCATGTAAGGAGTTACAGCAGACGCTGCTTCAACTGGGTGTGTCTAAGTCAGGACGCACTGCTAATAAGTGGGGAGCAGCTTATCCTGAGGGAGATGAGATATTCCCTTTCTTATTTGGACTGCATAGAACAGGTTCTCTTCTACATGACTTATTATGGCACATTAAAGCTGCCTTCCAGGATTTTACAAGTAATAACCTATCCTTAGGACAGGCCATCAATATCTGATCCTGCAATACGCTTTTAGTAACTAAGAAAAAATATGTCCACAGAAAAATACCTACATGTTTTACAAACAATTTTCTAATTCACAGGCCTACATTTATATGAAACACTAGTAACTTGTTTCACACTAGCAATGAAACCATCGGCATGCTGTTCCGGCACAGAAAAAGCCTGCTGGAGTTCATTGTATCCCACATAGCCGTATACTGCCTTTCCCTGCTGAAGCCCATTGATTATAACTGAACCGGCAGGGATCCGTCCTGTTTCAAGAATAGGTGCTAAAGGAGTTCTCTGGAAATTAAGAAAATGAAAATACTTAAATATTACTTTATTATAAATATATTCCCAAATATCTTTCATTAGTTATAATGGCTTGTTTTGTCTAGGGGGCAATCATTAGGAGAAATAAAATGGCCGCTGTCCTATTAGTACACACAGAACCTGTCCTAATGACACGGCCAGTTACTTCCCAACACAGAGCTAAAAAGCTGCCTCATCCTCCTCTCTGCTCTACTTGTCCAGGATTATGATCCTGATACAGCAGATCTTCAGATAAATCTCTTTGGGATTGGAGTTCATGAGGAGACATTAAGTACAGATGAGGGACAGGACAGACTGTAGTAATGTGGGGTTGTGGTAATGAAGACTGCATACAAGTGCTGCTGCTCATTATCCCAACCCTCCTGTCTGTAGAAGATTTCTCCTCATGAACTCCGTTCCTACAGAGATTAAGATGAAGATTTTATCAGCTATATTCAGGATCATAATCCCTGACAAGCAGAGCAGAGAGGAGGATGAGGCAGCTCTTTACCTCAGTGATGTGAAGTTACTTGTCCTGCTGTGTGATTAGGACGGGTTCTGTGTGGACTGATAGGAGGGCGGGCATTTTATTTCTACTAATGATTGCTCCCTAGACAAAACAAGCCATTATATATAAAGAAATATTTAAGTATTTTCAGTAATTGTATTTTTTAATTCCTGGAGAAGCCCTTTAAGTAAAAAACTAGTAGACTTATAACATAACTGGTATGTCAAGTTTCCGTCATGGTGTCCATATGTTCAATGGGAAGAATATTTCAGCATGCACTGGTGCTGGTAATTTGTTTCAAGAGGTGTGTAGTCACATAGTACCAGGGATATATGAAGATGTAACTGAAAAATTGTTAGGCCTCATGCACACAACCATATTAGGGCTCTATAAAAACTCTGAGTGTACAGGTTTATTGGACTATACTGTAAGGCCCCTTTCACACGAGCGAGACGGATTAGGTCCGGATTCCGCGTGGGTGCAATGCGTTTTGATGCATTTTTCACGCGCGTTATAAAAAACGGAAGGTTTATAAACACCATCTCTTAGCAACCATCAGTGAAAAACGCATTACATCCGCACTTGCTTCAGGATGCTGTGCGTTTTTCACTGAATTCACTTCTATGGGGCCAGGGCTGAACAACGCAGAACAGACCCATTGAAATGAACGGGTCAGGATTCAGTGCGGGTGCTATGTGTTCATGTCACGCATTGCACTCGCGCAGAAAACTCGCTCATGTGAAAGGGGCCTAAGTACATATGCCTCCATAGAAAGAAACACAGAAATGTTTTTGGCAGGATTCATATGGAATATAACAAAACAGTTGTGGTAGGTTCTATTAGATGATTATTGAGGTAATCTTTCCATGGGAAATATTTTCTTAACATGGTGCTGTATGGAAATACCTTGCAGAAGGATACAGAATACCCTTTAGTTCACAGTACACAGTGGCGGGACATTGAGTACAGGCCATGTGCATAAATCCTAAAACCTATACCTGGGGCTCGGCAGTCATATCTGTCTTTGCTTGATTCTATACAATCCCTTAAGCAAACTTTTAAAACATAATCACGTTCTTTCACCACCAAAAGTCTTAAAGTGAGCAAAACTGTTACACATGTAACTGCATAAAATGGATCCTATATGGAATTAAAGATTTATGAATGTGTTTGTTTTTTAAGATTTTAATACACTGTGGTCTTAAGAGCAGAAATGCAAACATTTTTGTTTGATTAAAACTGGGGCTATTATATAGAGTAGCGCAGTCCTGCCCTATTGAGTTGGGACTGTTACATGACATTTCTTTGAGCTTTTTTGTGGATGGTAGTTATGGGTTTGTCATGCATAACATTTTTCACATAGTTAGAAAGGGATTGGTATCACTTTAAGATGTACATGTGCTGCTGCAGCCAGGAAGACTGTTGCTGTGCTCATATACCACTGTTAAATGCAGTTTTGCTGCACTTATGTGCGCTGACTATGAGGATGATCACTGTTAAGACATGCTACATGACATTATATTGAAGAAGGACCTGCGGTCACATAACCAATGCCTGTGCAGGTTCTTAAGTTATTAATGCTGTTGTAAGTGTATAACTTGTGCTTTATCTGTAAGGGAGTGGTGGTTCTTCAGTGCATATGGCCGTGTCTAACCAACACAGCACTGGAGAAGACTTGTCCTAGATACCATTATTGGTGGGAAGCGACAAAGTGATTGCCACTAGGGATGAGCGAATTTGTGTTTCAAGTTCGGCATACAAGGTTCGGGTTATCTACGAATTCCATTATGGATTCTGATACCTCTCACAATAAGTAATGGTCCGTGGTAGCGGAATCCATAATGGAATTCTTAGATAAACCAAACCTGAACCTTGTATGCTGAACTTGAAACACAAATTCGCTCATCCCTAGTGGCAATCACTTTGTCGCTTCCCAGAATTGTAGCCAACACTTCTGCATCAGTGACACATATTACATGTTTGAGGGCAGCGTTAGAAGAACCAAAAAGCATATTGCAAGAAATGGGTGCTCGACTGAAAAAAAATGGCAAATACAAACACAAATGGTAAAAAATAAAAAATACTGAGGATCAGTGTATCGGTAATTAACTTCTGACAAGACACAAGACAAGGTATCCAGACCTTGAACAATATTAAGTAGAAAGAAGCATGGTCTTGTGATAACCACATAAACACGATTACCATGACCTTGAACTTCTGAGAGAAAGCTCTTGAATGGTCAATGGAATTAAACTATGTGGAGCTAACATATACCCGAGCCAGCAAATATCAGGTGAGCTCACTAGACAAATGAATTGGGTTTCTATAATATCAATATATTAAGACATGTCTTTTACAGCTGTAAAAGATTTCCTGAGACATAATTCCAATTACAACTGAAGACAGAGGTCACCTACAGCTCATACAGAAGCATCAGATGGATAAAAAGGTGACCTTCTATTCGTTCTCAGTCACACATATAGATATAATATCAGGGAGAAAATAAATTTTAGACGTTGTTTTAAAGAGGACCTTTCACCACTCCTGACATGCATTTGTCTTCAGTAAAGGAACAGAGGGGAGGTAACCAGTTGGGGGGCGTGTACCTGCACAGTCTGAACATGGCAGCACTGATTGGATAGAGTCAGTCTGTGCAGGTACACACCCCCAACTGGTCACCTCCCCTCTGTTCCTTTACTGAAGACTAATAGCAATTCATTCATAACTTCTAGTGCAAATAATAAAGGAATGGCACAACATAGAGCCATAAGAATAGATGCTCCAGAATTGTTAGTACGTGGGGAATGCATGGAGCTATTAAAACAGGCATGTCAGGAGTGGTGAAAGGTCCTCTTTAATGATGCTAAAGGAGATGAGAAGAGAAATGCAAACTAGGCTGCAGGAGAAAGATATCAGTTATACTATATAGGCACTAACAAGTTCAAATATTCAGACTGGTCATTTTGTTCATAGTTTTTAAAAGTTTCTTCCATTTGCTTTTGGAAACCTTCTTCAAATTCTTATTGATATGTTTTTAAACACATTTTAGGATTTATAGTAATTTTAGGATTGACCGACACTTTTTACTCCAGTCTTGATACCCCCTGCGCTGCCAGGAGAAAGGAGGTAGGGGGAGAGATTATGGGGCAAATATATTAGAGTGGGCTCCAAGTGCTAAGAGGTGGCAGGTTTAGCATTATTTTACATTCTTAAAGGGTTTCTGTCACCAGAATTAACCCTCTTAAACCTGCTGACATTAGCGATGTGCTAATATCAGAAGACCCTAACTCTGCTATTATGTTTATTGATGGCCCCAATACTGCTGAATTCCTACTTTTGTAATATGTAAATGAGCCTCTAGGAGCAGGAGGAGGGGGCGTTGCCCCGCCATCCTTGATTGACAGGGCCAGGCCAACGTTTGTCTCCTGCTGCTGGCCCTGTGTGCTACATGGAGCATGCACGAGGGCTGGCAGGAGAAGACAAGCACTGTCCCTGTCAATCAAGGAGGGCGGGGCATGTAAGGAGGTAGGAAAACGGAGCCTCTAGGAGCACCTGCACCTCGCTCTTCGGCACCTGCATCGCTTCTCATACTGGCACGCCTACCCTGCTGCATCTCCACGTTGCGCAGATGAAAACATCAAGCATGGGAGGGGGGTCATCCAATAGCAGGCCGCGACAGGTACGAGCCTCCCTTGCATCACCCGCGATGCAAGAGAGGCTCGTCCGTGTGGCGGCAGAGCCGGTATGAGAAGTGACACAGGTGCTAGGGGGCGAGGTAAGTACAATTTATGTGAAGGGCCCGGGCATATGGGGGGCATTATAGAACTTGGATACCCCCTTTAAGCTTATATATCCACTTTGCTTCTTTTTTTAACAGTTCTCAAATCCTACAGCAAATAGAGAACTAGAGGCCCAGGCGATCTGCCTGCCCAGTGCCAGTGCCCAGAGGCCAGATTGGTTCCCTTACCCTGGGATGGGGGGAGGGGAGGGGAGTGAACTTGCCAGCAAGAAGACGCCCCTCTAATGATGTCAGAGCGACACTCCCACTAATGATGTCAGAGCGACACTCCCACTAATGATGTCAGAGCGACACTCCCACTAATGATGTCAGAGTGACACTCCCACTAATGATGTCAGAGCGACACTCCCACTAATGATGTCAGAGCGACACTCCCACTAATGATGTCAGAGTGACACTCCCTCTAATGGTGTCAGAACGACACTTCCCCCTAATGATGTCAGAGTGATCATTCTCTTTGACATTGGACTAAAAAATATGGGTGGTGGCATACCCAAGTCCTTCAACAAATAGAGAACTAGAGGTCCTGGTGATCTGCCCGCCCAGTGAAGTCATACGAGGACCAGATTGGTTCCCTGTCCCTGGGAGGGATGGGGGGAAGAGGAGGGGGCTTTTCTATTGGCTGGGAAAACAAAAGGCGAGTGGAGGATTACAATAAAATGGGGCAGGTCCTTGAGCTTTCTCCTGATGAAGCCAGTGTGCTGGTCAAACATGTAGGGAGGGTTTGTTCATGTTTTGTTTTTGATTTTTATTAATATATAGGCAGGGAACTAATATTCTATATGTCTGGCATGAGAAAGCGCTTGCTAACAGACCTACAGAATCTGTCTCCTGATAGCAGTGTGTATGTGTGTGTGGGCAACTCTAGTGTGCCTTCTCCCCCTTTCTCCTTTTCCCCTCTTTCTCCTACTTAGAGGTGTAAGAAAAGAGCAAGGGGAGACCCCAGAAGTGGAAGAAGTCTCTCCACACCTAGGCTCTGATAGGAGTGTGTATGTTTGGTCTGAATGTAGATACTCCCCTTTCTCCTTCCCCCATTTAGGGGTGTAAGAAAGGAGTAAGGGGTCACTCTCCACACCTATGTATGACTGCTGACTAAAGTGAGTACTCGCGCAATCAAGTACTCCTCTGCTATTTTGGAAGAATAAAAAGTAGTCTGCAGCCAGACCACTAGACCTGGGATGTATTGGGTAATCTATATGCCCAAAGGGTCACACTTATTTTCTCTTAGCATAAATAGTAAAAGTTACATGTTATCTCAATAGGGTTGACCCTGTACAGGGACTATTTTTTGGGTTATCAACCCTCTCATTCAGTTTTTGTCAAAATCCCCATGGGCTTCACCCTCTAGGGGCCTCTTTTTTTGTCAGTTGTAATTGATGATTAGGGACACACCTTGCCATATATTAAGCGCATCCTCCTGCAGCCTGTGCGAGTAAACAGAAATCTACGGAAGCTCAGAGTTGCTGTAGATTTGTGCTTTCATTTGCATAAGAACTGGTGTGGATATTGACCCTTTTTGGAAAAGTAGCAAGAGTGGTGTAAAACCCCCACTAACAACAATATTTTGGCGCAATGGCATCTAAAATGTTGCAAACGTGATAGGCTGAGTGGGCAGTCTGTCATTTCTGATGTATCTCAGAGAATAGCTGGTACCAGAGCATCAGCTCAGTATCAGTAAGTTGATTATTAATTGAGGGACATTTATCAATAATGTTGTAATTTGCGGCAAAAGATATAAATCAAAAGTGGTGATTTGTTTCATCTCATATCAAAAGGTGCACGCCACTTGTAAAATGTGACTTTTTAAAATATAAACATAATTATTTGCTTATTTCTCTTGATTTGTAACATTTTAACACCAATAGCATGAAAATGTGACTTTTTTAAACAGAAATGCGCCATTTCAGCCAACCCAGCCATTGTTGAATGACAATTTACTGACAAAACCCTGTTTAGCTCATATATATCATCCTGGTTAATTACTTACCTATCACTTGTTCCCACTAATGAATTTTCTTTCTTTATGCCACAAATGTGACTTTTTACATAAAACGCAACCACATAAGCTGGCTTATTGTCCATTTTAGCTGATAATAAGGATGAGGATGATAAATGAAGCGTAATATGCGCCAATTTGATAGCCCCGCCCACTTTGACATTTATAACTCATTTCTGTCGTGATGCATTCTTTATGGTGAAAATTATGTAGAAAATAGTTGATATATTTGGTGCAAATCAAAATGTCATTCTTTTTGGTGCATTTTACGCCATAAATCTGGCGCAGCATGCTTAGTAAATGTCCCCCATTGTTTTTTATTTTAACTCTCTCCAACCCTAAATTATTCAACTCAATTCAATTATTCAATACCTCTTTATTTCTCCAGTTTCTCATCTACAGGCATGAGTGGGTGGTAGTAGGGAAGTAAAGGTGGATGCTGTTGTGGAAAAATAAATGTAGGAATTTTCTGCATCTCCTGCTTGTTAGAGGCAGGTGAATTCAGGAGGGCAGGCTGCTAGACTCGGTACATGTACCTGCCACTGCCTGCGTTAATTAACACTAGGGGTGCCCAATCATTATATACCCAGCTGGTGGCGATTTGGGGGCGTTTGGGCGACCCAGTGGACATCTGCTCACTACCTTCCAACATCCTGCTGCCCTATGCACGTGCCCTTGGGTGCCTAATTGTAAATATGGTCCTGTTGATATCAATGGTAACTGTATAAATTGTTATACACTGAGCATACCCTAGTGGTGCTGCAGGCAGACAGTTTTATAATATATTGTGTGAAGGAAATCAGAAGATTTATTGATGTATTCATGCCAGTTGTGTAGTGTAAATACAGAATGAGCACCATACCTATTGACCACCTGTTCCACTATTTTTGACATAAAAATAGGATAAAGTTGGCGTGGTGGGAGGATGACTTTTTTTTTTGTTTTTATTAAAAATTTCTTCCACTTAATAAAAAAAAAATGTAATGGGGAAACGCTTTGTGTTCAGTATTGCCTAGGACTATGTGGCGAATACATAATGGGAAACTGGGTGGAATTGGGGTGTGGGTTCATACATAGTTTTGCTATGGAACCTTATGAGATCTGGTGCATGTGATAGCTGTAGTATGGTCATCAAAATTTAAATTTTTTCTTGGACTTTTGGTCTTGGAGGCTCATTCTCCCAGTTCCAATGCCCTAGCTAATTCCCACCAGCTTCTAAGCCTGAAGAACACAGCAACTGGAGGTGACAGGGCAAGGGCAAGGATTGCTGAGAATTCAGGATTTCAACCAGCACTGCTTTGCAGCTGGCTGAATACTTGACATACAACATACAAGGTTAACCACACACACAAGTAGAATATATTATTGTCTTTCTCCATGCAGAGTCCTTTGTATCTTTGTGTCCTGCTCCCACACACTCTCCAGGCTGCCTCCTCCGCTTTAGGCTCTACAGCTCTGGATCCACACCAAGCAGTATTTGTGCAATCTCTTCAGAAGCCTGTGCTGTTTCTGAGCATAAATGCAGAATATATATATTCTACGTGAACCACTTTCTTCAAAAATGGATATTTTTTAATGTATAAGGAACTTAAAATGTACAGTTGATGGCAAAAAGGAAAGGAAACTATAAAGTTAACTGTGGATCCAAATCCCCTGACAGTAAACTAATGATCTAACATCTTTATATTTAAACATTCTTGTCTTTATGTCACGAGTGGGCTTGCGTCTGGTATCAGACGTTCTGCGCGGCTTTCAAAAGTGACATAATTTGACATGCTTTTCCCTTGGTTTGGTTGCTGTTTACCACACCTCTTCCCCTCAGGTGTTGTGGCTGTGGTAATTGTCTTTCCTTTATTTATTCCTTCTTCTCCCAGGATTCACTGCAGATTATACTTTCTGCCTACTTTGTAGTGTGTGATGTGGATCTCAGCTGAGATCCGGTTGCTGCGATATCTGCTTTAATATAAGTGACATTTTCCCTTTTGTGGTTTTCCTTCTGGAGTCTCCTGTTCGTCCTTACTCTTGGAGGAACGGGTTGACTCTTTCCTGTGTCACTAGCTGCAGGGTTCTTTAGGGTGAATTCATTATTAGGTTCCTGTGTATGAACTCTCCTACAACTAAGGCTTGTTCATACTGGTAGTCAGTCAGGGCCTAGTTTCAGGGTTCCCTGCAGGAGGTGACCGTTTCCCTGGTTTTGGTCTTTACCCTTTCCTCGTACGCTCGGTGTGGCTATTCCCTCCACACCAAAGCGTGACACTTTAGTTTTTTAATTGGGAAAACCCTCTCCTAGGCCTAGTTGTCCATAGTCTCTGCTGATAAAGACTCCATAGCACTTCTAGCTTGTTACAGTTTTTGGCTACTTAAAGTTTTATATATCTTAATGCTTTATTAGTAAAATGCCACTATATAGTTAAAGTAACCACAGTAAGCAACTGGAACTGTGGTACAGAATACTGGCCACCACAGGACTACAGTATGGCAAATGAGTTTACCTACTGTAGTTGTATATGACAAAATGTATATTGATAGAAGCAGTTATAGATAATGTTTGTACCCTGTATAACTGCAGTATACAACCGCTTACAGATGTTGACAATTTCTGTTAATTTTTCCTCCATTCTGCCAAGATGGTGTGTGTAAAAAACACCACAGCATGCAAATATAAGACAAATTCCAGTTTAAATATATAGGGACATTTTAAACACCGGTCTTAATAAAGCTCCATTGCTGTCGGTGGATCGCTGAAGTTATGAAGAGGCGCAGAACACAGAAAATGTTAAATGATACGGGCCTACCGGCCCGCCCACTTCCCCACTTTTTTAGACCTGGCATGAACAGCCAGGTTTCAACTTGATAAATGACCCCCATAGTGTGCCCTCAAAATAGCATAGGTCTATACTGTGGCCTTTGTACAAACCCCACTCACTTCAGTGGCAAGTATTAAAAAAATGCAGCTGTCTGAACACACCCCTAGACAAGGTTTTGCTAGAGGTGGGTTCTAGACAGAATAGGATTATTAGAGAGGGAATTTTCCTGACTGTCCATCCCTGTTTTGTCTAATATGAATGAGGCGTCTAAACTGCTCAGGCTTTAATTCAAAATTAAAAATATAAAATGGAAAACCTACTTATGGTACTTACTGCACCCTTTGCCCCCTACTGTCCAGGATGAGTAGTGGTATAGGGGATTTGTAGGGTTATACAGCTCTTGCAGTGTGGTCAGTTTTGGTAAAGCACCAGGAGTGGTGGCCCGGTGATGAAATGCTTACTTTCTCTTTAAGCGGGAATTCCATTCATCCCTCTTCAATGTACAGTATAAAATTGGAACAATTTTAACATATTCAAGGTGACGTTACATAAGGTAATAAAAGAATTACTATCAGAAATGTTACATATAATTCAGCATATTTTCATAATGATAGGTCGATTTTTTACAATTTAAGCCAATAGCAGAAAAATCTGGAGACATCTTGTTTTCATGTAGCCAGCCAAGATTGTCAATCAATCAGAACTTCACTTCCAGGATTATTATATTGCAAATAACATTCACTTTTAATGCTTTGCCATACATCTCCCACTGTGTCTTCAATATCTAAAATCAGCAAGGATCTACAGCAAAAACCTCCCTTTCAGATAATGTCTGATTTAAAAAACACATCAAACCATAATAGGTAAACTGCCTGAAAAGTTAATCATCGACGACTAATATCTCTCTAAAGTATTTGCATACCGTTTTAACACCAGTTCAAAATTAGATTATAAGCTCTTGGGGCAGCATGTTAGTGCAAAGCATGTATATCATGATGCTGGCAATACAAAACAGAGCCCACACTGTCATTATGATTATTTGGAGATAATACAAGTGTTTCAGAAGAAGGATAACACTATTCTCGGAGGATGGCATAGAATAAGTGCTGGAGGGGTTAATCCGCGTCTAGAGACTCATTTGCAGAACGGCTCGCCCGCTTCACACCACCGGTTGCTATGGAGACCATGGCCCCGGCTGGCTTTCCTGAGCGCTACGCTCAAGCCGGCCGCCCGTCAATCACACAGCATATAGTTTGTGGGAATTAATAAAACACAGAGAGTAAAGGTGATTAAATACATGAGGAAAATATTTTAAAATTAAACGTGGAGAAGGAAAAACTATGTATTGCAGAGCTTATTGCTTCTAACTCTGTTTATTGATATTTTGAAAGACGTGTCATCTGCTAAGAGATTAGGCTTCACTAACAACACTCACAGTGGTTCTCTTCATAGGATAGCTTACAAACAATTATAAAAAATGCAAAGAACACATTGTGATGAAGATGAAGACAATTTCTAAAACAGCCCCCCCCCATGTGCCGGGCCCCTCACAGGTAACCGCCGCCACTGCTGCTTCTCCCTGTACATGAATGAAAACATCCGGTGTCGGGGGGGGGGGGGGGGGGGGGGGTTGGAAGGGGGTGGTCAGCCAATGGCAGGTGGGGACGGGGACGAGCCTCTCTAGCATCGCGGGTGATGCTAGGGAGGCCCGTCCCTGCCTACCATTGGCTGCTCCCCCCCCCCCGACACCGGCAGTGGCGGTGCGGGGACCAGGAGCAGGGCACATGGGGAGGGGCTGTTTGAGAAATTGGATAACCCCTTTAACTGAATCAAGTACTCGGGCAAAGGTGGTGTTAGATTTACACCAGTTCCTAAACCCTTTATCTAACTGAGGCAGCTGATTGATTAGGGGCCACAGTTAAACACAACCTCAAAGTATTCTACGTTAAATATTTACATCCCTAGAGATAATTAGCACAGAAACACCACCAATCCAACAAATGCATAGAAACACTGCTTCTTTTCCAGACAAATGATAAGCTTTTCACCTGAAAAATATCACAGTTTGGTTACAACTGAGGGAAATCTTACATAATCAACAAGAAACTCTCCAACACTAGTGATATAGAATATTTGAATCAAGAGTCAAGAATGATGGAACTCACCAAGGTTCTTATCCATGGAGAGTCATAAAATGCTCAAAGGACCAACTCTTAATTTAGATCAGATCTCAAATAAAAATGGTCAGGCACTCAATACTCTCTTCCCTATTGGATGACGGTTGGCTTTCTGTGGAGGCCTTCTACAGAATGCTGTGGTAACTGGTCTATAAAGTCTGAAAGGCCATCACCTTTATAGTCCCTAACCTTGCCTTGCCTATGATTATTGTTATGCTTTTTGCTCTGCTTCTTTGTATTTTGCTTTGTATTTTCCTTATTACAAGTTATTTATGTCCCGGCCTGCCTCCTTTGGAGAATACAATAAGGGCAAAATGTTTCCATGATGTAGGAAATCTGGCCAGGTACAAATTCTGTATGGTCCATTTCAAACCTTTTAAAATGAGTATGACTTGCACATATCCTTCTGGTATCAAATAGGTTAATTAAATGTGATCAGTATTCCATTGCCCCCCTCTAGTCATCAGTAGAGAAACAGGCCTGTGTCACACACACCAACATTCCCTCAGCATTCCCATGTAGCCTGCTGTGTCCGCTCTGGTAGTTAACGAGCGATTAATTGAAAGGGATTAATGGGACTAATTAGCAATTCACAACAGGAACATGAGTAGGCAAAACACTTACATATAGGTAGAATGTACATGGAAGAAAACTATTATCTGTTTGGCAAATGGCCTAATGTGTTGGTTTTGGGGAAAACAATTTCTGATCATTTATATACATCAGAATTCATAAAGCTATATACTGTACATAGAGAATACACAATGCATCAGATGTACGTTAAATACCATTTTTTAAATGGGATGTCATGAGTCAACACATACCTGTGTATTTTACTTGATGAGCGAGAGAGCAAATGACATAGGTGCTTGTAGCCCTGCAAGTTTAGAGCTCAGTGTGTGTTTCCCAGGAGCTAAATACATGCTCTACTCCTATATTACAACCTCAAGTCAATGCATCTGTGCACAGTGATATTTTTTTGGATGCTGCGATTTCTCTGAGAACATGCTACTGAGAACTCTCCTGAAAGTACCTCCCCTTGCTTCTTGATTGACAGGATCAGGTTCCTGTATAGTTATCTCAGCTGGCCCTGTCAAATAAGAAGGAGGGGCTAACAAAGGAAGCAGGAGGAGCAAAGGTGCTCAGAGCAGCTTGGGGTAACCCTCAGTGCACTTAACTGCACATGGATTAAAAGTACTTTTAATATATACGGTTGTAGTTTGGTATTTTGCCTTGAAGGTCTTTATCACAATTGGAATATGGAAATGTGATATACTGTAGGAAAAAGTAACTCTGCCAAAATGCAGGTTACATAGACCAAGGCAAAAGCATCAACTAACGGCTTAGGGGCATGTCTGTCATTAGGTTTGTCAAATGCCTCCAACTGCATCCAGGTTTTAATGGTCTGCTTTTCATTGCTGAACATTATTTTACAGTTTACATATCAAGTTAATCCATACAAAAAGTAAATTGGCAATCACATTGCATTACTTATCTTGCACTAATCCTGTGATATCGCCTATATTATTGTATACCCACATGGGACAGAATTGCTGCAGATTTTCTGTCCAGATTTTCAGATGGACAATCCAGAGGAATAGATTAGCAGCAAAAAACATGAGATCATCAAAGTTCGTCAACATGCTGTTGAATTTTTTTCGCATGCAAATTTACCTGCAGTGCAAATTTTAATTGGTCACTATCCACACAAATACTTTGCTAAATCAATAGTACATGGGAATATAGGAAACTATATCTTCTATCTAATAGAAAAATGCCTCCTTTCCACTTAGGTCTTTTTCTGAACTCTCTTAAACATAAAATTCTTTCTGAGTTCTCTGCTGAATCTGTCAACTTTCTGTGTGGACTTTCAGGTCACTGAAGGATCAAGTTACATCCACCCATAGAAGTCTATGAAGACAGTGGGGGAGGGGGAGAGGGTAGTGAGCTGCAGTGAAAAAGAGGCACAAACAGTCTTCAGAAAATAAAAGTGTGTTCTGCTTTATAGTTTCATATAGAAGTGACTCAGAACTTCTTTATACTGTCTTACATGCTCCTCTGTTTCCTAGTATATGATAATGATAAGGAGCGGAATCTCTACTACTTACTGTGTGCTCTACATAGGAGGCATAAAGGTAGTGTGTCTCCACTCACTAACACAGGGAGACTTGAGAATTTGAGATGGATCCAGCAGATGGAAAACAGCAAAACAAATGTCAGATACAAGTCATATAAAGACCAGAAATATCATTACTCAATCAGAACAAAAAGGGCAGCATATCCTCAAATGTTATCTGAAACACTACCTATGCTTTAAAGTCAAAGCACGTTATTTTCTGCTGTGGAATGAGCATGAATGTTTTGAAGATTTTCCCAACTGAAGTCAAAGGGGAGGAAGAAATATGCAATAAAATTCTATTGTTGCAAATCTTGTGGCCAATTACCCACGGAACCACAGCAAAATCCTGAAATATGGAAAATAAAAATTGTAAAACTAAAAATCAGAATACTCACCTTACCAATTTTGTTCCACTGGTGTGGGGGGGGACCAAGCAAGCATTACCAAAGGAGATGTAGAAGATTCAGAAGGAAAGTGCCACAAAATATTCACCTTCACTGCGGCTACTCTAGATTTGCTGTGGAAACCTAGTCTTGATGTGCATACAGTGCCTTGCGAAAGTATTCGGCCTACCACTAAAAGAGCATAGCTAAGCTGTTAGGTGTGTCCCTCTCACTTCAATTAGTAACCAGTGGAACTGTGAATTGATATGATACAGTGCCTTGCGAAAATATTCGGCCCCCTGGAACTTTTCAACCTTTTGCCACATTTCAGGCATCAAGCAAAAAGATATAACATTTTAAATTTTTGGTGAAGAATCAACAAGTGGGTCACAATTGTGAAGTGGAACGAAATTTATTGGATCATTTAAACTTTTTTTGCAATAATAAAACTGAAAAGTTGGGCGTGCAAAATTATTCGGCCCATTTATTTTCAGTTCAGAAAACTCACTCCAGAAGTTCATTGAGGATCTCTGAATGATCCAATGTTGTCCTAAATGACTGATGAAGATAAATAGAATCCACCTGTGTGTAATCAAGTCTCCGTATAAATGCACCTGCTCTGTGATAGTCTCAGGGTTCCGTTTAAAGCACAGAGAGCATCATGAAGACCAAGGAACACACCAGGCAGGTCCGTGATACTGTTGTGGAGAAGTTTAAAGCCGGATTTGGATACCAAAAGATTTCCCAAGCTTTAAACATCCCAAGGAGCACTGTGCAAGTGATCATATTGAAATGGAAGGACTATCAGACCACTGCAAATCTACCAAGACCCGGCCATCCCTCTAAACTTTCATCTCAAACAAGGAGAAGACTGATCAGAGATGCAGCCAAGAGGCCCATGATCACTCTGGATGAACTGCAGAGATCTACAGCTGAGGTGGGAGACTCTGTCCATAGGACAACAATCAGTCCAACACTTCACAAATCTGGCCTTTATGGAAGAGTGGCAAGAAGCCATTTCTCAAAGATATCCATAAAAACTCTCGTTTACAGTTTGCCACAAGCTACCTGGGAGACACACCAAACATGTGGAAGAAGGTGCTCTGGTCAGATGAAAGCAAAATCGAACTTTTTGGAAACAATGCAAAACGATATGTTTGGCATAAAAGCAACACAGCTCATCACCCTGAACACACCATCCCCACTGTCAAACATGGTGGTGGCAGCATCATGGTTTGGGCCTGCTTTTCATCAGCAGGGACAGGGAAGATGGTTAAAATTGATTGGAAGATCGATGGAGCCAAATACAGGACCATTCTGGATGAAAACCTGTTGGAGTCTGCAAAAGACCTGAGACTAGGACGGAGAGTTATCTTCCAACAAGACAATGATCCCAAACATAAAGCAAAATCTACAATGGAATGGTTCAAAAATAAACATATCCAGGTCTTAGAATGGCCAAGTCAAAGTCCAGACCTGAATCCAATTGAGAATATGTGGAAAAAGCTGAAAACTGTTGTTCACAAACGCTCTCCATCCAACCTCAAAGAGCTCAAGCTGTTTTGCAAGGAAGAATGGGCAAGAATTTCAGTCTCTAGATGTGCAAAACTGATAGAGACATACCCCAAGCGACTTGCAGCTGTAATTGCAGCAAAAGGTGGCACAACAAAGTATTAATGCAAGGGGGCCGAATAATTTTGCACACCCCACTTTTTAGTTTTATTATTATAAAAAAAGTTTAAATGATCCAATAAATTTTGTTCCACTTCACAATTGTGATCCACTTGTTGTTTATTCTTCACCAAAAATTTAAAATATTATATCTTTTAGTTTGAAGCCTGAAATGTGGCAAAAGGTTGAAAAGTTCCAGGGGGCCGAATACTTTCGCAAGGCACTGTATCATATCAATTCACAGTTCCACTGGTTACTAATTGAAGCAGTGAACAAGCTTAATTTGAGAGACACACCTAACAGCTTAGCTATGCTCTTTTAGTGGTACTGTAAAGCTAAATATACATACTGTACAATACACATGAATTAGATATTTAACTCCTCTCCACCATAAACATAAGCACTTGAATGCATGAGCAGAGGCGAATAAGGAACTGCCAAACCCCTCTAGCTCTGGCTTTGCTTCTGTATTAAAGGAAGGATCAAGAATCTTGAAATATAATATACCCGATCATTCATTAACCCGCCATCAAGGAATGGTTGAGAGGCCCCCACACAGACAAAATGTGGCAAATTTGGCCAACGTTTATCTAATGAGTATGGCCAGCTTTAGTTTTCTTTAAATCAGATTTACTGCATAGCACCTGCAAAATTGTGAATGCAGCTGAGGAATATAAACATGTTGTACCACTATATCACTAAAAAAGATAAAAGCGGTATATCTGTAAAGTTACTTAAATTGATAAGTACATTACAAAATGGTGTCCAAAGGTGGAGTAGATGTATTGGTTAGACTTGCACAGAATAATAAAGCTTAGCACATTATTATAATACCTGTTATTTAACTCGCACTTGCTGAAATAAGCTGCCAATGGTGAGCAGGGGTTAACTGCATTAGAGACAACCACTGTGACCCATATTTATAGGAACTTTAAAAAATGATTCTGCTATCTGGCTTTTGTCATCCTTTAGTAGGTCACAGCATAGTGACTGTAGCTTAAAGTTAACAAATACAGATTAGTCTACTTGCTTGTTTAAATCCCCCTCTTAAACTTCTCCAAAGCCGGACTGGAGATAACGTAAGTGACCTTCCAGATTGAAGACAGCAGCTCCACTGAAAATAAGTTACTTGAGATCTCTCCTTTGTAAGACATGAGCCGCAGAGGTGACATTTGCTGCCTACCTAAAACCTGAACGGTGAAAACAGTAAATCTCCCATACCAAATGTCCATGAAGAACTTCCAGCAGTGCTACATGTTGTCACGAACAAGATACACAATATAGTAAAATAATAAAGTAGCTAGAAATCAGATTTGAACAGCGGTATATTAATCGTATAGTCAGTGTAAATGCATCACCTCATATCTAACAGTGTCAATTTAGCCTAACCTAACCTACTTTAGTCATTTACACTTGCTTCATTCATTAAGTGATCCAACTCCTAGGAACAATTACCACCCTTTCATACCTTCTCATATCTGACTAGAAGCTAATGTAGGTATATCCATCCACTGAAGTCAGTGTCCCTCACTGTTGAGTATTTAGGGCATCGCAGCAGGAAGTGGGCCTCATCCTCCACAACTTCCTGGTCGCACTGCTGGCACAGTCTGCTCTCTCTGGGCATGTAGCTCTGAGCAGGCTGTGCTCAGTCTGTAGCGGCTCAGGATCTGTTGGTCTCTGGGATTGGGGAGTTTCTTCAGATATGGGGCTAGTTTGTATTCCCTCTGCAGGCTCAGCTTCTGTGATGTTCTTATGTCGTTCCTCCAGATAATAATATATTCCTCTTTTCTCTTGTGTATTGTCTTCTGGGTTTCCCTCTTTGTCAGGCAGTACTGGTTGATGGCTTGGTCAGACTAGGTTTGGTTGACTTGTTGCGGGGTGCTTCGTTTTTCTGGGGCTTCTTTGTGTAGCAATGCTTTGTAATGGTAGGAGCTGGGACTGCTACTATGCATATGTGCTCTGAATGATAGTGCCCTCTTCTGGACAGCCAGGTATAGTGGGAATCTGCCCAGCTCTGCTCAACAGCTGCTGTTAGAGGTGCTCCAATGGACCTGGAGAAGGTGTTTGCAGAATTATAGGTGGAATATTTCTATTTGCCCAGAGTCCCACTTTGACCAGTCTGGGTATGTGTCTGGGCCCCAGACTTTGCTGCCATACAGGAGGATTAGGACGATGATGCAATCAAAGATTTTAAGCCAGACAGTCAGTGGTGCTTTGAGATGATACAGACTCTTCTCTATATCTCTGTCTCTCGCATATCTCCATATCTGATATCTTTCTCTCTCGGAGATCTCTCTCTCATATCTATATATCATATTGCTCATATCTATCTATCTCTCAGATATACGTAATATCTATCTATATATGTATCATTCTCTTGTATATCATTCTTTCTCATATCAACCATTTTCTCTCATATCTATTGTATACTTTTTTGTATATACACCTATCTATAGAATAAATATCTGTTCTCATCACACTAAACAATCTGTATACACTAAAAAAATGTAATAATTTGTAGATAATACAATGCAAGAATACAATAAAAGTAAGCTAATACATACATAAACTAAATGTAGTTTTATTATCTATTAAGCAATTAACATAATATCCTTCTATTTATGTGCTACAATTAGCCTTTTGATGCAGAAATCAGTTCATGTAAATCACGTGGCACAGTGGGGGAGATTCACTACTGAAAATGCACTAGAATTCTGGTTTCATTTGTGGCAAAAAAACTGGCATACCTGCTTTGCACCACTCTCATTAAATGGGTGTTCCGGGGCTTTGACCATCAATATGAGATCATTGGGGGGGTCCAACACCAGTGGATGGAAGGCTTTGTCCACTGTGTAGTTTCTGGTGTCAGTGTACTGCAGCTCTGATCCAATTCACTTGACAGATCCTTCTGCTTCGGGCTCCATCCAGTGTTTAATTTCTGGTGTTGACAGCTGCCTGAAAAGCTGATCAGTGGAGGTGTCTAGTGCAGGACCTCAACTTTTAGACAATTTTGCGGAAACGCATGTGGAATCAAGATTGTGAACCAAAAAATAAAAATATTAATAATAATGTATGTTGTCACGCTCATGTGCCTTTGCTTTTTGAATCTCGCTTGGGTTTTGCTGCGCTGTCAGTGAGGCTATGGAGATTATGTCCTCTCAACATGTTCTTATATGTTTTTCACCAGGTACGTGTCCTCATATTAAAGCTTATATATGCATTATAGTGACAACGCAGCTCACCATTGAGTTTCTTTCTGTTTTTATGGGTTAGGTTTGACTAAGCACCAGGGGCGTAGCTATAGGGGGTGCAGAGGTAGCAGTCGCTACCGGGCCCAGGGGCCTGAGGGGGCCCAAAGACCCTTGTGCCGCATAAGAAGACATACAAAGTACTGAGAGAAAGGAGGGCCCAAGCTGAACTCTTGCACCAGGGCCCATGAGCTTTTAGCTACGCCCCTGCTAAGCACACTGTTTACACAATGCTTACCCCCCACCCCCACCCCAAGACTAATTTTTTATACACCTCCCAAATTATTATAGCCCCCAATAACTCTGCGGAGTTGACTGTAAGATCATATTCTGAATTAATGTTGACATGGGAAATGTAACGTCACTGTGTGCGCAAGCTAGTCTTCACTAATTTTCACTATGTATTACATTGCTTTGTGCTGCTGGTTCGGAATCCGTGTTTTACATGTTGGCACAAGTACCTGGCTCCACAAGTAAAACAGACCAGCAGTACTAGCTCACTGTTTGTATTGATTATGGACATGTAGTTTGTCTGAAACGTCTTTACAGTCAGGGTGCCGTGATTATTTGTAAGTGCTTGCTGTACTCAAGAATAAAGGATCATCACAGCTTCTAAGAATGGTGCTGGTTGTTAATTTATGGATTACTAAAGGTCAGGTATCGAACTATAACTCTGCACGTCTGGTACAAAAATGGTACAGGTGAGCTGGAGCATATGAACCAAAAAACACTCAAATTTTGTGCATTTTTGGTGTCCACTCAACCAACAAAGAGGTAGTATAAATTTAGACATTGTAGAGGTGTGCCAGATTTATTAACTTGCATCAGCCACTCTGATAAATCTGACATCTGACAATCTGAGTTTTATGACTATCTAGTCTTAGTTTACATTGTTTTACTATATGGTACTGGTAAATCTGCCCCATTTACTTTCCTGGAAGTGGCCACTTTAAGAACATAACTTTCTGCAACCAAAGCCATAAATAGCTGCTGTGACAGTGATGCTGATCGGCTGGGCTGTGATGTGCACAGAATGCTCCTTCCTATGCCAGTTTGTGAGATGGCTCTCAGTAGCATTCAAATAGGGAGGGCGTGCTTTGTGTCCAAAGGAACAGGACATTAACCCCAGAGGTGCTGTATGTCTGTGCCAGCTCAGATTCTTTCCTTTCTGTTTAGAGACTCAAAAAATGGAGGATGCCTCCCTTCCAAGGATGTGCTAATGTCATATATCTTTATATGTCTTAATAGCTGCATATCCCTAGGGTAGATTTAGAGGATTCAGCAGCCGGTGAAAACCTGGAAACCTCATGGAAAGTACGAGAGGATAGTAACGAATAACCCACTAAGGTATGCCCTTAGTTTTCATTTAACAGTCATTAGTTGCCTCATTCATCTCCATGTAATAATCACAACACATGCTAAACAGATCATTCCTATTCCTCTATACCTACAGTATGGTACTAAGACACAGGATTACTTTTTAATGTTCCAAGAACGGAAAGAACACTTTTCTAGCTGAATGATGATATTAACCCCATGGAGGACTTTTAACCCCATGACTACCAAAGGTGGACAGACCATATGTGCAACCTGCACAGCTTTACAGGGGCCTAGGGGATATGGGGTCTGCCGCTACCCTAAAAGCTTTTTAACAACGGGTATTGTAACTTCTAGAAGATTGCATGTGAGGGACTGAGCTTGTGAATGTCATGGCTCAGTTACTGCTGGACTGTTAAAATACATACGGGCAAGGCTCTATCATGAGCTATTGGACAGCAGGTAACCCTTATACTCTTCTTGCATTGAGGCCCTCAACTGTCTCTTTCTGCCCCTGACATTCATTACTTACTTTTACTAAACAAAAATGGCTCTTTTAATATTAAAAGGAAGTTTGGATTTTATAATTGTTACTAAGGAGAGACGGGACAAAACTAAAGAATGAGAACTAAAGCTGGAACAAATAATGGCATTTACTGCTCAATGTAATGTCAAGTCATATAATCTATGCATGTATCAACGTAATACAGTACCAGTATAATAGTCAGAGCCAAAAGCAGTCATCATTAACACTATTATCATTACCATTCTAAAAAAAATAATAACTGATTTTAATCTTACTGGCTTTACGGGCTGTGTTATTATGTACCATCCCATGGTACACTGGATGTAGGCAATATTTCCCAAAGAACTAACTTAAATGGCCATTGTCCCACTGCCCTGTAGGTGGCAGCCAGAGATCCTGTAATTTGAGATTACAATTGGTGAAGTGACAATGACATTACACAAAGGACTTCCATAAGCCTCATTTTTGTTTTTGTTTTTTTATTTCTTTATGAATGTCCATTAAACTTTTAAAAAGTTTCACCTAATTTCTGACGTTTGTATATTCTTGACCTACAAAATCCACAGCAACAAATAAGATAATACTGGCTGTGCACGAGAAATTATACTTGTTGACTGGTTACTTTGGTTTTCAAGTCATTTTAAGAAAATATTCTCTGAAACCACCAATTTTGCTGAATATGTGAATTGCTTTGCTTTGTGGACCAGCTATAGGATACAAAAGTAGACTTTTCCTAATGAAGTCCACTCTTTATTTGCACTGCATTAATAACTATATTAGTAAACTTGTACAAGAAATCACTTACAAACCTGTGATAAGATGGTCGGTGGTGCATCCGTGAAGGATCCGTGTTTGGTCGTGTGTCCATGTTACACTCTGTGTTTCACTGACACTGTACAAATAAAAATGAATTTCCATAGCATCTCCTCCTAATGGTCTGTGAAACAAATATGAAACATAGATGGCATCCGTGTTTTTCACGGACCCATAAGCTATGGGTGTGATGGATCAAACACGTATAAATTAGAGCATGCTTACGTGCTAAAACCACGGACCATTCTAAAATATGGAATGTGTGAATACACACACTAAAATGAATGGGTACGTTTGCCCTCCATGGATAACACGAACAGCACACGTCCGTGAATCACTGATGTGTGAATGAGGCATTAGAATCAATATACTCTTGAGCTTCTTTCAGTCAAATACATTAAAAGAAATCCAAAAAATGTAAATACAGAAAATTCAGAAATGGGAAAAGTGAGTTTACATTTCCCACTATAACATATCAAACTGTAATACTTTGCACTTATTTAAATTTAGAATGGCATGAATTGGTTCAAGTCTTAAAGGGCTTCTAAACTGGCCTCATTATTCGTCTTAGAAGGATAGATGGTTCTCAAACATCCACAAACAAAGGGGTATTTCAGGTCATGGTGAGAAACGGTGACCTAATTTGAAATTGCTTTGTTCAGCTGGCTGGCGATCAGCAAAGCTTCAACAGACATCATATTTCTTTGTCTGGATGTACTAACTAGTGAAAAGACTTGCAAAATAAAAAGTGGAAATATCACCTCTAGCTGTTTTTTGTTTGCCCAAAGGCAGACTTTTGGAATGGATGTCGTCTGAATAACTGGAGGAACGTATGGTGTCTTAAAAAGATGGCTAACTTTAAACCTTTAATCTCCCTTTCAACACCAGCAGAACTTTTTCTCTCCTATCTGCATTTGCTTTGTCCCTTTCTTTCTCGACTGGCGTGTCAACATTCATGCTGGCAAATCAGCCATGAGTCTTAGGCCATACAGAAGAAGCAACACTCCTTTGGCTAATCCTTATACATGTCTAGTATTCCTACCTGATATGGCTTACACCAGAGTCACAGAGTGCTTACATTTTAACTTGAAGGGCTTTTCCCACAAAAAGTATGACTATGCAATGATTACGGCATTTTAAATGAATTATTATTGCAATAAACACACATTAAAAATACTTGGGGAAATTTATCAATAGTGACCTTCCCATACATTATTCTTGATCTCCGGTGTGGCAGAATGAGTTGAACCTAATTTAATAAATTAGGCGCATCTCTGACAACTCAGTGTTCCATAAGCTTAAATCTACACCAGCAAAGGGCTGGCATAGACTTGAGTTATAACTTACGCCAATTTATGATGTTAGGTATCGTAAATCTGGCAGGCCAAGTAAGCCCCGCCCCTCTCACAAAGCACCATTTTTTTCTCCCACTTTAGAAAGAAAATGGAAAAATGGAAAATGGAGGTGAAATTTCAAAATTTCACTTTTTTGGTAGATTATTCATGTTAATAATTTTTTTCTTGCAAAACAGCAAGGGTTAACAGCAAACTAAACCTCAATATACATTGCTCTGATACTGCAGTTTACAGAAATACCCCATATGTGGTGGTAAACGTCTCTATGGGTTTGTGGCAGTGGTCAGAAGGAAAGGAGCGCCATACGGATTTTGGAGGCAGATTTTGCTAGAATGGTTTTTAGGCACCATTTTGTAATTGAGAGACCCTGACGTACCCCTACAGTGGTAACCCTCAAAAAGTGACCCCATTTTGGAAACTACACCCATCAAAGAATATATTAAGTGGGGTACTGGCCACTTTGACCCCCTAAGCGTTTTACGGAATTTGAAAAACACTTGGCTGTGAAAATGAAAAGTTTCATTTCTTGCAATAAAAGTTGCTTTAGCCCCACATTTTTCATTTTCACAAGGGGTAACAGGAGAAAAGCACCCCATAATTTGTTCCCCATTTTCTCCTGAATATGGCAACACCCCATATGTGGTGGTAAACTGCTGTGGGGGCACATGGCAGGACTCAGAACAGAAGGAGCGCCGTATGGATTTTGCAGCACAGATTTTGATGGATTGGTTTGCGAGAGCCATTGATTTTTATTTTTTTGAGTTATTGTCTTATGTGGGGGCTCATTTTTTGTGGGATGAGGTGATGTTTTCATTGGTACCATTTTAGGGTACATAAGACTTTTTGATTGCTTGGGATTACACTTTTTGTGAGTCAAGGTGAAATAAAAAGCTGTTTTGGCATAGTATTTTTTTGATTTTTTTTAACAGCATTCACCTGAGGGGGCAAATCATGCGATATTTTTATAGAGCAGGTTGTTACAGACGCGACAATACCCAATCTGTCTACCATTTTTATTTTTGGAAAGTTTTACACATTAGATGCATTTTTGAACAGAATAAAATCTTTTTTTTTTCTGTTGCCATTTTCTAAGAGCCATATTTTTTTTATTTTTCTGTCGATTGTCTCAAGTAGGGTCTCATTTTTTGCGGGACGAGATGACGGTTTGATTGGTACCATTTTTCGGTTAAATACGCCTTTTTGATCGCCTGCTATTACACTTTTTGTGAGGCAAGAGGGAAAAAAATGGCTGTTTTGGCATCGTTTTTAAAAAATTTTTTTTACAGAATTCACCTGGGGGGCCATCTCATGTAATATTTTTATAGAGCAGGTTGTTACAGACGCAGCGATACCCAATATGTCTTACATTTTTATTTTTGGAAAGTTTTACACATTAGATGCATTTTTGAACAAAATAAAATATTTTTGTGTGTTGCCATTTTCCGAGAGCCATATTTTTTTTATTTTTCTGGCGATTGTCTTAGGTAGGTTCTCATTTTTTGCGGGACAAGATGACGGTTTGATTGGTACCATTTTGGGATACATACGCTTTTTTGATCGCCTGCTATTACACTTTTTGTAAGGGAAGGTGACAGTTTTGGCACTGTTTTTTTTTGTTTTTTTTTACTACGTTCACCTGGCGGGGTGGATCATGTGATATTTTTATAGAGCCGGTCGATACAGACGCGGCGATACCTAATATGTCTATTTTTTTTCACCATTTTTTAATATTATTTTGTGAAAAGCTTTTTTTTTTTTGAACACACAGTAATACACTTCCAGCTTACTGCCTGTGAGATCCAGGGGGCTGGATCTTACAGGCTTCCGTAGATAGCAGCTGGATGCCTAAGGAAGGCATCGGGCTGCCATCCAAGCCATCGGGTCCCCGTCACAGCAGCGCGGGGACCCGATGGACACCCCTTCCCACCGCATGTGCCGCGGTCAGCGCTGACCGCGGCACATGAAGGATTAATACGCCCCCATCTGTGTTTTCACCGATGCGGGTGTACGCAGCAGGGGTCCGGCTACTGGGAACAGCCGGCCCCCGCAGCTGATCGTGCGGGCGCAGCTCCTGCACCCACCCGATCAGTGTGCCGTAGCGCTTCCCGCAGCGCCGTACATGTACGGCGCTGGTCGGGAAGGGGTTTATCTTTATCTTTATATGTGTATATATATATATATATATATATATATATATATATATATAAAATAAAAATGTCCATTCCTTGTGCCCAAATCCTTTAGCCCAAACAAGTCTCTTCTGCTTGTTGCCTGTCCTTAGCAGTGGTTTCCTAGCAGCTATTTTACCATGAAGGCCTGCTGCACACAGTCTCCTCTTAACAGTTGTTGTAGAGATGTGTCTGCTGCTAGAACTCTGTGTGGCATTGACCTGGTCGCTAATCTGAGCTGATGTTAACCTGCGATTTCTGAGGCTGGTGACTCGGATGAACTTATCCTCCGCAGCAGAGGTGACTCTTGGTCTTTCTTTCCTGGGGCGGTCCTCATGTGAGCCAGTTTCTTTGTAGCGCTTGATGGTTTTTGCGACTGCACTTGGGGACACTTTCAAAGTTTTCCCAATTTTTCGGACTGACTGACCTTCATTTCTTAAAGTAATGATGGCCACTCGTTTTTCTTTACTTAGCTGCTTTTTTTCTTGCCATAATACAAATTCTAACAGTCTATTCAGTAGGACTATCAGCTGTGTTTGCAAATGCAAGTGTGCAAAGCAGTAATCAAAGCCAAAGGTGGCTACTTTGAAGAACCTAGAATATAAGACATATTTACAGTTGTTTCACACTTTTTTGTTAAAGAGGACCTTTCACCACTCCTGACATGCCTGTTTTAATAACTTCATACATTCCCCATGTAATAACAATTCTGGAACATCTATTTTTATGTCTCTATGTTGTGCCATTCCTTTATTATTTGCACTAGAAGTTATGAATGAATTGCCATTTGCCTTCAGTAAAGGAACAGAAGGGAGGTAACAAGTTGGGGGTGTGTCCCTGCACAGTCTGAACATGGCAGCACTGATTGGATAGAGTCAGTCTGTGCAGGTACACACCCCCAACTGGTCACCTCCCCTCTGTTCCTTTACTGAAGGCTAAAAGTAATTCATTCATAACTTCTAGTACAAATAATAAAGGAATGGCACAACATACAGACATAAGAATAGATGTTCCAGAATTGTTAGTACGTGGGGAATGCATGGAACTATTAAAACAGGCATGTCAGGAGTGGTGAAAGGTCCTCTTTAAGTATATAATTCCACATGTGTTAATTCATAGTTTTGATGCCTTCAGTGTGAATCTACAATTTTCATAGTCATGAACATATAGAAAACTCTTTGAATGAGAAGGTGTGTCCAAACTTTTGGTCTGTACTGTACATGATGTAATCTGTATTGAATGTCATTTTCTTACCAGTGTCTGAATTTTTGACTTATATCATCCTGAAGTTTCTTATCTGTGTCATGTGACTAGGAATTAGACCCACCAACTCACACAGAGACTTATGTGTGGACAGGAAGTCTAATTCTCTATGTATTCCTATGAGACTGAAAGTGAGGCTCCCATAGGAATTAATAGAGCAGGTACTGGCTTTCTGTCCTGGGTCAGTTGGAGGTTAGGGAGTTGGTCACATGACCCAGCTACAATAAGAAGAGAAGTTATTACGCACAATTACATTCTCTGATAAGAAGATGACATTCACTACAGATTATATCATGCACCCTTCTAACAGGTCAGAGAATAAAAAAATTTGCGCGAGTTCTTCTTTAAGGGGTGGCCATCTTGCTTGAGCTGTTCTTAACAGCATTTAGACAACACTAATAAAATTTCTTTATGGTATCCACATGGGCGGGCCATAGACACAATGGTCAGGAGGGGCCCTGATTGACTTCTGTAGGAGAGTTTTCTAGGCATGTTCTATGACTTGTGCAGAGGGGATTGTACAAGGAAAGAATAGATAAGCTTTGGCAGTCATCTATTGTTAATGGTGAGTCACGTCTTATCTATACACAGAGGCGATATTATTACAGGGAGGATTAGAATGACAGATAAGCAGGTAACTGCACTAAAGTAATCTGTTCAGACCAAGTAGTGTCTATTAGAATGCGACTTACCCAATTCCCATCTTACCAAGGGTCTCCTGAACTTTACTCCCCTGACATGACTACTCTTCAGTATACCCACAGTGAGAAATGAATTCACAGCATCACAAGTCATTACGATGCTGTGAGTTGACTTGACAGGGGCAGTGTTCAGCCTAGGAAATACAGCTCCCATATGGGGCGTGTTACCTGGACTGAATATGCTTGTGTGAAACTGGCTTAACAGGGATATGGAAGGTGTTGCCGAGATGAAACAACCTCCCCATTGATTTTATGATTTACTGTTTTTGTCAGATGTACCTGAAACTAAGGGCTTGTTTACACAACGGATCTGCAAAAAATACGGATGATGTTCATGTGCATTCCTTATTTTGCGGAACGGAACAGCTGGCTCCTAATAGAACAGTACTATCCTTGTCTGTAATGCGGACAATAATAGGACATGTTCTATATTTTTGTGGAACGCAAATATGGACATACGGAAACGGAAGGCACACAGAGTACCTTCCGTTTTTTTTTGCGGACCCATTGAAATGAATGGTTCCGCATACGGTCCGTAAAAAAAAAAAACGGAACGGACACGGAAAGAAAATAAGTTCGTGTGAATGAGCCCTAATGCTGTCATTTTGAAAGGAACACAGGTTATTTTCCCAATACTACCATCAAAAGGGAACTTGTTACCATGAAAATGCAGTGCAATCTGCAGGAAGCATGTTATAGAGCAGGAGGAGCTGAGCAGATTGATATCGAGTTTTATAGACCAGTTTTAAAGATTCAGCAAAACTTATAATTTATTCATTTAAACTGCTGTCATTTCTATGCTAAGGAGTCATGTGGGCTGTCCTGACAGTTATCTATGCTTAGTCATGCTGAGCTGTAAATCACTGATTAGGACGGCCGATATGACTCCTAAAGGGAATCTGTCACCAGTTTTATGGTGTATTAAAGGGGTTGTCCACTTTCTGGTTATTGTTGACCAATGTGTATATAAGATTATTATAAAACACTTACCAATATAGTCTTGCAATAATTTGCTGTATTTTAAAAGGTAAACAACGTCTTTTGTGTTGTCCACACAGAAGTCTTGTCCATAAAATGGTTGCTGATGGAGGGTCATGTGACCAGGCAAATCACCTCCATGTGATGTCTCCTTCATTCACACACATTACACCTGCACTAAATTCCAAACATAACAAGTGCAGATGGCAGGGGCAGTGTATCTGAATGGAGGAGACGTCACATGGAAAGGATTTGCCTGGTCACATGACCCTCCATCAGAGGCCATTTTATGGACAAGACCTTTGTGTGGACAACACAAAAGACTTTGTGTACCTTATGAAATATAGAAAATGGTGCAGAATTTCAACAAAGGCTATATAAGTAAGGGCCATATAATCATCTTATATACACTTTGGTCAACAGTAACCAGAAAGTGGCCTACCCCTTTAACTAACTTTCTTGAATTGACCCAGCCAATTTGGTAAAATCTTGTAATGAATATCTCCAGTGCATAATGATGAGTCCTGAACATTCGGGAGTTCCTGGCTTTCTCCGCCCCCTGCTGCTGATTCAGGTGGAAAAGAATGTCAATCAGTGGCAGGGCATGGAGAAAGCCTGGAGCTAATGAATATCAGGACTCGTTGGCACAAGCTGGAGCTGTTAGAACCTAGCAGCATTAAGATGGTGACAGAGAGAAAGGCTTGAGAAAGGCTCCAGTATAGAGCCGAAACGTCGCGTTTCCTGTATGGGTAAATAAATCTACGTTTTTGCACTTTTTACTTCTGAGTGTGCTGCTTGAATTTTTCATATATATATATATATATATATATATATATATATATATATATATACACACAGTACAGACCAAAAGTTTGGACACACCTTCTCATTCAAAGAGTTTTCTGTATTTTCATGACTATGAAAATTGTAGATTCACACTGAAGGCATCAAAACTATGAATTAACACATGTGGAGTTATATACTTAACAAAAAAGTGTGAAACAACTGAAAATATGTCTTATATTCTAGATATTACTGCTTTGCACACTCTTGGCATTCTCTTCATGAGCTTCAAGAGGTAGTCACCTGAAATGGTTTTCACTTCACAGGTGTGCCCTGTCAGGTTTAATAAGTGGGATTTCTTGCCTTATAAATGGGGTTGGGACCATGAGTTGTGTTGGGCAGATGTCAGATGGATACACAGCTGATAGTCCTACTGAATAGACTGTTAGAATTTGTATTATGGCAAAAAAAAGAAGCTAAGTAAAGAAAAATGAGTGGTCATCATTACTTTAAGAAATGAAGGTCAGTCAGTCTGAAAATTTGGGAAAACTTTGAAAGTGTCCCCAAGTGCAGTTGCAAAAACCATCAAGCGCTACAAAGAGTGTGCAAAGCAGTAATCAAAGCAAAAGGTGGCTACTGTGAACAACCTAGAATATAATTTTCAGTTGTTTCAGACTTTTTTGTTAAGTATATAATTCCACATGTGTTAATTCATAGTTTTGATGCCTTCAGTGTGAATCTACAATTTTCATAGTCATGAAAATACAGAAAACTCTTTGAATGAGAAGGTGTGTCCAAACTTTTGGTCTGTAATGTGTGTATATATATATATATACACACAGTGAGGCAGTGACAGGCCTCATAAATGAAGAAGATATGTATGTTATGATTTGCTGTGTTTCCCCACGATCACCTGGCCTGAGGTGAGGTCAGGTGCAATAATGACTTGGGCATAAAGCAATGCTCAGAGTGGGAGAGGAGGAGTTAGGCCCCAGGGAACAGACCTGCAGAGGGTCTGTGTGGTTCCAGCCAGGAGGGCTGGGGGCCACAAGGCTGAGGAAGCCTGAGTTTGGGGGGACCCAGCGACACCTGGAGAAGAGAGGTGTCGCACAGTCAGAGTCAGGAGGACTGCTGGACCATATCCCCCCCAAGGTATTTTGCTGCTTCCACCACAAAGGACTGGTGGGTTGCACAGGTCGACAGCTAGGAGGCGAGGCTAACAAGACCTAAGCTGAATACCACAGTGTGAACTGCGTCTTAGAGGTGAGTTAGGGAGACCTCTGTATAGTGAGTGCATAGCTGGCCAAGTGTTTATTGCTTTGTGTTGATGTAACACAATGTAAGGTGAAGTTTCGACTTCATTGTGCCGAGTGACGCCAAACTTGGAACTTCATATCTCAGGAGGTATAATCTGGCAATCTAAGCATTAAAACAAGACCAGGATCAAAGTATTATTTGTGGTATATAAACTATAAATAATAAATTATTTGTGGTATATAAAAAGTATATAAACTACACTATCAGCATAGTAGAAATAAAAGTGGAATGCAGAAATACCTAGTCGCATGGTACACGGATAAGTATAGGTGTACACTTCCATCAGGCATAAATGTATCCTACCACTGTAAACCACCAATATAACCAATAAAACCACCGTATAGTGACCATATAGTGGTCAGATACCAGGTATATATGGCTCTTTGCAGAATATTATTTCACTGCAGACTATATAACAGCACAGAACTGATCAGAAGCAGAATACATAACAATTAGAGGACCTGTCACCTCTCCTGACTTGTCTGTTTTAGTACATACTTGCATTTCCCATGAAAAATCAATTCTGGAGGATCTATTCTTAAACCCCTTTGTTTAAGAGTTGTGTAATTCCTAGTTCCTTAATTTCCTGGAAATAAATAAATTAACAACTGGATGTTACCAGGGTATAACATACAGCTATACCGAACACATATATATTGCCTCTATACTGCATAGATTCATTTCAATGGGTCTGCAAAAAAGAAATGGACGTTAAAAAATAGAACATGCGCTATTATTGTCCACATTACGGACAAGGAGAGGACTTTGATTTTAAGAGTATATTGATATTTGGCAAGAAGAAGTACACTGTATGGTCAAGCAGAACTAAGCTGTGGAATCCACACTATCCATGGTAGTTATTTGCTTGCAGTATCTATCCTGTATTTAGAATACTGCAACTATCACAGAATTTCATTATTAGTGTACTCGGGTATATAGTGTAAAATAGAGTTTAGAGAGCAGTAAAAATACATAAGGCTTGCAGATGAAGAGAAAGCTGATAAAACTCTGTAGTCAACATTGATAAAGCAGACAAGCATCACTTTTTCAAGGCTTCAAGGCACACAGTGTAATATGCATATAGGACCTGGTAGGAAGGCATCCATCCAGCTACAGCATAACAATGTGCTTATGGCAGTGCTGTTTTGAATACAAAGTAAGACTAACAGCCCTGAATACGGCAGCCATGGGAGCTGCAAAAGCAGAGAGCTCTTTAGCCAGGCTGAACGGCAGTCTGTTCATCTCAGGGTAGAGGAACACAAGATCGCAGAATCCTGAATCTTCAGCATGCATACACACCATGCATAGAGATCTGTTTGGTCCTGCTAGCCGCCACTATTTATCATTACTGCATTCATATACATATGTATCAGAGTTAACAGTCACACATGGTGAGATATCACATATAGTTAACGCGTCATGACTGTGGATGTTAACTCTGCTACATGTGTATATTGCAAATGCTGGCTTATCTAACAAATGATATGCTAATGTTTAGTATGGTAGTGGTTGGAAATGTCTCCTGGGTGTAGTGATGGTATAGATTAATTAGGAGTTATGTTGGGACAATTCATTTAGTTTACAACTCATATTCTAAAGTAGGTACGTACTTGTCCCATGAACTTAGCAAAGTATTGTAATACTGTATCTGCCAGCCCATACAGTTGGGGAACAGTGGTGATTTTGGTCTTGCACACTATGGGAGAGACTTGGTTAACAGAAGATCAGTTTACCCCCCCGGACTGCGTTTTCCTTCCCTTGTGGTTGTTTGTTGCTCCTGTAGATTGTTTGGATTATATTTTGCTGTAGATCATATTTGAATCTTTTTTTTTTTTTTACTTAAAGGGGTATTCCCATCTCACAAATTTAGTTTGTATAGTTAGATATAGCCATACCAATATTATTACTAATAGAATGTATTTATGTAAAATGTACCGTTTAGAAGATTTGCCTATTTGTACATTCATTCGGCCTTATAAACTATGTTACTATGTTGCATTGTCCCACACACATCAGTCAGACTGTTGCCCCTAGTTACGGCCACCGTGGCCATGTAGTAGTGGTGGCCGGCTTGCTCTTCTTCAAACCCGCTCGGAGGTAACTACTGTATTGTGAACGTACATTGCATCAGCATGTGGAGACACATCTTAAGGTTGTAGCATTTTTGTCTGCACTTCCAAAATGCAGACAAACGGATCCTGTTCCAAGATCAATTCACCTCTATGGAGCAGGATCCGTTTATAAAGTCTGCGTTTTGGACTGATCCTGACTATTGCGTTTTGGACTGGTAGTGGTCAAAACGCAGATGTGAAAGTACCCTAAGATGTGTCTGCACCTGCTCATGCCATATGCGTTCACAATGCAGCAATTACCTCAGAGCGGGTTTGAACAAGAGCAAGCCGACCACCACTACTACATGGCCGCGGTGGCCGTAACTAGGGGCAACGGCCTGACTGATGTGTATAGAACAATGCCTATACAAATAGGCAAATCTTCTAAACGGTACATTTTATATAAATACATTCTATTAGTAAAATTATTGGTATGGCTATATCTGACTATACAAACTACATTTGTGAGATGGAAATACCCCTTTAATGCCCTGTTGATCCCCTGTACCATACCTAAATATGAAGAACTATGACGATTACGACTGTAATATAATATAAACTTGTATCTTGCTCAGTATCTCTCATTAAAAGCCATCACCAGTTGCCAGAGACTCCCAGGATGGATAAGGTTAAATAATCTGGACCACAGAGCGAGGAAGTTTAGTCTGCCTCCCAGTCCTGACACATCCCTGCCCATCTAATCATTATGGAGGGGCCGTTTGCAAATGAAGCAGCTTCCCCTGCCGCTGCCGCTTGCTAAATTGGTGACATCTGTCAGAGAGAGGATTAGTCATATTTCATTTAAATAAGTCACTGACTCCTGAAATGAACTGCAGGGTCTGACGAGGAGAGGAGGGGGAGGACTGTGGTGCTCATTGTTTGCGCCTCCAGCCTCCCTACTTTTCTCCCTTGTCTGCTGTGATAGATCTGACAAAGCTTTGCTATGTGTATACTACAGATTTGAAGGGTGGGGGAGTTGTGAAGTCTACCATTTTCAACAAAAAATGCTTGGTGTATCCGTTATTTAGTGAAGATTCATTATCCACATGATTGCCTGCAAAGAGGTGAGAAGATAGCCTAGAAAAAGTTAAAAAGTCCCACAACACTAACCGCCTGGGACAGTAGGGGAGTCATTTATTAAAACCGACGTTTAAGACACTGGTCTTAATAACCCGTATATCTGTTGCTGGATCCACCAAAGTTATCAAGAGGCGCTGTCTTACATTTAGACCATTTTCCTACATCTAAAACAGGTGTAGAAAATGGTAAATGAGACAAAGTAGCCACCTTTTGCTTTAATTACTGCTTTGCACACTCTTGGCATTCTCTTGATGAGCTTCAAGAGGTAGTCACCTGAAATGGTATTCCAACAGTCTTGAAGGAGTTCCCAGAGATGCTTAGCACCTGTTGGCCCTTTTGCCTTCACTCTGCGGTCCAGCTCACCCCAAACCATCTCGATTGGGTTCAGGTCTGGTGACTGTGGAGGCCAGGTCATCTGGCGTAGCACCCCATCACTCTCCTTCTTGGTCAAATAGCCTTTACACAGCCTGGAGGTGTGTTTGGGGTCATTGTCCTGTTGATAAATAAACGATGGTCCAACTAAACGCAAACCGGATGGAATAGCAAGCCGTTGCAAGATGCTGTGGAAGCCATGCTGGTTCAATATGCTTTCAATTTTGAATAAATCCCCAACAGTCTCACCAGCAAAGTACCCCCACACCATCACACCTCCTCCCCCATGCTTCACGGTGGGAACCAGGCATGTAGAGTCCATCCATTCACCTTTTCTGCGTCGCACAAAGACACTGTGGTTTGAACCAAAGATCTCAAATTTGGACTCATCAGACCAAAGCACAGATTTCCATTGGTCTAATGTCCATTCCTTGTGTTCTTTAGCCCAAACAAGTCTCTTCTGCTTGTTGCCTGTCCTTAGCAGTGGTTTCCTAGCAGCTATTTTACACAGTCTCCTCTTAACATTTGTTGTAGAGATGTGTCTGCTGCTAGAACTCTGTGTGGCATTGACCTGGTCGCTAATCTGAGCTGCTGTTAACCTGCGATTTCTGAGGCTGGTGACTCGGATGAACTTATCCTCCGCAGCAGAGGTGACTCTTGGTCTTCCTTTCCTGGGGCGATCTTCATGTGAGCCAGTTTCTTTGTAGCGCTTGATGGTTTTTGCAACTGCACTTGGGGACACTTTCAAAGTTTTCCCAATTTTTCAGACTGACTGACCTTCATTTCTTAAAGTAATGATGGCCACTCATTTTTCTTTACTTAGCTTCTTTTTTTTTGCCATAATACAAATTCTAACAGTCTATTCAGTAGGACTATCAGCTGTGTATCCACCTGACTTCTGCCCAACACAACTCATGGTCCCAACCCCATTTATAAGGCAAGAAATCACACTTATTAAACCTGACAGGGCACACCTGTGAAGTGAAAACCGTTTCAGGTGACTACCTCTTGAAGCTCATCAAGAGAATGCCAAGAGTGTGCAAAGTAGTAATCAAAGCAAAAGGTGGCTACTTTGAAGAACCTAGAATATAAGACATATTTACATTTGTTTCACACTTTTTTTGTTAAGTATATAATTCCACATGTGTTAATTCATAGTTTTGATACCTTCAGTGTGAATCTACAATTTTCATAGTCATGAAAATACAGAAAACTCTTTGAATGAGAAGGTGTGTCCAAACTTTTGGTCTGTACTGTATATAATTTGTGGTTCGCAAGTCGCAGATCTGCAGAATACGGATGAAGTCTGTGTGCCTTCAGCATTTTTTGCAGAGCCATTGGCTTCAATGGGTCCATGGGCCGCATTTTGTGGACATAATCTTTTTGCAGAATAGACATAGGGATGCGGAATGCACATGGATGATCCAATTACTTTCTGCATCCGTAAGTCCATTCCACAAAGGGATAGAACGTGTCCTATAACTGGCCGCAAGATGCAGACCATGGACCCATCAAAGTCAATGGGTCCACCAATATGTGCGGATGCAACACGGACATAATTCCACATGTGTTAATTCATAGTTTTGATGCCTTCAGTGTGAATCTACAATTTTCATAGTCATGAAAATACAGAAAGCTCTTTGAATGAGAAGGTGTCCAAACTTTTGGTCTGTACTATATATATATATATATATATATATATATATATATATATATACAGTACAGACCAAAAGTTTGGACACACCTTCTCATTCAAAGAGTTTTCTGTATTTTTATGACTATGAAAATTGTAGATTCACACTGAAGGCATCAAAACTATGAATTAACACATGTGGAATTATATACTTAACAAAAAAGTGTGAAACAACTGAAAATATGTCTTATATTCTAGGTTATTCAAAGTAGCCACCTTTTGCTTTGATTACTGCTTTGCACACTCTTGGCATTCTATTACGGAGCTTCAAGAGGTAGTCACCTGAAATGGTTTTCACTTCACAGGTGTGCCCTGTCAGGTTTAATAAGTGGGATTTCTTGCCTTATAAATGGGGTTGGGACCATGAGGTATGTCGGGCAGAAGTCAGGTGGATACACAGCTGATAGTCCTACTGAATAGACTGTTAGTATTTGTATTATGGCAAGAAAAAAGCAGCTAAGTAAAGAAAAACGAGTGGCCATCATTACTTTAAGAAATGAAGGTCAGTCAGTCCGAAAAATTGGGAAAACTTTGAAAGTGTCCCCAAGTGCAGTCGCAAAAACAATCAAGTGCTACAAAGAAACTGGCTCACATGAGGACCGCCCCAGGAAAGGAAGACCAAGAGTCACCTCTGCTGTGGAGGATAAGTTCATCTGAGTCACCAGCCTCAGAAATCGCAGGTTAACAGCAGCTCAGATTAGAGACCAGGTCAATGCCACACAGAGTTCTAGCAGCAGACACATCTCTACAACAACTGTTAAGAGGAGACTGTGTGCAGCAGGCCTTCATGGTAAAATAGCTGCTAGGAAACCACTGCTAAGAACAGGCAACAAGCAGAAGAGACATGTTTGGGCTAAAGAACACAAGGAATGGACATTAGACCAGTGGAAACCTGTGCTTTGGTCTGATGAGTCCAAATTTGAGATCTTTGGTTCCAACCACCGTGTCTTTGTGCGACGCAGAAGAGGTGAACGGATGGACTCTACATGCCTGGTTCCCACCGTGAAGCATGGAGGAGGAGGTGTGATGGTGTGGGGGTGCTTTGCTGGTGACACTGTTGGGGATCTATTCAAAATTGAAGGCATACTGAACCAGCATGGCTACCACAGCATCTTGCAGCGGCATGCTATTCCATCCGGTTTTTCGTTTAGTTGGACCATCATTTATTTATCAACAGGACAATGACCCCAAACACACCATCAGGCTGTGTAAGGGCTATTTGACCAAGAAGGAGAGTGATGGGGTGCTACGCCAGATGACCTGGCCTCCACAGTCACCAGACCTGAACCCAATCGAGATGGTTTGGGGTGAGCTGGACCGCAGAGTGAAGGCAAAAGGGCCAACAAGTGCTAAGCATCTCTGGGAACTCCTTGAAGACTGTTGGAATACCATTTCAGGTGACTACCTCTTGAAGCTCATCAAGAGAATGCCAAGAGTGTGCAAAGCAGTAATCAAAGCAAAAGGTGGCTACTTTGAAGAACCTAGAATATAAGACATATTTTCAGTTGTTTCACACTTTTTTGTTAAGTATATAATTCCACATGTGTTAATTTATAGTTTTGATGCCTTCAGTGTGAATCTACAATTTTCATAGTCATGAAAATACAGAAAACTCTTTGAATGAATAGGTGTGTCCAAACTTTTGGTCCGTACTGTATATATATATATATATATATATATATATATATACACATACACAGACACACATATATATATATATATATATATATATATATATATATATATATATACACACACACACACACACACACAATCACACACACATACATCTTATCTTTACTTTTTCAGTCCAAAACATAATTTTGTTAAATATGTAACCTTGCTCTATGAGGGATGTGGAAGACTTGCAGCAAGTATTCTGAGGGTTAAGTAGATAAAAGTAATTTCCTTCCCCTTGTATTTGATTCTTTAGCAGAGCCTTGGTGTGTAGAAGTGTTTGATGCTGCTCTACCCTGACCCGCTTCTTACAGGATTTCCTCTGGACTTCCTCTCTGCTTTGGGTCTCAGTTACAGGGATGACCCATGAGGTCTGCCAAGTGAGCCATAACACAGTCAAATAGAGTGTTCACAGGGGCCAAAACCCTCAACAGTCCCACTCACAGGCTCACCTAGCATGACAAGGCAAATGGCATCTGGTGAATCAAAAGTCAACACACGATTGATAGCAGATTGCTTCTATAGAGAGTGTTTTACTAAGGACTGTATAAGCTTATCCTAATTCATGTCAATTCTTCATTCAGGGTGGTTGAATAAAATCAACAAACTTCATTTTCTGTACACATTTTATTTAGGTTTAATATAATTTATGGTCAACAGAAGTCTATTAACAAGATTAAAGGGAGTGATTTAAAGAACGTCCATTAGGCTTAAAGAATAAAAGTATCCCAAAATACGACACTGCATCACCATGGATTATGATAACTATATCATTTAAAGATACAGAGAATTATCAAGTAAGGTAGATTTTGTCTCTTGCATATGCCACATCTTCCATCTCTCCAGGATATTTAGCTGTGACCACCAATATTTGCAGATCACAATAAAGGAAGCTGTAATACTATTTATCAGTCAAGAAAACTGAAATGTATAATAGTGGTTCTTAGGGAAAATGGCCTAAATCAGAGCAAAAAATATAAGGGGAATCAGAGTTACTGCTTCATATCATCACAATAGTCCCAGCAAAAATATAGCCACTCTTAATTTGAATGTGAATGAATGTTTTACATTTTCTCCTAAAATAGTTCTTTATGAGAACTACACTAGAATATACACTAGATTAATGTCATCTGCAACTGCCAATTTTGGTGAGACCAGCTGACCATGTAATGTGTATGGAAGCCTCCAGACTCTCCCCCCAATGGCAAATAAGCTGTTGAATTTCAGCTCTCAATCTTTAATTGCTTGGTCCCCTCTCAGTAGTGAGAACACATGCACACTTGGCCAAACTAAACACCAATGTGTGTGGAGGGCATCGAGAGCAATAGTTGTTGACCAAATGCTAAGCAGATATGAAATGTGCATTATCCGGGGCCAGTGTGGATGCGCTGATCACCTGCTGGATGAGGAAATGATTGTTCATCAATGGCTCTGTAAGGAGATGGGCGATGAAAGTAGAGATTGCTCATCCCCACACAACAAAGGTGATAACTTCATGTAAATGAAGCTCTGACTTCCGCTCATGATCAGGCAATTATTAGGAACAAGTGGTTTGGTTATGATGGGGAATTTAGTGATACAGTCTACTTGAACATTTTCTGACGTCATATGAGCATAAAGGAAAAATACCCTTACTTGATCAACAGGACAACATAAAGTAGTACTGGTGCTATCTAACCATCCATTTTAGTCATTTTTAATCAGGAGGGAATTGTCTTTTGATCTCTACAAATAGACTGAAAACATTGCTATGGTTTGTTAACAGACTATGACCTGCTGTTTCATTTAAATGAAGCAATTATATAATTTCATGCACATCCATTCACAGTGGAGATTTCCTAATCAAAATGTGCCAGAATTCTGACATAATTTGCACTAGACAACTGGGGTATTTGCTGTGTGCCATATTTATTAAAGGAGTTTTCCAGGACTTAGATATTGACACCTGTTATACCCATGTCTTTTCCTTTCAGCTCCGTCCACTGTATAGTTTACAGTTTAGATACCTGCTGAACCAGCTGATCAGTGGGTTGCCAGGTGTCAGACACCTCTGATCTGATACTGATGACCAATCCTGAGACACTTTGTTTGACCATTTTCTTGACGTTCAACGAGGAGATGTTTCTTAGCAGAAATGGGCTGTTGCTTAAGATGGATCACGGTGAACCAAAACAATTGATGAAAATGTAAATTTGGACAAGACGGTCTAAAGTAACTTTGATATATCTGCTGCATTTTTAGCCTGTCTCTTAAGTTTACACTACCATAATGTAGACAGCATTAGTAAATTTGTCCCAGAGTCTTTACCATGAGTGATATGGAATCACCAATAGCTTTGGCACCTTATCAACAAGTATTCAATTGTTCCAAGTGCAAATATACATTCAGAACTTTAACTTGTAACTGAAATCAATAGTTGACCCATCAGTTTCCACTTTAAAGCTTTGGCATTTAGCCTGAAACTATTTGAATATTTATCACAATAGGTGAATGCCCCCTAACAGTAGAAAGAAACTTTTTTGGGGTATTCACACAACCATATCCCTTTTGTGGTTTTCACATATGCACATCGTAGATCCACAAAATATGGATGCAGTTCATGTGCATCCTGCACTTTCCATGGGCTCCACTGAAAAAAATACCTATTCTTGGCCAAAAACAGACAAGAATAGGACATGTCCTATAAACTGCAGCTTATCCGCACAGATGTGCACAGCACACGGATGACTTGAATGTTCTGTCTGCATTTCTTGCGGTCCCACAGAAATGAATGGGTTGACGTGCGATCCGCATAAAATGCAGATTGGATATCAACCGAAAATATGGTCCTTGAATACACCCTTATCCAGAAGTTAAGATACTAGATGTGTGCTAATATTCATTTTTCCTTTGCCTGGTAAGCTGTTTCTGCCTCAGAAAACAAAACCATCGAAGCGCAGAAGAGCCCCATCCAGCTTAAAGGGAACCTGTCATCTCCAAAACACCCCCTGAACTAGAGTAAGAGGTGTATAGTGTAAGTGATTCTGAATCCGAATATGTAAGTTTTATTTTCATACTCATTTCCATTCCGACACTGTGCTCCCACAAACCTGCAGTAAAATGCACTCAGTGGACTCCGGTGCTCACTCACATAATGGAGAGGACTCAAAGAAGAGCCCTCTCAATGTATTTTACTGCTGGTTTGTGGGATCACAGCGTCAGAATGGAAGTGAGTATGAAGATAAAACTTACATATTCGGATTCAGCATCACTTACACTATACACCTCTTACTCTAGTTCAGGGGGTGTTTCGGAGATGACAGGTTCCCTTTAAGTGGTCTGAAAAATCACCTAGAAAAAACACTACAAGGGCTTTTCAACTCTGGGACTTCTAGTGGACATGAGTCAAGTTCAGGAAGCACAACTGTGTCTTGTTAGTTTGTTTCAGATGTTAAAAGCTTTGGAACTGTCTCTTTTTAATTACAGACATTTCCGCACTTGGAAGTCAGGCCTTAGAAAGGGGAAATAAAAAGGCTGTGTTGTGGATTCTAGATGATGAGTGGGCTTTAGTCTTAACTATTTTGTATCTGCATAGAAGCCTTTAAGGTTTGTCATATGCTTGCCGAGATATCAACCTGAAAAACTGAGGATGGTAGGAAGAGGGGCTATACACACAAACATATTCCAAATGTGTTATTCATCTGTATTACTTGCATGTGTCATGGCCTGATTGCATGTTTAACTGACCCAAACCCACAACATCATATAGATCTAAGATGCTCTGAGTTTAGGTCTGTCAAACCCATGGCAACCTCAAAAAATACAGTTAAAGTAAATGTTGACATCTCCAGCTCCAGTGTTCTATAAAGGAGCATTATTCATTGGAAGGTAGAATCTTTACACTTTTTGGAAAAACACCAATGCAATTTGTTATGCAGTTTTTGAGACAAAGCCAGAAGTGGGTCCAGCAGGAAAGAGAAGTATAAGTCATTCTTTCATATTTCCCATTACTTTTGAATTCTCTCATTGCTTTGGCTAGAACTGATGCAAAACTTCAGTTGTGGTATTTCTCTAAAATGCTTTGTATGAAACCACCCTAAAAGTATTAACTTTAGGAGTTACATACAATGGGATCTAAATGATCAGGGGGAAATAGTCCAAAAAAGGAACTTGAAACAGTCTGTTTTCTTGGCACTAAGAGTTCCCATTTTGTCTTGTGGCTCTGTTCAGGAAGCAGAACATGATGTTTAATTGACAGCAACCTGATTAGCTAACTACAGGAAATAAACAGAGACTGTCTTCAGTCAACCTGCTTCCAATCTGCACATTTGATCCATGGGCTCTCTCAGGGGCAGTCTCTCCCTCCTGTAATAAATTTATGAGACCTGTCAGTGTGGCATTAGTGTGTATCAGTGGGAAATGAATAAGGTCTAACTGCTCTAATGTTCTCTGCACAATGGCACAGCAGCCACGTTCTTGATAGCATTGATTATCTTATACTTGTATGTTAAAAAAGAATGTCTCAGACAATGCTTATTAACCGGCTTTGTTTCCAAGATTGTAGAATATGGCCTGCTTACAAAAATAAAACTATGTGCAGAGGGTGATTGTCCTTTAAAGGATACAACACTGCAAATCTCATGCCCATACAACATTACACGCATGTGGAAGATCAGGATTAGAATCTAATACACCATATTACCACAGTTACAAGTGCCACATACAAATGTCTACGTGTCAAGATCTGAAGACTATAAAATCTGGGGCGACAAGCACAATTTTCCAATTTTCCATGCTACTCAAATTCATATACACAAGATTCCATTCTACCTTTTCTTGAATTTCTTCAAGGATGTTCTCATCATACTACCAAAACCAAAAACTGGGTGTATTGGCATTACAACCATTGGATGGCCACATAGAGATACCTATAGCGTAAGAAATTCCCAACAGAGTATAGCAAAATCATAGTTTTTTCTTTCAAAGCTGGTCACTTCATGGCAAACATTTCAGGATATATTGAGCCAACATCAAGGAAAAGAATGGCTCTCTCCAAATAGGTTCTCAGTTTGGAAAAACTGAGAACCTATTTTATAAAAATTTTATATGGCTGGTTAACAAACACCATATCTATATCAATAACATCTATATAAGGCTTATAATTCTGCAGCATAGTCCAACCTACATGCAGGCATACAGTAACTGTAATAAGAGAAAGCTTTCTAGGACATAATCAAACTGGAAGAATTGTCTCTGAAAAGTAAGATGCGATGAGGGAAACAAACATAAATCTACACCATGAACCCAACTTTAGAGTGGGGGTGTCTAGGCTGCAGCTTTACAGCCACAATGACTGCAGTTTCTCACAACTTACCGACCACTACTTTATTTTAAGCAAGAAAACATAAATCAGAACATTACGGAGTACTGCAGCATTGTCAACCACGCATGTTACATAGCTACTAGCTAAACACATGTTCAGATATGTCCAGACTTCCCCATTAACACACATACCTTTTTTATTTCAGCATTTTAAATCCAATAAATATTTAATCCAATAAATTCAACATGTTTGATCCATCTTTTACTCAACGTGGGGGATGGGCTTGGCTCCTGCCATGGACATTGGATTTTTGGCAGAGCCTGCAAAAATCATCAAGCTTGGCTGACTTTCATGTAATGTATATGGTGACTTTAGGGCTCTAATTCCACTGTTATATCTACTAATCTGGAGTTTATCAGTAAATGTAAGATAACGTTGCCAAAATGTAGGTGAAGATGACACATTACAGAATATAGCAGTATTATAACACCCTATGTATACTATTTCTGCATATCCTTAGAGAATTTTAAGTTCACTTAATTTCACAGCAATTGCCAAGAAATAGTCCTCTCATTTAGACAATGAATGCATGAAATGTGCTCTTTTAGAGGTGGTAACATAGAATTTACTGTTCCTGAGATCAGTGTTTTAGACAGGCAGCCATGCTCATTACAGTATATACTTGTAATTATGGTATAGTGACATTTAGAGATCTAAACTTTGTATGTACAGTATACCATGTGAATAGGTCATTTTCACATTGGTTCCCTGGTTTATAGGTTGATTAACCATACAGTTCTTCATCTATGACAGAAGACTTCTTGCTGGTGAAAAGGGCTATACAAGACAGCTGTACCCTCTGGTGGAGGTCAAGGATCCTTTTATTCTGTTCTACTCGGGTCAAATTTAGTGTATAACACTGTGCCAGCCAAAGCATTTTTAACAGATGAATACCCCTATACCTAGCTTACAACACTAAGAATAGTAATGAAACTTTCAATGAAATAAATCACAGTTTAGAGGCCTGGCTGCCTTAAGTAAAAAAGAAAAAAAGAAAACACTTATTTCCCCACAAATACTAATGACTTTCTGTACCATGTACATATGTGCCTGGTCACATCGGGATCATGTGTTCCCTACAAACAGTAGAGAGGCTTGTGCTTTTCCGTGTCTGTCTGTCCTTTCTATCACCCCCATTCCTCTCCCTCCCCCTTCCTTTGTCTATTGTTTATCCAGATCTAACTAACCCTGGGCGGGCTGAGGGCGCCTCATGCCTCACACAGTCCCAGAGCGGGCTCCACTTTTCCATATTCAAGACAGCGGTTGCCATGGCAACCAGGCCTAAACCTGCCAGCTGACCTGCGAGGCAGACTTGCTTCTGAAGCAGTATGTCTCCGTTCAGGAGAATCTCATTAATTCTAAAATAGAAATCATTTATGCATACAGCGTGCATACACCCTCCCTTCCAAAGGAGCAAAGATTTTTCTTTCTGGGTTTTTATTTTTTTCATTTTTTTTTGGTTGAAATACATACATATGTTTCTCAGTAGTAAAAATTATCTAGAGGAGTTTTATTTTAGAATGAAAAATATGTCTTTCAAACTATTGCCATTATTATTTCTTAAAGGAGATGCTTTATAAAATGCATGTAAGGGATAGCACACAGCTGTTACCCTAAACGTATGAGTGATATGATATGATACATATATATACACACACACCTTTCTTGGATTTTCAAATTTGAGACATAGGACCATACACAAGCCAGTTATATCTAGTTAATTGCCCGAATCCTTTTGGAGAAAATCTCTATCTGTAAAATATATATCGTAAGCTTTCCTAATAGACTGTAGGCTCCTGAAAGCAAGAAAATCACTCAAATTGTTTGAAGTGCTGATTAGTTTGTTACACTGTCATGTCTGATTTTGTTTGTACAGGTACCCTCTAATTGTAAAGTGCTGAGGAATATGTTGACACTATATAAAAATATATATATTCTATAAAATTACCCAAATTTCTGCATTGGTTGCTAATAAAATGTGGTTTGATGGTTATCTAAGTCACAATTATAGATAAACAATCTAATAACACACTTACAGTTGTGCCACTGATGCCGGTTATTGAGCACACTGAGTAAATAGTGTCTATAGTGCAGGGAGAAAACGTAAGTGAACACTTGTAACCTGTAGTTCCCCCTTTAGTAGAAGTCCCCTCCACCAAAAGTTTACTGTAGCTTCAAATAAAATATGTAGACTTTTAAGGTGGAATTTTGGACTATTCTTTCCTGCAAATGTGCTTCTGTTCGTCAGTGTTTCTGGGAAGCCTTGCATGTACAGTCCTTTTCCGGTCATACCATAGCATCTCCCTAGGGTTAAGGTCAGGACTCTTGGTCATTCCGAAATACAAACCATCTTCTTTTTCATCCATTCTTTGGTTGATTTTCTTGTGTGCTTTGGGTAATTGTCTTGTTCTATCACCCAGTGTTTCTTCTTCAGGTCATGGACTGCTGCTCAGGCTAGTTTCACATCTCCGGCAGCATTTCTCCAGATCTTCCACTGCCAGCTGCAGACGGAATGCCTGCCAGCCCCGTTAAATATAACGGGGTCTGGCGGAGATCCGGACGCAATCCAGAAAATATGCCGAGAATCAGCCGGACAGAGACCACTGCATGCTGCGTTTTTTTGCCTGGCCGATTCCTAGCATTCTCTGCCGCAACTGGCTGCTAGATGACAATGCCGGAGATGTGAAACTGGCCTTACTTCTCCTGTAAAATTTATTACACCTTAGAATTTATTGTTCCCCCAACAACTGCAAAGCTTTAAAACCATGGGGTAGTCAAGCTGCCCCAAACCATGATGCTCCCTCCACCCTGCTGTACAGCTGGGATAAGATTTTGGTGTTGGCGTGCAGTATTCTTTTTCCGCTATGCATTAAAGGTCTGTCTATAATTATAATTTAGACAACAATATAACCCCATCTTATTAGTAATCAATGCAGAAAGCCTTGCATCTATCTATCTATCGCACAATGCGATAGATTTTAATTTACAGTAGAGAGGAACATTTGTACAGTATGTCCTATTCTCTGTCCATGGTACTGAAAGCTAAGGTGGTCATAAAAGGCCAATACGATCCATGCAAACTTATCAAAGATGAACACTGACAGTTGCAGTTCTATTGACAGAATAACAATGATAGATGAGGTCCATGGTATAGCATGCAAATAAATACAATTTCTCTCTCTCTCTCTCTCTATATATATATATATATATATATATATATATATATATATATACATATACATATACACACACACAGTACAGACCAAAAGTTTGGACACACCTTCTCATTCAAAGAGTTTTCTGTATATGAAAATTGTAGATTCACACTGAAGGCATCAAAACTATGAATTAACACATGTGGAATTATGTACTTAACAAAAAAGTGTGAAACAACTGAAAATATGTCTTATATTCTAGGTTCTTCAAAGTAGCCACCTTTTGCTTTGATTACTGCTTTGCACACTCTTGGCATTCTATTACGGAGCTTCAAGAGGTAGTCACCTGAAATGGTTTTCACTTCACAGGTGTGCCCTGTCAGGTTTAATAAGTGGGATTTCTTGCCTTATAAATGGGGTTGGGACCATGAGGTGTGTCGGGCAGAAGTCAGGTGGATACACAGCTGATAGTCCTACTGAATAGACTGTTAGTATTTGTATTATGGCAAGAAAAAAAGCAGCTAAGTAAAGAAAAACGAGTGGCCATCATTACTTTAAGAAATGAAGGTCAGTCAGTCTGAAAAATTGGGAAAACTTTGAAAGTGTCCCCAAGTGCAGTCGCAAAAACCATCAAGCGCTACAAAGAAACTGGCTCACATGAGGACCGCCCCAGGAAAGGAGGGCCAAGAGTCACCTCTGCTGCGGAAGATAAGTTCATCCGAGTCACCAGCCTCAGAAATCGCAGGTTAACAGCAGCTCAGATTAGAGACCAGGTCAATGCCACACAGAGTTCTAGCAGCAGACACATCTCTACAACAACTGCTAACAGGAGACTGTGTGCAGCAGGCCTTCATGGTAAAATAGCTGCTAGGAAACCACTGCTAAGGACAGGCAACAAGCAGAAGAGACTTGTTTGGGCTAAAGAACACAAGGAATGGACATTAGACCAGTGGAAATCTGTGCTTTGGTCTGATGAGTCCAAATTTGAGATCTTTGGTTCCAACCACCGTGTCTTTGTGCGACGCAGAAAAGGTGAACGGATGGACTCTACATGCCTGGTTCCCACCGTGAAGCATGGAGGAGGAGGTGTGATGGTGCTTTGCTAGTGACACTGTTGGGGATCTATTCAAAATTGAAGGCATACTGAACCAGCATAGCTACCACAGCATCTTGCATCGGCATGCTATTCCATCCGGTTTGCATTTAGTTGGACCATCAATTATTTATCAACAGGACAATCAACCCAAACACACCTCCAGGCTGTGTAAGGGCTATTTGACCAAGAAGGAGAGTGATGGGGTGCTACGCCAGATGACCTGGCCTCCACAGTCACCAGACCCAATCGAGATGGTTTGGGGTGAGCTGGACCGCAGAGTGAAGGCAAAAGGGCCAACAAGTGCTAAGCATCTCTGGGAACTCCTTGAAGACTGTTGGAATACCATTTCAGGTGACTACGTCTTGAAGCTCATCAAGAGAATGCCAAGAGTGTGCAAAGCAGTAATCAAAGCAAAAGGTGGCTACTTTGAAGAACCTAGAATATAAGACATATTTTCAGTTGTTTCACACTTTTTTGTTAAGTATATAATTCCACATGTGTTAATTCATAGTTTTGATGCCTTCAGTGTGAATCTACAATTTTCATAGTCATGAAAATACAGAAAACTCTTTGAATGAGGTGTGTCCAAACTTTTGGTCTGTACTGTACATACACTATAAATCTATACTTGTGTATGCTTATGTGGTTGCTGTTTTATTTTCACAAATAACAGTTAATCAGCTGGAAAGAAAAATATATTACTTCCCATTATGTGAAGTTGAGCCCACCTGAAAGTTCTGCATACAGAACACAATGTTTTTTGTTGTAAGATTTTTAGAAAACGTAGCTCAAGAGGACAAACAAATCTAAGGAAAGGCCCCCATGTACCAGGTCATTTTGATTTGCAAGTATTCTTATGAGCCTTAACAGGGCACAATCTAATAGTTCAACTTCATTTTTCTCAACAAAAATCACAACAAAGAGCATTTTCACTTATACAAAAATGTTTTTAAAAAGTCATCAGTAACTATGAGTCTGTGAAAATTATATTTAACTGTTTCTTACTTTGAATCTTTATGCATTTGATGTTTATTACAAGTGACAGCAGAAACTGGCAGCCATTACAACTCGTAGGGATTGGCAGATTAAAAATGGCAACTCTGAGTTAGGCTGCCTGTACACAATCAGGTTTTTAGATAAAGTTTTTGAAGCTAAAACCAGAAGTGGATTCAAAAAGTAGAGTAGTAGAATCTGCGCTCTCTCTCCTTTATGATCTACATCAGGTTTTAGCTTCAAATCTGCGCCTGAAAACCTGATCAAAACCCAAACGTGTGTGGGCCACCTTAGGGTCCTTTTATACGTGAAGGTAAATTGGTTTGATAAAAAAACATTTTAAAAAAAGGATTGCTATAATGTCGCCATGATCTAAATACCCTTTAAGATTATAGTAAGTTCTTAGAAGCCAAGACTGTTTTCTACCTATTAACTCCACATACATAGACAACATCAGAATCATAAAAGCAGGATGTTAACAGGTCCTCACACATGCCCCCCCCTGCATATTACCATTGTTGGAAATCTAAGCAACAACATGTACACAAAGCCAAGGTAGTGAGATAATGGTTGGCTATTTACACTAGCTTCTAATCGTGGGCAAGTCTGCTACATAGGAGTCAATAACAAGAGGACTACTGGATTTAAGTGACACCTATTGTAGACCACAACTACACAGAGCAAAAGGGACTCAGATACAGCACATCACTTGTATATAATTTAGAAATAAATGCGCCATTAATACAGAGGTAAGAAGGGATTAGATGGTTTACATTTGACAATACAGAAAGGAGGCACATACTGTAATCCACATTGGTTTTGTAATGAATCCCCTTTTTTCCCTCCCACCCCATTTCTTCATGAGCTGTCAATACTAAATGGGTTTCCAGAGGAACGCAGTGGAGAGCGGTGGCTCCCTGCCGAGGGTAATGTTGGGCTAGCAGGGCAATGCAGCAAAAGAGAGACACGTCTTGTATCCCAGGCAACAATCCAGTAAGCACACTGCAGCAGCATGGTACAGACAAAATGACATTTGTCACTTGTGAAGTTGTGAAATGCCTAATGAAACATAAGGGCCTCCGACTGCAACAGCATGCTGGTAATAACAGTCTGATTGGATGTTTTACTCCTATAGGCTGTCTACATGTGGAAAGAGGAAGCGGCAGATCTGTACTAAAGTATACGTCTGACACGTCAGCATGCATAAATATATACTGAGTGTCACAAATTGTTAAAGGTGCACAAATTAAATTGATCCAAATCAAATACCCAAAGTGCAAGTATATGAGAAAAGAAAATATTTCATTATGGGCATACATGTGGTACCCTACTCAGGGGTATATTGAACTTTGACCGCAAGATATTTCCCGCATCAGGTGGAAGACTAACAGCCCAGGTTTTTATGGGTACTTTGATAAAGTTTTAAATGTTGGATTGCATTAAAATCTGATGTATATAGATATATGGACTGATGCCTTAAATTAATGGGTCAATGCCTTATTTTGCGGATAAGGCGAATTACACTGCTGCACTACTTTTAAAGGTAATGAGGGGTATTTACTAATTTCTTTACGCCACAAAAGTGGTAGAAAAAAGTCACAAATTATGGTGCACGAGTGAAGGGGGGCTTAGCACTACAGCAGCTGGTTTTACTATAACTTACACCAGAAACTGCGGTCAGTTATAGCTGTAGTATACTCTTAATTTTTTTAAGAGTAGGGATGAGCGAACTTGTGTTTCAAGTTCGGCGTACAAGGTTCGGACTTATGGTCCGTGGTAGCAGAATCCTTAAAGGGGTATTCCCATCTCACAAATGTAGTTTGTATAGTTAGATATAGCCATACCAATATTATTACTAATAGAATGTATTTATATAAAATGTACCGTTTAGAAGAATTGCCTATTTGTATATCCATTGTCCCACACACATCAGTCAGGCTGTTGCCCCTAGTTACGGCCACCGCGGCCATGTAGTAGTGGTGGTCGGCTTGCTCTTGTTCAAACCCGCTCTGAGGTAACTGCTGTATTGTGAACACACATTGCATGAGCATACGGAGACACATCTTAGGGTACTTTCACATCTGCGATTTGGACGCTACCAGTTCAAAACGGTCAGGATCCGTTCAAAACGAAGACTTTATAAACGGATCCTGCTGCATAGAGATGAATTGATCTTGGAACAGGATCCATTTCTCTGCGTTTTGGAAGCGCAGAAAAAAATGCTACAACCCTAAGATGTGTCTCGGCATACTCATGCAATGTGCTTTCACAATATAGCACTTACCTCAGAGCAGGTTTGAACAAGAGCAAGCTGGCCACCACCACTACTACATGGCCGCAGGGGCCGTAACCAGGGGCCTGACTAATGTGGTTGGGACAATGGATATACAAATAGGGAAATCTTCTAAACGGTACATTTTATATAAATACATTCTATTAGTAATAATATTGGTATGGCTATATCTAATTATACAAACTACATTTGTGAGATGGGAATACCCCTTTAATGGAATTCTTAGATATGCCAAACTTGAAAACACAAGTTCTCTGAACACTGATTAAGAGACATCGGCCTCTAAATAAATTAGGATCATCTCACTCTGGTGCAGACAAATCAAGACTGGATTATGGGAACGCCAATCTCGATAAATGTTCCTCAATGTGTCATCAGAAAATGACCTATTGTTTAACTCAAGTTTTTAAAATTTTATATTGTGGCATTTGTTCCTACTATCAATGAGTTTTATATAAACCATTATCTCGAGTTCTAGCAGGTCCCATGGATTCTATAAGATATCTATGTAGAAAATGTCATGCAGTACACCCCAGATCCGGCAAGCTCTGATTTTGAACTTTGTTTCGAGGAAAAGTAGGTACCCTTGATACTTCCAGTGGACAGTGAATTCTTTTTATGGTTTGTTTGCTCTGTAAGACTAACACAATAACTCCTACAGAAGCAACCTGTCATCCAGCCTGTTTACACATGCTGTATCACGTCTATTTCTGGGTAGCAAAAATATAATCTACAAGAAGATATATACCAGAGATGTGGTTATCATTCACAAAAGAGCAGCCACCATCTGCTAATGATTGAAGACTACAAGGAGAAACCGGTTTGTAGGAAAACAAGCTATTTGTTGCTAGGAAGGAGGTTATGATCAGGCTGGTGATGCTACTTAATTCCTTTAAAGCAAATGTCTGGATTCAAAAGCAAACTGGACAACAGGATTGACCTGTATTAAAGAATATATGATTACCTACTTACTGCAGGACCAGTTGCAAGAAACTACTAACCAGTTTGGAGGTGAGAGAAATGCCTTTGTACAGTTGCTAGTGACACCTTAGGAGCCTTTAGAAAAAAAATCATAGGAATCGGCCAACCCCTTTAAGAAGGCTAAAGATCATTCCTGGGTAGAATTTGGTAGAATTTAAGAGTGAGTCGGAAACATATCGATAGAAGCAGGCTATATCTATTGGGATGGGCACAGAGTAAAATAACTAAAATGACACTATAAGGTGGCTATCATTAGGGAAATACCTACTAAACTGAAGTAGAGGGTGAATTTTCTTGCTAAAGGCACCCATATATTGAAAGGGTACAGCACCTATCCTATTTCGTAAAATGTCATTTTTCATCCTTTGAAAACTTTGCTTAAAGTGCAGCTACATTGTAGAAAGTGAATGGCTGTACCGGTCTAGTAATATGTAAAAGCTACATAAATGCCTGTGTATAATATATAATCTATGAAAACATATCACATCATGTACAGAGGTATAACGCCATGATACTTACTAGGTCCACTAGCTAGAGCAGAAATGTCCATGTATGTAGTGCTTCACAAGTGCCTAAAATCGATGTGTGAGATTTACTTTTAATAAGACTAAAAGTTTCTGATCAGCATAATGAGAACCCTAGTTACGACATTTGCCAGTGATGGCTAACCTCCGGCACTCCAGCTGTGGTGAAACTCCCAGCATGCTCCAATCATTTCTATGGAAATCTCAGAACAGTCAAGCAAGTGTACATCTTTGGGAGTTGTAGTTTTACCACAGCTGGAGTGCCAAAGGTTAGCCATCACAGACATATGCCATCTTGGGGAACAGGAAAACAGTTACCACCATATCATTGCATAGCCCTGCAAGTAGTGAGCAGCTGCCAAAATACTAGAACAACCAGCCAGGAAGATAAAGTAGAATAGGGCCCTTTGTAGTACTGAGCTCGCCTTGTTCATATTAAAGATTGATAACTGTATTACTACCAAATCCTCTCCCTTCGTTCTAAGCACGTTCTGAATGCTTTGACAATATAGGGCACCATGAGGAATTGCTCACTTTTAACAAAACTCAAGCCTTAAAGTCTATTTATGAATATATTATTTCTCTTGCATATATAGCACCTACATATTCCACAGCCATTTTACAGACACTTGGGGTCATTTTCAACAGCCCCTTTGTCATAAACTGGCATAAAATTGTCTGAAACCGGGGTTTGCAACTTTTTAAATATTATTGCAAATAATTCTCTTTGCACTTTTCGAAAAGGGGGCATGGTGAGAGCAGGGTCATCGTCCCTCTACATATTTTAAAGGGGTTATCCAGGTAAATATAATGATGACCTATCCTAAGGATGGGTCATCATTATCACATTGGCGAGGGTCCGAGTTGAGACCAGAGATCAGCCCTTTCAGGGAGCTGCCACGTTTAGTGGAGCTCTGGTGAGTGGAGCCAGCTCCCAGCAGCTTTCCAAGCACAGTGCAGTACATCGTATAGCAGCTCTGCTTTGTAATGCAGCTCAGCCCTATTCACTTCAATGGGGCTGAGCTGCAAATAGGACATGTGTCCCATGTACAGCAACGTCACATGGCTAGGAAGGGGCTGTGGTGCTCATGGAGCGTCTGTCTCTTCTAACAGGTGATCAGCAATGGTCCCGGGTGTCTGACCCCCACCGACCTATCCAGATGATGGATCATCAATATAAATTATCAGATAACCCATTTAAACGATGGGGGGCAAATCATATGAATGGTATTGTAAAAGCAGTGAGATAGAATGAAATACTCCCAACATTGCTCCATAGGAAGTGAAAGGAAATAGTTGGGTATATAAAGTGCTTTCATTTGATAATATATCTACCACTACCCAGACTGAATAGAGACTACATGGGAACATATCAATATTGCCTGGTCTGATCCTGGTCCTCTCTACAGTGAACAGGGGTACCCAGCACAGAGAGAGACAAGGTACAAATGGTAATCAAATACACAAGACCTGCGTCATACAGGCTTTCCTGTTGACTCTTTGGTTATTGATTAACCAAGCAGTAGCCCCACTCTGTAGATAAGCAAGCCAAATTCATCATAGCCCTCAACCAATACAATACATTAGGTGCCATTGTGTAGGGCCTGGGTAAAGGTCATCTCAGGAAGACAAAGTGTGATGAATTAATGCAATTTATCAATCACTCAATACACTGGTGTAGGGTTTCCTTGTATGGTTAAGCACACAATACCTGTATAATCAGTCTGTAACATTATACCTGAAATCTCAAACATTCTTACATTTTTCTTTGTAGCATTGTAATGCCAAACAACATATCATGTGTACTTTTCTTCTTTCTGAAGTCATTACGACTGAGTTCATACCTGTGTCAGAGGCTTTGTTAGGAGCCTCCATGGCAGATTTCATTACATTTGATGGAAAAAATAACACAGACTGTAGCACTTTTTTCCCAATAAAACAATGTATATAAATGATATATTTATAGGTAATATTAAAGGTTTTGTCATAACGTTGCTGCAATACAGCCCTTACTATACAGTATCATGCCATTGCTTCTGGTTACTACATCATATTGGTGCACAGAATGGTTTCACCACAAGCATATGACACGTTCCTTTCGATGACGTGTCATTACATACACAGAAGTATACAGAAGGAGCAATGTGAGACTGGACAGCCATGGCACAGAAACAGAGCATGATTAACATTCTAATTGACTGGTTTATGCAGTTTTGTTAATCCAGGAAAAATTCTAAAAGTAATATTTAAAATTTACTATTAATGCTGGGATTAACAAAATCTCAAAAATGGTAGCAATGTGAACAATGGAGTGGGAATAAATAATAAAAAATGAAGACCGCTTAACGCCAAGTCCAACATCTGTCTAATAGAATGTCTACACAAGAGAAATTGCAGCATTTTGTATACAAGTAAGTCCTCAAAGCGGTCTAAAAAACCAGAGTCCAAAAATCTTTCTGCATTCTTAGAAGTTTAACAAAGCCAGGTTTCACTTTAAGGCCTAGTTTCCAACTGTGAGGTTATCCTGGCATGACTCCACACTCTGAAATGGTTGACACGCATACAGCAAAAGAAGAGCCAGCGGGGATGATCAGGAGCACAGTTGCTGGCTTTTGCGCAACCGCCTCCTGCCCGTCCCTCCAGCCTGTCGGCTGCAGTAATGATGTCCAGATGTGACTGGCCTGATACAGTACATGCTGGCAGCCGGGTGGATGGGTGAGTCCTGGCCAAATAACACTTTACTTGTTCTTCTGTAAGAAGCATCTGTTGTAAGTACCCCCTTCTTACATTGTGCTGCAACCTTTCTTTTCCACAACCTACATTACCAAATGTATTTTATATTCTTATGCACTTAAAAATACATTTCTCCTTTTATGCACTTCAGTTTTTTTCCCCAGTTGTAAAAGGATTAAGATGATTTTTTTTTAAATATATATTTCTAGTTTAGGATGTGTTTTTCCACCTGAAGCATAATACAAAGACCGCTAGTTTTTTCTGTAGGCTTGGTGTACAAATGACAAAGATAGCCTTGTTCTGCTTGTCAACCTGGCATTGCATTTTCCATGCTTGTACACCTGTACTAGATCTACCTGAAACTCACCTATGCCGGGTCCAACAGGTTTTTCTTGACTAGATTCCTAGCCAAAGTTTTTATTTAGAATTACAACTTTTCACCAATCATCAATTCCTGAAGGAGACACAGGAGACTCCATATAGTTTCTATTATGTAACCTTGCTCTTCAAGATGTCTAATTAAAAGGTCATACTAACCATGTATGTAGTTTAACAGCTCAAATAGTGATGTAATAGATTAGAAAAACAAAATAAAAAATAATCCACACTTTTTACATGGGACATATGTGATAATTATGTTTGCACATGTCATTACAGGCATATGGCAGAAACCAAAGGTCAAGATCTGGCAGGTGTCAAATCCAGATGTCAAAGTGAATCCACAGTTAGAAAAATCCAGCAATGAACAATCTGAGTATTGTTTTACAAACCGTCATTTACACACATTATCATTATGGTTCTACCCGATATTTATTCCAATAACTTTTCTATTATTATCAGCTTCTTTTTAGTGTCCTTATGCCCTAAAATACAACATTATACATGACACAAGCTCTCATAAATATGGATGCCATGGGGAAACAGTGGACTATTAGATTATAATACAAATAATTATAAAATAATGACATATTATACTAATACACCTGTGATAGTAGTAAAACCGCTTCATTGGAAGGTAGACAGTAATAGAAATGATTAGATTACAGTTCAGTGGAATCCTACAATTTGAAATGCTTTCTAGATAAAACTATAGATGCTCTAGATAGGTCCATAGGTATGAGAAGTCACAGCAAATGTCCATCTCTCTTTTTTAAATCTGTATTCAGCTGAATTAACACAGCCCCACTCAGGGAATTTGCAAGAAGAAAGGTATCCAGAGGAAATGGTTAAAGAAGGAATGAATGCCCAAATCAAAATGTAATGTACCTAGTCAGAGACTATGGGGGGAATTTATCATTAGGAAAATATTTGAAGTCAGTTTTGCTTCAGTCTGTGTTGGAGTACTTTCTGCCACATTTATCAAATGTCACAGGTTGTTTGATAAATGTGGCTTGTCCTTAAACCTAACACTTCTGTCTAGAGAAGCTACTCCACTTTCCCTACTCCACCCTCCTCCTGGAGTGAGATTGCGACTATTTTGCGACTTTTTTTAAAAAGTCGCAATGATAAATCTGGAGTGAAACTCATTAACATGGCTAACCACACCCACTTTTCCACCCATATTACAAACTGGAGTGAGTTGTGTACACATACAAAAAGTCGCAAAAAAATGCGCAAAAAAGTCGCAAAAGCCCTATCGTGCGACTTTTTGAAGACAGAATTCTGGAGTGAAGATGTGATAAATCAGGGCCTATGAGAGAAAAACAAATGATATCCACAAGGGTCTCAGGATATATTTCAGAAGTAAATGCAATACTAATTAAATTATTTTGCCATCCACCTCCTAATCTGCATATGAAAGAGCTTGATATGAAGGACAGGATGCAGTCATGTGGGGTTGGTGGTGGGCTACCTTTAGTTTAGACTGCAATCATATTTTGATTGTGTATGTATGTAGATACATTCACATCAGATATTACAACTAGTGTTGAGTGAACTTGTGTTTTCAAGTTTGCCTTCCAAGGTTCGGGTTATCTAAGAATTCCGTTATGGATTCCACTACTACTCATCCCTAATTACAACTAAAAGCCTGACTGAAACACATTCTGGGACAAAGGTACCATAGAACAGATCATATAACTCTTATGAGGCCCATGGAATTAGGAGGGCCAGCACTCTGTATAATTGGATTCCAACACAGGTTCTCACAATTCAGTAGCACACAAAGTTGTGGTGAATTGGCCCAAGGATAATGAAATGGGCATGAATAAGGAAAATAACCACCTCACCCTTTTGTCTAGGTAGCATTTTTGTTATAGGAGTTTGTCCTACATCAGATGACAGTTGTAAAGTGCCCACTGAAATGATAATATATACCAGGATGCAATGACCAGGGCAAATCCTACAAAATTATAAGAATCTTAAGAGATACAAATGTCAACTACCAGTTTTAGGTTTTCATTTGATATCCTCTTTAAAATGGCAGCAACAAAAATCTTACATGATATTTTCTCTAATACACTATTCACCAAATACAGGAAGTATTGCTTGTATTCCTGCAATCAGAGGCACATGAATTTCACTTCTTTAGTCTTCATTAAAAATTACCTGTTTTTTTTTTTTAATATACTCATGAGGAAAGAAAAAACAAAAAACAAACAAACAGTAATGTAGCATGGAAAACGTTAACCAAATAGAAACCTTATGTCTATTAAACTTTATGCAGGAAATAGACCACCACTCTAGAACTGCATGAACGGAAGATAAGGAAGTTTTTACTGAAGCAATAATTTACATTTAAAATATACCGTAACGTGGATGTTTTTCTTCTAATCCAAGCACTGAACACTTTAAAAGCAATATTTCCATTGCACATTGATTGGGAATCAGACAGAAAGGCTACAGAATATCTTCAGAATGTTCTTGCATTGTGGCACAGGCAATGGGTTTTATTTTTCCGTGCTACTGACGTTAAAGGGTGATGAAAGGGATACTCCCTTGGTTTCTATAGCTATTTTTGTATCTTGTGATTTTCACCACAAGTTTTAGAAATATTTATAAGTTACAAGTTTTAGAAATATTTTTTATTATTTTTTACCATCATTGCAACATGCCACCTTAGGCCCCATTCAACTGACTGTGTGACTGCCGTGCCCATGTTGTGGACCACAAAAGATAGAACATGTCCTATCTTTGTGGAGATTGAAGACCCATTGAGGTTAATAGGTCTACATCACATTGTGGATTGCACAAGACTGGTGCCCATGTTTTGTGGACCCGCAGTTTTCTGTTTGCAACATGGGCACAGCAGTCACATGGTCGTGTGAATAGAGCCCAAGTCAAAACTAGAACTAAAAACGAAGCCACAGGGTCAACATGGAAGGCTACTAATCTACTGGAGCATTGTAAGCCAAACCATTTACCTGGAATATATACCACAATGCTGTCTCACCAAATGAAAAAAAAATCAAACATAAAACATAAAATAATGTGTCATCAAGGACAGGAAACCAAATGGTGCCAAACATATTAGAAATGGCTAAGGCTCTTCACATTGACATTTTAACTAATAATTGGTCCGTCAGGTTTCCATTTTTCACTGCAGAGAATAATGCAGCTTGCTTCATTACTCTAACCACCAAGGAGAAACCTGATGAAAAAGACTTAAAGATGTAGTCCCATCAAAATAAGTTATCATCTATCCTGCAACTGACCGATGGTGGTTCTACTAACGGGACTCCAAACGATGATAATGGGGTCCCTGAGTCCCCAGAGTGAATGGGGCGACCCTCGCACATGTGCACACTCCATGAAGATCTTCGGAACTGCCAAGTACAATGCTCAGCTATGGCCAGCAGTCCAGTAGGTGTGGCGTCCCAGCAGTTAGACACCCACCGATCAGATACCCATGAGATATCAGTTATGGTCCTTCATGAAACTGCATTCAAATACATAATTCACTAATAATTAAATCCCTAAATAAATGTTATTCTCAGACTCATAGGGGGTACTGTTTAAGGGGCTACGATTTGGATCATTTTCACAGAAGATATATTGTAACAGTCTACATTGTACCAGCCTGAGCAGCCATGTACATAAATGTAAAAATATGCACATATAAACATATGATTTTCTACATATACCTACACATTGATACAAGATACACAGAGTGATTCCTTTGGTAATGCAACGTGACACTCAGAAAAAAAAAAGAAATTGCCTCCTATATCTGACAGACTTTGTCAAAAGCTGTGAAAATAAAGCGAAAGTACACAGGTCTTCTGGTTATTTCATGCAGTTTGTTGTCATGTTGCAGATATAAAAGGTCCTTTGTCTTCATGCTGCCGGCTGGTCTCAGTCTCAGAAGCGTGCCTGACTATTCCCACCGGGCTGAGGCTGGATCCTGCACTCCGTTCTTATAAAATTATTCATGCGCTTAGTGGGTCTCCAGCAGGAAAGCGCTGCACAGTGTGGGCCATGAAATATTAATATCTCCTGTAGCCCTGGAACAGAGCATGCTCACAGGCCTGAGGGCAGGTGGGAGGGTGGAAAAGAGAAGGGCTTGAGGTGAAGGTGAGAAATAGTAAGACGAGGGAGATACGGGAGCAGATTCCAAGCGGGAGGTAACAGTGGGGAGCAATGTTAAAGTTTACAACGGGATGCTAATAGTTAGAGACATGTATATGTTTTTTACAATCTAGGGAAGGGAAGCAGTCCAGTTATAAGCATATAGACAAGGTTGACTAAAGATAGCTACAAAGCTATTAAGTGTTACCTACAATTGTTAGGTAATTATAGCATGTTTTGACCCGTAGGGTAACCTATAAGACGGGTCTAGTCCTGTTTGTACGCCATTTGGTTCTGCAAATAACTAGCATAATCATATATCTCCTTAATGAGCCTATCTAGTCACTCCACAATAAAACCCTACAACTGTGAAGCGCCACATTTATTAAGACCGGCGTTTTAGATGCCGGTCTTAATAAAGCTCTAAACTGGTGGTGGATCCTCCGAAGTTATGAAGAGGTGCATGTCCAGAACTTTGGCGCATCCAGTTCCAGTTCTAAATGTAAGGCAGCTTCTGAGCGGTCAAATTTTGACCTGGCGTGAGCGGGGCGAGGTCGCTGATAGCAGCACAAATAACCGTTGCGCCTCTAACTGCGCCTGAAATACACCTAATTTAGGTGTATTTCAGCACAGTAAATGACTCCCTAAATGTGTAGTGCATATTTCAAGCACCTTCTACCGCCATTTTTATAACATTGATTATGAGCTTCACCATTGCTAAGAACATTCTATTTTACATGCTCTTGAAAATCAGTTTACAAGTAATAGGCATATCCGATCTCTAATTGTAGTGACAGGTGAACTGCAAATCAGGTGACACAATTAGCTCATCTCCAGCCATAATGATATCAGTCATGACAAATATGTCAATCATCTACTACAGAGCCATGCTCTAGTTTCCCTATCCCACATCCAAATTTCCAATTTGTGGGCTTAAACTTTTTATTTTCCCATTGATGTAGTTGAAGAAGGGTTTGTATTTGCAATTTTCGGTGGCACCACACTGGGTACATTGACAGAAATTCTGACATTACTGTGTGGCATAAATAATATTTTTCTTTTATTCTATGGATTGGCAAAATTAGAGATGTACAGTATGTACAGTTTCATGGGAAAAATGCTTTTATGTTGCAATAGCCATAACTTTTTTGTGGTGTCATTTTTTTACAGAACAATTTTCAGGTCCATAAAAATTTGTAACTTTTTTTGGGGGGGGCGGGGGGAGCATTTCTGCCATTGTTTAACATTCTTTACATTTCTTTTAAGTTCATTACTCTTTAAAATAATGTGTTATACTGGAAGCATTATTGCTTTAGACAATCTTTTAGGTCATGGTTATAGCAAGGTCAACCACTCAGGTGCAGTCGTTTCAGTCGGTCCTAAATGGTACAGGTTCAATTAAACTGAGCAACATATAAAAGCGCTTTCTGCGAGATCTCTTGTCCATAATTAATCTTTCTTTGAACAAATGATCTTTTGTCCGACTATCAGATGAAAATATTAAAACATGGCCAACTTCCTTTTAGACAATAATTGTCTATCATCAGGTGGCTAAAACAATTGTTCATGTTCAGGTTCACCCAGCGAATGTTTGTTTTGGTTGAAATTGTCCATTTAGATCAATTTTAGACTGATGTGTATGGCAACCTTTATTCTGTCAGTCAGTTTTTGGCGTGGGGGGGGGGCAAGCAAACTCCAAAGGCAAGTGCTAACCACTGAGCCACTGTGCTGCCCATACCGCTAGCACAGGCTACTATCATACAGCTGTAGTGGATAGTTTATTCTGTTAAATGTAATATGTAATATACTAGTTGTAGTGAAATAACGCAAGGTCAAGGAGAGATTCATGTTTGATGTTTTTATTCCTGATGCTGTAGCTTTAAAGTCTTTTTCTCATTTCTATATCACTTTTGCATGAACCACAAACAGTGGGTATGAGTATTTTAACGCAAACACCCACAGCAGGTGCTTCAATGCATCAATATTAAAAGGAAGTCTCTCCGTATTATTATTATTATTATTTTTTTTTAATATTATCCCTTTACTACATAGCATTGCATGTGCATCTCTTTCTCAAAAACAAGTACTGTCCTTATGAAATGTAAATCGGGCTGCTCTCCTGCTATTTGATGCAAACGGTACACAAAACAACTGGGTAGTTACAAATATTAACATTCTGCTGTAATATTAAAAGTACCAAGAATGTTCATTGCATTTAAGATGGGAATAACCGTTTGAATGACACAAAGGGATACATTTATTAAAGGGTTTTTCCGGGATTTAAATATTGATGACCTATCCACAATATCAGATGGGTATTGTCTGACACCCGGCGCCCCCACTGACCAGCTGGTTGAAGAGAAGGCCCTCGACAGCGCAGCAGTGAGGAGGTGTAATTGAAGTGAATGGGACGGCTCCTTCCTATTCCTATTGAAGTGAATGGGACGGCATGTAATTACACCCCCTCACCGCTGAGCTGTCAATGGCAAGCAGACAATGAAGGGAAGGCTGTGCTTGCATGGAGGGCAGCCTTCTCTTCAACCAGCTGATCGCGGCGGTGCCCGTGCCAATCTGATATTGATGACCTATTCTGAGGATAGGTCATCAATATTAAAATCCTGCGGTGAGAAGAGCAAAGAGTTGTAAAAGTGGTGATAAAGCAGACGAGGTTTAGTGGGAGAGGTGCATGGTCTTCTGCAGCCCGTCAGATTTACACTGGGTTAAATCTACAGCAGCTGATATCTGCCGTACACTGGAATTTCTGGCACATAGACTACTGTCCGATGCACCAAATTTACTTAGATAATTGTGCCTCTCAACAAGGCCTCATGTACATAACATTTTTACGCTAACATTTTATTTTAGATACTGTATTTAAAGTGTAGCTCAACTTTTAAATAGAACTTGCCATCAAGTTAACCATATTCCTGGAAGGTCAAGTACAAGCTAAGAAACTAACAATATAATATATTGTTTACAATTCATTTTGATATAAACATGCCAAAACAGGATTTCCAATCTATCTGTTCTAATCCTGACCACTGCATGTTCACAGTCCTGGATGTGCTGCTCCAGTGTAATGCGGCTGTCCCACCTGCAGCTTCAGCTCATTGAAAACTACAAATGGGATCATCATTTTAATTAGGTTTTCTTAATCAACCATTGCAGATTTGAATAATCTTAAGGTTTCTCTGTGGGAACAGAGCCAATAGAGCAAAATTGAGAAATATTAATTGTCTTAGCGATACAGGTAGCTGTGTTGTTAGGGGACAGACACAAGGCATCAGAAATGTATAATATGATTACATGTTTTCGGAATGATTGAAATGCATATAAAAAAAAAAAAATGAAACCGTTACTATAATGAAGGTAAAAATGTTTCCCCCATGCCAGATTGTCGACTTAACCCCCTCCCTCCAGCCAGAGGTGTAACTTGACTAGCATGCACCTTCTAAAATACTGGTGTCTTCTTATGCACCACAAGGGTCTTTAGGCCCCCTCCTGGGCCTGGTAACTGCTGCTATCTCTGCACCCCCTAAAGCTACCCCCTCGGTCATGTACTTATGCATTCTTCAAGCCATGCCTGTATATGTATACATTCATTTGTTCCCAAAAGGGCACGTAGATAATAGATGTGACAGTGTGACAGTTTGAGGGTCACATATTCTCAATTTAGACGGTTAGCACAAACCAAGAAACATCACTCTTACACAACGGGAAGGTAGGGGGTATTGGTGCGTCTAATGGGGAGAATGGAAATGGGGGTCTGATTGGGGGTCTGATTGGGGGTCTTATTAACATTTGGGGTTTGATTGGGGCTCTAAGCTGAGGATGGATTGTTGGTCTGATATGAGGTCAAATGAAATTTTTTTTCTTATTTTCCTCCTTTAAAACCTAGGTGTGTCTTATAGGGCGAAAAATACGTTATTGTGAAGCCTCTTTAAAGATTTGAAGTGTATCAAAGGAAGTAACTTGATAAAAACGTATACATGTAACAGATGATGAATGTATTCTCTTATGTTTTCATCCACCTTCCATTCAATGTACAATGTAAAAAGAAAGTACAGTGAAACCTCCCGAGCAGACCACTTCTATGAGAAGACCCCCCCCCCCCTTCCCGACCGATTTTGTTTTTGCGACCGATTTTCCCCCAATGCATTTCTATGGACAATGCCTCTCTTTTAGCAGACCACACCCTGATCCGACCCCCGACCACACTTTTTGTGCATATTTTGTTGTTGGAAACCCCCCTATAAAGACCAGAAGCAGAGAACACATACCGATATCAGCGCTGACAGGCGCCATGATGCAGGAGGAGGATAGAGAGAGCTAGCGCAGGAGCCGGACGACACATCATTGGAGAGCAGAAGAAGGAGGCGTGGCTGTCTCACTGAGAGGAAGAAGACAGCGCCATAGCATTTAGGCCGCGGGACCATGCAAGCACCAAGAGGCTGTAAGATCTACAGTACTGTACAGTGCCCAGGTGATGTCATCAGGGGGATCAGGAAAGTTAGGGGGGCCTAGATGGGGACCAGGGATGTTGGGGGTATCTATCATGGCGACCAGGAATGTCATAGGAGGCCATATTGATTACAAGAGAAGCTATGGGGGGCCATATGGGGACCAGGGATGCTATGGGGGGACCATATGAGGACCAGGGATGCTATGGGGGGGCCATATGGGGACCAGGGATGCTATGGGGGGGCCATATGGGGACCAGGGATGCTATGGGGGGGCATATGAGGACCAGGGATGCTATGGGGGGCCATATGGGGACCAGGGATGCTATGGGGGGGGCATATGGGGACCAGGGATGTCAGAGGGGGCCATATTGATTACAAGAGATGCTATGGGGGGCCATATGGGGACCAGGGATGCTATGGGGGGCATATGAGGACCAGGGATGCTATGGGGGGGCCATATGGGGACCAGGGATGCTATGGGGGGCCATATAGGGACCAGGGATGCTATGGGGGGCCATATAGGGACCAGGGATGCTATGGGGGCCATATGGGGACCAGGGATGCTATGGGGGGCCATATGGGGGCCAGGGATGTCAGAGGGGGCCATATTGAGGACCAGGGATGCTATGGGGGCCATATTGGGAAGCAGGGATGTTGTCCCATTAAACACATGTTAAAATACATGATTGTGTGCTCTATCATCATTATTTATGTTTAAATGTATACTGCACATGTTCCTGCTTCAATTAGACACTTCATTTTGCATTTTCTATACTTTTTTCTTTGACTAGACCACCCCCATGGTCGGCTCATAGAGGTTTCACTGTATACGTTTCTATACTTTTTCTTGCAGGGTAGAAAAGAGTGGTATGCTACACTATTCAATCCTGCACAAAAACATAGAGAAACGTAAACAGTGACAAATAAAGTCAAAAGTATGTACTTTTGAACTTCGGTTGCCCAATTAGTCTATGGATACATGAAGCCATACGTTTCTATATGTTTGTGTTTACAAATCTATTTGCTTGCCTACAACAAAAATAAGATGTGAACAGCCCCTTAGCAGAGCTTGCTTCTTCCCCAGACAAGATGACATTTTAGCAAATGTGATGCTTTGAGAAAGCTGATTTAGCTAATAATGCCATTCATAATTGTCTACATCATACAATAAATGAGACTGAAAACAATATAAATGGCGTTGCATTGATTATTACGCATCAAAATACACTGGAAAACATTATTCTTTAAAAACAGCAAAAGAAAAAAAAAAAAAGGAAAATAGCGCACCTTCCCCAAACTGGAAATTGAAAAGGGATAGACTGTATATCTCTCCAAATGCTGAACCCTTCACTGCAGTTGGGTAGTTACATTCTCAGTAGGGATGAGCGAACACGAACCTCACTGAGTTCGGGTAGTGAAGTATTTCGTTATGGATTCCATTATAATGGAATTCGATGACTGAATGCAAAACGAAGCCTTTAAGAGGCATTCTGTTTTGATCCATCATAATAGAAGTCTATGGGCAGCATAACGGATCCATCTGGTTTCCGTTATGCAGGGAACCAGACGGATCCGTTATGACTCCTATAGACTTCTATTATGACAGACCAAAACAGAATGCATCTTAAAGGCTTCCGTTTTGCATTCCGTAATAACGGAATCCATAACGGAATCCCTTCACTACCTGAACCCGGTGAGGTTTGGGTACGCTCATTACTAGTTCTCACCTTTCCTTATGGATAATGCATTCTTGAGGCACTCCTATGTCCAGAAAACTGTACACAAGCTGATAAAGTCCCTGCAGCTTCAAACTACATATCAAAGGGTTACCCTAGATGCAATCCAATGTATACCAAGGTACAGATGGATCCAAAAGCAATATTAGGGCTCTGTACATCTTGGAGGTTGTATGGAGCTGTAATACCAGCCATGTTCACGAGGCTTGTTGGGAGTCTTGAATAAGACAAGACTTCCATGAATGAGAGATGATGGGAATTCCATAATGAGTTCCATTTCTGCACTTCTAGAACTTGTGCACCGTGTCCAACCATTTGTACTTACTGGCAAATGTTTCATTTGGTGTGAATGGCATTTTGTGGGTACTGTAATGACTTCTGTCTAAGTCTTTTAATAGTTCCCTGTTTATTAACCTCTTTAACACAAGCTAAGCTAGACAAATTAAACAAGAATGAAATATATAAGTTCTGCTACTCATATTCTTTGTAGACATTGTAATTTCCATTACCATCTCTTAGCTCTTTAAGCCCTTATTTTAACCTATTTCACTTTTGTTGGCAAGAGGCCATTTTAGTTTTCACCCAGCAAAACTGTCTCCTTATTCCTCCTGCCAAGCCAAGGTGGAGGCGGACAGAGAGTGAGTAGGGGGAGGTATGCGGCGAGACTTGTGAATTTCCAGCGACACTTGGCTACAACCCAAAAATTAATCCAAATAATTCTGAGAGCCTGAAAGAACAGACTCAGATCATCTCCTGCAGAATCCTTTTTACTGGTATACATTGTGTACTAGAAAATCATAAACGTATGAGCTATATTTCAATTTGACCTGGTTGAAAAGTCGCTTGTGGCTTATAAACCAAAATTTAACATTTAAAAAAAGGTGAAACTTTTTCACAAATTGTAAATGGAAAAAAAAAAATCAATCTAATGATAATTAAGAGTGTAGCCACTTGTCTACAGGAGATAACTTCTAACCTCCATGGCTGGGCTAGAAGAGGTGTACCCTATAGTATTGATAGTAGATACGCACATTAGGATTACTTAGAGCCTCCTGCTTTTTTAAAGGGTTCTATGCTATTAATATTAGGCACATCACAAAATCTTAATATTCCAAATAATCATAATCCTACCTAACTGTAAAGAGGAGCGATCAGCTTCATGTCTGTTTTAGTAAAACTTTTTTCCTTGCCTCAGACTGCGATGATGGAGCATGTTTTCTTAAAACTCTGTGTTGGCAGCAACTCTGTTATACCTGCCAAAAACGTATGAATAACTTGACAACTGGTCGTTACTAGTTGGGGTTATGTCCCTTAACAGTCTGCCACTGTCTAATCATGCCACACTCTGGTGGGACACACACCTTTTAATCTTAACGTCCAGCCAGCAATTAATCCATATATTTCCGATACCAAGGGTACTTCAGAATGCAGAATTAAACAAAACAAAAAATTATTATTTATGGAGAAGGGTATGTTCTAAAACAATCATGTCAGGAGAGCTGCCAGGTCTTAATTAAAGGCTTATCCACATTAGCTAACACAAGCCTATCCTAGAAATTACATTTGATTGCCCAAGTTTTTGGAAGGATATGTTTGTACCTCATTTATGCTTACTATATCACTTTTCTGTCAAAGATCTATGATTGTATAAAAACTGTGTACATTTTCAAATTAAATAGTTTTGTTAATGTATGTCACTGGCTTTACGTTTGATCATTAACTGATATCTACCATTTTCTAACATGGATCACACAGTTGTAGCAAGCTGCTTCATAAATGACTTCTCAGCCATTCTTTCATTCCTGAGAATAAGTGACCCAACCATTATTCTGCTAGTGAGCTTTCCAAACATCAAAAAATGTGGGAATCGTTTGTATGTACGATGCCACCAGCAACAGAATCAGGGAGCCAGTTCAAAGAAAAAAAACAAAAAAACAAAAACATAGTTGGCTTGCGCAAAGTTGAATTCTCCTGACTATGCCATAAACTAGTATTTTCCTTCATTTTTACTTTTAGCATCCACACAACTAGTCAAAATACAGTTGTTTCCCAAGAACAGCTTTCACTGGTCAACTTTAAATTCTGTAAACACAGGCTGAAATATGCTTCTGTAGAGTTTCCAAAAAGGTGCTGTAATTGCTTTTGAGATCATTAATTCATCCAGTGGTGCTCAGCTATAGCTCCATATATATTAATGGTTATTTATATTAACTGTGGTTGCCCAGGTGGAAGACCGGGGGATGAGAGTTTGCCGTTCTAGCGATCAGTAAGGGTCCCAGTAGACCATATGCACACGGTGTGTATTGCGTGTGGATATTCTGCATGCATATGCGTGCAGAAAATCTGAAGCATAATGCATTACCAGCAAAGTAATGAGATTTGCCAAGCCTCATGTCCCGGATGCTTATTTTGTATGCACGGAAATTGACCTTTGGCGGTGGCGTTTAAAATACTGTACGCAGCATGTCAATTGCATGCTGTTTTCATGTGGATTTGAAAACCTATTAGGCCCCATGCACAACTGCATTTTTTATCAGTGTGCTAGCCCAGATAGCTCAGTGAGCAATTCATTTCTATGGAGCCACGAACACATACCATATTTTTCGCTTTATAAGACGCACCCGATGATAAGACGCACCTCAGATTTTAGAATAGGAAAATAAGAACAAAATATTTTTCATCAGACCTCATATCAGGCATAAATTTCAGGACATCACATCAGACCCCCATATCAGCCCTCCATGTCAGAACCCCATCAGCCCTCCATGTCAGACCCCCATCAGACCTCAGATCAGCCCTTTCAGACCCCCATCAGACCTCAGATCAGCCCACTCAGCCCCCAGCAGACCTCAAATCAGCCCACTCAGCTCCTATCAGACCTCAGATCAGCCCACTGTGCCCCCATATCAGCCCACTGTGCCCCCATCAGCCCCCATAAGACCTCAGATCAGCCCCATAAGAATAAAATAAAAAACCTCTCTTACCTCTCCTGCACTGCGGCTCTGCTCTGGGTCCAGCGCTCCTCTGTCTTCTCTGTGTGCAGCGTCAGGTCAGAGTGGGCGCACTACATCCTGATGCTGTACGAGGTCAGGACAGTGCAGCGCCGGCAGGAGAAGACAGAGGAGCGCTGGACCCGGAACGGAGCTGCAGTGCAGGAGGGTGAGTGTGTTTCCCTGCTCCCGGCACCTAGTACATACTAGTGACTGCTTCCATAATGAAAGCACTCACTAGTATTCGCTTTTTAAGACACACAGCGATTTTCCCCCTAATTTTGGGGTGGGGGGGGAAGTGCGTCTTATAAAGCAAAAAATACGGTACGTATTTTTTTGTGGATCTGTGTGGCTATTGATGGGAGTAAGAAAAACAAATGATGTACATGGAAATTATCTGTATTTTGCAGATCCATTGTTGGCAGATCCAAATATGGACGTGGCAGTGTGCATGAAGCCTTAAAAAAAGGTCAATTCAATATGTATGATATACAGTTCATATTTGAGGATATGCGAGGATGGCTAACAGCCAGAGAAGGATGATAGATTTAGAGCCATAATGAAAAACAAATCACTGTACTAAGATGAGGACTGTGTCATTAAATCACCAAAAAAAATAAGCAACTAAAGCAGAACTGAACGTGTTGTCCTTTTTTCAATAAATTTGGCTCATTGTAAACTATTGTCACTTTCTTTCTTATAGGATTTGGAAGCCAATGGGTTAACAGTGTAGCTTGTAGCCTTTAATAGGTCAAATTTAGAATTACACAGTCCAGTAACAAAAGGCAAATTATGGAAATCAATTTGTGTGAGAATTTTTTTTTAGTCCAGTATTTAAGAGCTGGGTAGCATGAAAAACAAGGGAAGCCTGTTAGAATAACAAATGGCACCCATGAAATTTGGCTAATTGCGTGTGTCAGTACTTGGCCTTAATTTTCAGGAAACAGGGCATAAACTTCAGTATCGCTTTGGGGAAAATTCCTCGTGTAAAGTAGATGCTGTCCATCTCAAATTAAATCTTCAATACCCATAGTTTCTGGAAGAACCAGAACATACTTGAGAAAATATACATCTCCAAAGACTCATACAAGCGAGTTTGGCTTTGTGAGATGGCTGCCTTTCCTAGACTGAATTCTGCTCCTCTGACCTAAACTCACAGCGTCATCATGATTTATGAGTTTTACTGTACTATACTCACAGCATTATCTTTGTACAGTACAGAAGATCCCTGTTCAGGCTGGAACTCACAGCACTGTAAGTCATTATGATTCTGTGAGTTCGGGTGAAAGGACCAATGCTCAGTCTGGGACACACAGCCATTTTACAGAGTGTATTTCTCATACTGAACTTGCTCTAGTGAAAGAACCTAAAGCATGCTTGTTTTAGAAAATTGTGACATGTTTAAAGCACTCAGAGATATTGCTGCTTAACCCCTTATTGAAATGCGTGCTTTGAGCCTTAGTGAGCAAACATTTTTTTTTTTCATTTTGTTTTTTTTATACTGTAGAGGAGATTACTACAATTAAATGCAGTGGTCTCCTTCACTGCTGAGCAGGTGATTGCCAGGAAGGAACGCTTGCTTTCCAACAATTGCCTGCTTAATTATCCTGTGTAAAAGGACCTTTAGTCCCTAAAGGTTAGTTTATTGCTGTTGTAACAAAAATATGTTATCGCTTAGTAAAATAGTAGATGAGTAGAAATAGGATAACAGTATGACAGCTCTATTGTTCTCTTGATAGTCTCTTGATAAAAATGCCTACAGAAGAGTATTGAATTTATCAGTGTAATGTGTTATGCTGTAATTGATATCAAGAAAACCACCCTTTTTTAACAATGAAACAGAAGTGCTGCCAATGTACTTAAAAATGGTAGTTCAAACTTGTGTTTTCTCTGAAATCCTTTTTGGGGTGTCTAAATATAGCACCATGCTGCACTTGTGGTCATGTTTCAGCCTGACTGGCTGCACCCCAACTCTGTCTCAATAAATTAGATAGAAAAATAAATGTGGAAAACAGAACAGAAAAAAAAAGATTTTTTTTTTAATGTAAGTTTGAAGACTCCGAGCAGTAGAGATTGTGTGTTAACATATGGATAAGAAAAATGTGCTTGAATTGTTTGTTTCGGGGAGGAAGAGCCCTGTGTGGAAAGAAAAAACATGCATAGCACTTAAAAGTGCATCTCAATAAATTAGAATATCATCAAAAAGTTTTTTTTTCAGTGATTCAGTTCAAAAAGTGAAACACATATATTATATAGAGTCATTACAAACAGAGTGAACTTTTTCAAGTATTTATTTATGTTAATGTTGATGATTATGGCTTACAGCCAAAGAAAACCCAAAAGTCATTATTTCAGAAAATTAGAATATTATATTAGACCAACTGTAAATTTTTAAACACAGAAACGTTGGCCAAATGAAAAATATGTACAGTAAATGCACTCAATACTTGGTTGGGGCTCCTTTTGCATGAATGCATCAATGCGGCGTGGCATGAAGGCGATCAGCCTGTGGCACTGCAGAGGTGTTATGGAAGCCCAGGTTGCTTTGATAGCAGCCTTCAGCTTGTCTGCATTGTTGGGTCTGCTGTCTCTCATCTTCGTCTTGATAATACCCCATCTCTATTAGGTTAAGGTAAGGCAAGTTTGCTGGCCAATCAAGCACAGCGATACTGTGGTTATTAAACCAGGTATTGGTACTTTTGGCAGTGTGGACAGGTGCCAAGTCCTGCTGGAAAATAAAAATTCCATCTCCAAAAATCCTGTCAGCAGAGGGAAGCGTGAAGTGCTCTAAATTTTCCTGGTAGACGGCTGCACTGACTTTGGTCTTGATAAAACTCAGTGGAGCTACACCAGCAGATGACATGGCTCCCCAAACTATCACTGATTGTGGAAACTTCACACTATACCTCAAGCAGCTTGGATTGAGTGTCTCTCCACTCTTCCTCCAGACTCTGGGACCTTAATTTCCAAATGAAATGCAAAATTTACTTTCATCTGAGAACAACACTTTGACCACTGAGCAACAGTCCAGTTCTTTTTCTCCTTGGCCCAGGTAAGACGCTTCTGGCGTTTTCTATTGGTCATGAGTGGCTTGACACATGGAATTCGACACTTGTAGCCCATGTCCTGGATACTTCTCTGTGTGGTGGCTCTTGAAGCACTGACTCCAACAGCAGTCCACTCCTTGTGAATCTCCCCCAAATTTAGGAAAGGCCTTTTCTTAACAATCCTATCAAGGCTGCGGTTCTCCCTGTTGTTTGTGCACCTTTTTCTACCACCCTTTTTCCTTCCACCCAACTTTCCATTAATATGCTTTGATACAGCACTCTGTGAACAGCCAGCTTCTTTAGCAATGATGACCTTTTGTGGCTTACTCTCCTTGTGGAGTGTGTCAATGACAGCCTTCTGGACATCTGTCAAGTCAGCAGTCTTCCGCATGATTGCATCGCCTACTGAACCAGACTAAGGGACCTTTTTAAAGGCTTAGATAGCCTTTGCAGGTGTTTTGGGTGAATTATTCTAATTTTTTGAGATAATGAAATTTGGGTTTTCCTTGGCTGTAAGCCATAATCATCAACATTAACATAAATAAACACTTGAAAAAATTCACTCTGTTTGTAATGACTCTATATAATATATGTCTTTCACTTTTTGAACTGAATTACTGGAAAAAACAACAACTTTTTGCTGATATTCTAATTTACTGAGATGCACTTGTATATGATGGTGTGCAGATTGCACTCAGAGTCTTGAAGTTCATAATTGGGCAGTCGGTGTGTCACGGTATGGTGAGGCACCACTTTTATGAGTGACTTCCCTCATAATATAACATGTAATGGAGTCAATGGAAAATACCTCCATTTGCCCCTGTGTAAAATGTGCATCTTCATTCAACTGAGAAATGTGTTAATATTGTATAAAACAGATTGCATGTATGATCAGTTAACATGCTGCATCTGACTCCTGAACACTGAACTAATATGCAGATGCACAAAATATAATTATAGCTGTATATGCAAAGATATTAAAATATAATCTAAACCTAACAACATGTTCTAGGGAGAAGATGCATCCTCTGGCTTCTTGGTTGACTTTGCTGTAGAAGATGGATAGAGGCAGACTAACGGATGGTGTGGAATGATCCACAGGGAATAAATCTAAGCAGAGATTTGTAGAGGATCAATAGTGCTCGGCAATAGGAAGCCACCCCTGGCTCATTGTAACGTATGGCCTGGAAATCTTGGCAGGGTGGAGGAGCTGGGCTTGTGTGTGTGTTCAGATTGAGAAGTAATTGATTTCGCACTGCAATGCGCAATATTATATTGCCATTGTAATGACACAGTTAGGTTCTGGGTTTTCACATGTAAAGTGTTACAGGAGTAAATACACCATTATCAGCCATTCAAGGAGATTGGGAAATGTGTCATCTGCAGATGGGGTCTGGTCTTGTTGATGAATATTGGGATGAAACATTGCATATGTCTCTCCACAAAGAAACACCAGCTTTACTTATTACGGCCAAAGAAGTACTATTGGCGTTTGGTCAAATATTTACCTCCCTGCTGGTAAAATACCAGCTTTGTGGTCACAACTTCTTAAATAGCACACATGCTGTGGCCACAGTTAGTCCCTACAGGAGGACCATTAGATCAGTCAATTGATTATTCACTTTAATAGATTTCTTTATATAACACAGTATTTCGGAGGCCTAAAAGAGGAAAATCACCATTTCATGGTGTATGAGGCAAACTTAAAAAAATGCACTCTTCACTATTGCACAGGATTATGTACCAAATGTACACAGTTTCTCTAATAAAACACGTGAACCATTTGTTTATTGGAGTGAAGCTTTTTCAGTACCTTTACCTGGAGTAGTATATAAGGGCATGGCTAGTGGTATTAGACTGAAATTAATCTCCGACAATATATTTAAACTTTACTTGTATGAACAGTAAATGTGTCACTTTGGAGCTCCTATTTCTAGATACTGCTGTATGCACCATACCTCATCATCTGGTGACAGAAACTGCACCTTGTACCTACTAGATGTAAGGCAAGTTATCCTTTGCACTCATCAAAGAAAGACATTAGATCTCCTATATCTGCCTGATTCCTTTGCTCTACCTTTTCACATTGAACCCCAGGGAGCAAGAGCCTGAGGGAATACACCATGAGACATCATATCATCAGCGCCAATACCACTCCTATGCTCTTCACCAGCTCCTCAGGGGCTCGCTCCTCTGGTAACAGCTTATCCCAATTCTTTCGCTCTCAGCTGCCAAGGACTATAGATATTAGCTGGTCGTCCAATTCCATTGAGATTGTCAGGTTCGGATACCATTTATCTAATGTTTACGCTGACCCTTACTCTTTCCCTATCTTTTTTAAAGTAAAAACTTAATAAAAAATTATATAAATTTGGTATTGCTGAAATTTTACTGAGCAGCAGAATAAGGTCATCATGTCATTTATAGTGCACAGTGAATGCTATAAAAAAACAAAACCTAAAAAATGGTGGAATTGCAGGTTAGTTTTTTTTTTACACCATAAAGAATCTTTTCCCCATATTTTAATGCATGATATGGTAAAGTAAATGGTTCCATTAAAAATAAAAAAAAGCCTGTACTACAAAACTAGCAAGCCCTCACCTGGCTATGTGAGCAGACAAGTAAAAAAAGTTATAACTTTAGGAACAAAAAAATAACGTGGGTCCTGAAACGGTTGGAGATAGTTTTTGCTCGGAGCAGAGCAGGTCACTGCTGTTTTACACAGTAGACGCCTGCTATCAGAGTTCACCTGTCTCCGATCAAAGACTCTTAACCTCTCAGATACTGTGGTTGATTGTGATCATAGCACCAAAGTGGTGAGTTACCGAGAGTAAGTTGCTCCAGGTGACTCAACAGCCTTCTCCCAAATCTAGATTGTGGGAGCCATCCAGTTGCTATAGCAGGCCTGCTGTACTTAAAAGGGTTGTTCCAAAACCTATTCTACAATATGTAAAAAACAGCTATAAAATATGACAAGACAGTCAATTGCTAAATAAAAATATAGTGTGCACCTTGAGGCAAATCCGCACAAGAACTTTTGATCAAATAACTGGAAAGACACTTCAAACATAACTCATTTCTGTGAATTATCATTTCATTGTCTTTTTTTGTCCAATATTAGAATCCCAGTATAAAAGCCAGAGAATCTGATGGAATGAGAAGACTCTTCACCACACTTCTTAAACCATCTGTGATGAACAGTCATACTTAAAGCGAAGAGTGCATTTTATCTTTTTTCTTTTTATATAGAACCAGGCCTGGTGACACTAGAGTACAGTACTTTGTGCTTCTTCATCCTAAATGTATTAATTAGAATCTCTTGGTTCTTCTTTGTATTGTTCATTTGTTGCTTTGAACCCCGTCATCTGTCAAAGCCTAACTGAACTCTATTACTTAGTCTCTGTGATCTAGAATTTGATGTTAATATTTGTGTACCGCTGTCACTTTGGGCAGAATGAGGTATTACTATAGCCCTGCTAAATATATGGCTAGATCAGATATTTATTTCCTCAGCTGATGTGATACTTTTGATAATAATGACAATAATATACAATATGAGGCGAACGCCAAGTCTATTGTACAGAAATCCCAAACGCACAGGTCTTATACATGTAGAGCGCTTCTGTGGCCTGACATGTAACATGTCTTTGTTATTAATAGAAGATGGCACAATAAGGCTGTTTTCTACTATATATTACACATGAAAGGTTTGGAACAAGAAAAATGTTTGTCTCCTGAAAGTTGGACTGGTGACTCACAGCACCAGGAATGAACTGTTCTCTCCCAACCTCTATGTCCTCCTTTGCACTCCTTCACTTGTGACTTGTCTCTGGACACCAGGGTTATGTGCGAAGATAAATGAACTAATTTCTGATTCACAATCTTTCCCTCTTGATACATTATCTTTATTATGCATATTCATTACATAGCAGTCCACAAGATTATTGATTTTATATAATGTCCATTCATTTATGTATGCAGAGAAACAGAAATGCATTATTTAAAAACCTTTTCCACCAGATTGCTCCAGAGGCAGATGAGAGACTGTCCTACTAGACACAGCTTTATACTATACAACTTTCTATGTTATGCTGTCAGTTAGAAGAATCTTTGACTGGACACACAATGCATTACAGCCACAGAATGCAAAGATAACAATGTCTGCAATTGTTTATTTCATGTGCTTTGTCAAGTTAACCGGTGCTACATCTGTATGCGTGTCTGATTGTTGTACAAATATCTGTGTCCATCTATTTCTTTTCACCCACCTAATACTGGAAATGTACATGCTCTGCTAATATTATAAGGCCTCATGAACAAAATCATATGGATAATGTCCGTGTTGCATCCGCACATATTGGTGGACCTATTGACTTTGATGGGTCCGTGGTCTGCATCTTGCGGCCAATTATAGTACACGTTCTATCCCTTTGTGGAATGGACTTATGGATGCAGAAAGTAATTAGATCATCCATGTGCATTCCGCATCCCTATGTCTGTTCTGCAAAAAGATTATGTCCACAAAATGCGGCCCATGGACTCATTGAAGCCAATGGCTCTGCAAAAAATGCTGAAGGCACACAGACTTCATCCGTATTCTGCAGATCTGCGACTTGCGAACCACAAATCATATACAGTATTTATTATTCCTCAATTATTAGGGGTACAGAGAGGGCAATTTGTTACAAAGACCGGGATCGTCGGATGGTGTGCTGCCTTCCAGGCGCTCGAGTTCAGCACATCGCGGATCGGGTTGACAGATTACTGGGAGGGGCTGGAGAAGATCCAGCAGTCATGGTCCATATCGGTACCAATGACAAAGTTAGAGGTAGGGGGAGCGTCCTTAAAAATGATTTTAGGGATTTAGGGCACAAGCTTAGGGCAAGGACCTCCAAGGTAGTGTTTTCCGAAATACTGCCTGTACCACGAGCCACACAAGAAAGGCAGCGGGAGATTAGGGAGGTAAACAAGTGGCTCAAGAACTGGTGTAGGTAGGAGGGATTTGGGTTCTTGGAGAACTGGGCCGACTTCTCTGTCGGCTACAGGCTCTACCGTAGGGATGGGCTGCACCTCAATGGGGAAGGGGCAGCTGTTTTGGGGGAGAAGATGGCTAGAAGGCTGGAGGAGTGTTTAAACTAGGGACTGGGGGGGAGGGTAACTACATTATAGATGGGGAAGATAGTGCAAATAGAGACCTGGGGCAAGGTAATAGAACTGGGGGAGGAATGGAAGGAGGAACTAGAACAGATCAGAAGGAAAGGTGTAGGGTAAGAAATATACATCCACCTCTTAATTGTATGTACACTAATTCCAGAAGCCTAGCTAATAAAACTGGTGAACTGGAATTAGTGATGTGTGAGGAGAACTATGACATAGTGGGAGTAATTGAGACATGGCTGGATGATAGCTATGACTGGGCAGTTAACGTACAGGGTTACAATCTTTTTAGAAAGGATCGTCAAAACCGGAGAGGGGGAGGGGTCTGCCTTTATGTAAAGTCCTGTCTAAAGCTCACACTCCGAGAAGATATAAGTGAGGGACATAAAGATGTGGAGTCACTGTGGGTAGAAATAAATGGAGCCAAAAACAATAATAAAATACTACTAGGGGTTTATTATAAACCACCCAATATATCAGAGACCACAGAAAATCTACTTCTAAACGAAATAGACAAGGCGGCAAATCATAATGAGGTTGTTATTATGGGGGACTTCAACTACCCAGATATAGACTGGGAAACTGAAACCTGTATATCTCATAAAGGAAACAGGTTCTTGGCAATAACCAAAGACAATTACCTTTCCCAACTGGTTCAGGACCCGACTAGAGGGACGGCCATACTGGACTTAGTATTAACCAATAGACCTGACAGAATAACAGATGTGCAGGTCGGGGGACACCTGGGAAACAGTGACCATAACATAATAACCTTGCAATTGTCATTCAAAAGAGTGTTTCTTTAGGGAGGAACAAAAATACCAAACTTCAAAAAAGCTAAATTTAGCCAACTAAGAGAGGCCATAGGCCTAACTAACTGGGACAAAGTCCTCAAAAATAAAAATACAGCCACAAAATGGGAGATTTTTAAAAGCATCCTAATATCTAATTGTGAGAGTATGGAATAAAAGGTTAAGGAACAAGAAAAAACCAATTTGGATAAATAGAGCTGTAAAGAAAGCAATAAATGACAAACAGAAAGCATTTAAATCACTAAAACAGGAGGAGAGCGAGGAAGCATTGAAAAACTATAAGGAAAAAAATAGAATATGTAAAAGACAAATAAAAGCAGCCAAACTAGAGACCGAGAGATTAATCGCCAAAGAGAGTAAAACTAACCCTAAAATGTTCTTCAATTATATAAATACTAAAAAGTATAAACCTGAAGGTGTTGGCCCCTTACAGAGTAATGAGGGGGGAGTTGCAGAGAGCGATGAGGAGAAAGCGAAGCTACTAAATAACTTTTTCTCCACTGTATTCACTGAGGAAAATAAACTGTCAGATGAAATGCAGAGTATAAAAGTAAATTCCCCTTTAAAAGTGTTCTCTCTGACCCAGGAAGAAGTAGAGCGGCGTCTTAAAAACATTAAAATAGACAAATCACCAGGACCGGATGGCATACACCCCCGTATCCTAAGAGAATTAAGTAATGTCATCGACAGACCCTTATTTCTGATATATAAGGACTCTATACTGACGGGGAGTGTTCCACAGGATTGGCGCATAGCAAATGTGGTGCCAATATTCAAAAAGGGTCCAAAAACAAAGCCCGGAAACTATAGGCCGGTAAGTTTAACTACTGTTGTGGGTAAACTGTTTGAAGGTTTTCTGAGAGATGCTATCTTGGAGTACCTCAATGAAAATAAGCAAATAACTCCGTATCAGCATGGCTTCATGAGGGATCGGTCATGTCAAACCAATTTAATTAGTTTCTATGAGGAGGTAAGTTCTAGACTTGACCGCGGCGTCTCAATGGATGTCGTATATTTGGACTTCTCCAAAGCGTTTGACACGGTACCACATAAAAGGTTAGTATATAAAATGAGAATGCTTGGCCTGGGAGAAAATGTCTGTATGTGGGTAAGTAACTGGCTCAGTGATAGAAAACAGGGTGGTTATTAACGGTAGATACTCAGATTGGGTCACTGTCACTAGTGGGGTACCACAGGGGTCTGTATTGGGTCCTATTCTCTTCAATATATTTATTAATGATATTGTAGAAGGTTTGCATAGTAAAATATCAATTTTTGCAGATGACACTAAACTGTGTAAAGTAATTAACACAGAGGAGGACAGTGCACTGCTACAGCAGGATCTGGATAGACTGGAGGCTTGGTCAGAAAAGTGGCAGATGAGGTTTAACACTGACAAATGTAAGGTTATGCATATAGGAAGGAATAATGCAAGTCACCAGTACATACTAAATCGTAAAGCACTGGGTAACTCTGACATGGAAAAGGACCTAGGAATTTTAGTGAACAGCAAACTAAGCTGTAGAAGCCAGTCCCAGACAGCTGCTGCCAAGGCCAATAAGATAATGGGTTGCATCAAAAGGGGCATAGATGCCCGTGATGAGAACATAGTCCTGCCACTTTACAAATCACTAGTCAGACCACACATGGAGTACTGTGTACAGTTCTGGGCTCCTGTGAACAAGGCAGACATAGCAGAGCTGGAGAGGGTTCAGAGGAGGGCAACTAAAGTAATAACTGGAATGGGTGGACTACAGTACCCAGAAAGATTATCAAAATTAGGCTTATTCACTTTAGAAAAAAGACGACTGAGGGGAGATCTAATAACTATGTATAAATATATCAGGGGTCAGTACAGAGATCTCTCCCATCATCTATTTATCCCGAGGACTGTGACTGTGACGAGGGGACATCCTCTGCGTCTGGAGGAAAGAAGGTTTGTACATAAACATAGAAGAGGATTCTTTACGGTAAGAGCAGTGAGACTATGGAACTCTCTGCCTGAGGAGGTGGTGATGGTAAGTTCACTAAAAGAGTTCAAGAGGGGCCTGGATGTATTTCTGGAGTGTAATAATATTACAGGTTATAGTTACTAGAGAGGGGTCGTTGATCCAGGGAGTTATTCTGATTGCCTGATTGGAGTCGGGAAGGAATTTTTCCCCCTAAAGTGAGGAAAATTGGCTTCTACCTCACAGGGGTTTTTTTTGCCTTCCTCTGGATTAACTTGTAGGAAAACAGGCCGAACTGGATGGACAGATGTCTTTTTCGGCCTTACAAACTATGTTACTATGTTAGTATATGATGGTATGCATGAGGCCTAAGCTATAAGATAAAAGTACAGCTCTCTTACTGCTCCATCACATACTACTAATAAACACATGGAGATGCAGAGAGCCATACATTAGCAAAAGGATTAGTCCTCTTTTAAGAAATGATAGACAGAAGGAAAAATGTCAATTTTTTAAAGTTATATTTCATTATCAGCAGCAAAGGTCTCAAATTACGACTAATGTGTTTTGATTTCAACAGCTAAAAAAAAGTGAAACTTTACTAAGCCTTTCATTCCCGATCATTGCTCCGTGTAAACACGTCTGCCGATCCGACAAAACCTCATTTGTCATTAATCGCATCTTTTATGTGCACATTAACATTGCTGTTTGCCTGCAGAACAATGCCCGTGTAATAAGGGGTGTGCTACCCACATACAGTCACAATGATTGCTCCAAGTAAATCCACTTGCCATATCGTTTGTCAAGGCCAAGATATCTGTAAAATGTGTCTAGCACGGTAATGAAATGCTTGCTACTACAGGGCTCTCACCCTTCCATTATTTTGGCAATGTGTTTGGTTGTCGCTCTGTTTACACATGCTCTACACTTAATTGACACACTAGCTCTCATTTGCTTTGATCTAAATTAATTGGTTAATGGTCTCAATTTACTCAATTAGCTGAATTAGGCTGGATACGGTCTTGTACTCTTCGCTTATTTCTACAGGTTTTCTAATTTGGAGGTCGGACATAGGGAAAATGGTCAATCACTCATGTATGGGATGAAGGCAGAGGGTAAAAAGACAAGAGTATCTTATTCATCTCAAGCACATGTACAAGAGTGCAAGGAGATAGAAAATGCTTTACCACTAACCACAGGGATACAACATCATTAAATAAATGTCTGTTAATTATCATAAAAAAAACTAATTAATTAGGTTATTTGGAACAGAAGCAGCAAAATCTATTTAAGTAACAGAAGTCAACAGCATTAAAGGGGCTTTCCAGGCTCCTGATATTGCTGACTTCTCCTTAGGATAGGTTAATATCTGATACAACTCCTGACATTCCCATCGATCAGCTGTCCTCTGCAGCCTCCGGTGTTGGGACTAGCACTTTGAATGGAAACGGAAGCACTGCTCGATTCAAAGTACAGGGTGGGCCATTTATATGGATACACCTAAATAAAATGGGAATGGTTGGTGATATTAACTTCCTGTTTGTGGCACTTTAGTATATGGGAGGGGGGGAAACTTTTCAAGATGGGTGGTGACCATGGCGGCCATTTTGAAGTCGGACATTTTGGATCCGACTTTAGTTTTTTCAATGGGAAGAGGGTCATGTGCCACAGCAAACTTATTGAGAATTTCACAAGAAAAACAATGGTGTGCTTGGTTTTAACGTAACTTTATTCTTTCATGAGTTATTTACAAGTTTCTGACCACTTATAAAATGTGTTCAAAGTGCTGCCCATTGTGTTGGATTGTCAATGCAACCCTCTTCTCCCACTCTTCACACACTGATAGCAACACCGCAGAAGAAATGCTAGCACAGGCTTCCAGTATCCGTAGTTTCGGGTGCTGCACATCTCATATCTTCACAGCATAGACAATTGCCTTTAGATAACCCCAAAGATAAAAGTCTAAAGGGGTCAGATCTGGAGACCTTGGGGGGCCATTCAACTGCTACATGATGATGTGTTTCCCTCTTTATGCACTGAAGCTGGCACGTTCCCTGCACCACCACATTATGGGTGTCAGGTCCGAGCATTCCTTGATGAACAGTTTCCTGGAAAGTGGATTGGTCATCGTGGGCCAGTTGAATGGCCCCCAAGGTCTCCCGATCTGACCCCTTTAGACTTTTATCTTTGGGGTCATCTGAAGTCAATTGTCTATGCTGTGAAGATACGAGATGTGCAGCACCTGAAACTAAGGATACTGGAAGCCTGTGCTAGCATTTCTTCTGCGGTGTTGCTATCAGTGTGTAAAGAGTGGGAGAAGAGGGTTGCATTGACAATCCAACACAATGGGCAGCACTTTGAACACATTTTATAAGTGGTCAGAAACTTGTAAATAACTCATGAAAGAATAAAACCAAGCACACCATTGTTTTTCTTGTGAAATTCTCAATAAGTTTGATGTGTCACATGACCCTCTTCCCATTGAAAAAACTAAAGTTGGATCCAAAATGGCCAACTTCAAAATGGCCGCTATGGTCACCACCCATCTTGAAAAGTTTCCCCCCTCCCATATACTAATGTGCCACAAACAGGACGTTAATATCACCAACCATTCCCATTTTATTTAGGTGTATCCATATAAATGGCCCACCCTGTATAGTTGACATACTGGGTTACCGATCATTTCAATGGGAGCTGCAGTAACCCAGCACGGCCACTGCACTTTCAAAGTGGTAATTCTAGCGCCAGTAGCTGTAGGAACAACTAATGTGTGTCGGGAGTCAGACCCTCACTTATCAGATATTAACATTCTATCCTGAGGATAGGTCATCAATATCTGGAGCCTGGAAACCCCCTTTAACATGCACAGCTTTGCCCAATAGATCAATCACCTTTAATAACGACCTCCTTGCCAGACCTCTAATTCTCTTAGGGTTTAATCAGATGAGCGATGTTTACATCCATGTCTGGGCACCAAATGGACAGAACCTAAACTACATACTGACCTATTCTAATCAACGGGCCAATTCTCATGTGCAATTTTCCACATGGACCGTTGCTCTGTGTAGAGAAAATCATAACATGCACCACCTTGGTCTGATTTTCAGTTGTCCATTGAAGTGAAAAGGTCCGCAAGAAATACAGACAGCACATGGACGCGTTTTACATCGGTCATCTGAATATTGCCTTAATGTAAACAAAGAAATTAACATTTTTAGGCCGGTTTCACACACGTTTTTCAGAAAAACTTTTAAATTTGCATTTTTTGTAGCTAGATATAACATTCAATTCCACAGTGCCATATGCACTACACATACTGCATTTTGTTTTGTGGAATTTTTTTTTGGTCAGTGTCCTTTTTCAAAATGGAGTATTCGCTTGATATGACATTTTCTAGTATTTTTAAAGAAGGCTTCCTCTATAGGACTTAAAAAAAAAAAAAAAAACAGAAAAAATGCATGCTACACGTGTTGGAAAATAACAAAAAACACCACATATGCTTGAAATTCATGGCAATCATTACCAAATTCTTTATAAACGATGAAAAAGTGTGTGATGGAGCCGTTAAGATCCAAGCAAAAGAGATTGCTAGCAATTACTAATGTGTCTATGGTTCCATACATCAGGTAAATCAGTAAAAACATTCATCTGTTAGGCTGTGTTCACACATCAGTTATTTGATCAGTTATTTCCATCAGTTATTGTGAGCCAAAACTAGGAGTGGAGGCTACACAGAGATCAGATGTAATGGAAACATCTGCACTTGTTCTGTGTTTTTGACCAGCACCTGGTTTTGGCTCACAATAACTGATTGAAATAACTGATCAAATAACTGAAGTGTGAACAAGGCCTTACTATTGCCACATTTCTGCAAGCAATGGTTGAGAATTTCATGTGAGGAGATGCAATAGAATCAAATTACCAGTGAAAGTGATAGAGAAAATAATTGTTAGAAATATCAAGGCAAGTAAGTCCACAACAGACTGGTGACCAATTGTCTGGAAATCTGTACATCTATAGCAAGGTTTCATTTTAAAAGGACAAGGTACCAGCTCCAGCACAGGTAATCAACAATTGCTGATGGGAAAGACCAGATGAAATGCTGGAGAGTGCAGGATCTTCTATGGAAATGAGACTCTTAATAGGTTAAGAGGAGTGCAGCCTCTTTTTTGCAGATTTACAACCAAAAATGGGATTGTACCATTCAATATGGAACAAGGGAAACAGTCTAGATGGAGACATTTTGTGAACAGGACCTTCTATCTCTTCCTGCGGTTACCCAAAAACTGAAGAGGAGATTAATATATTTAGAAACTTGTGAGAACCTAGCTTACAAATATGGTGCCACTTTCAGACTCTTGAACATGTTTCTACTACTTTGTAAAAATGCAGCTACAATCTTTTACACCACAGACAAGAACCAAGGCAAAACCCATATACATTAGAAATGTGTGGTACTGGTGTGGTTGTATCTCTACTGTTTAAAGCCTAAACATTGGACAACATATATACTGTATGTCCATAAAGTTTGGGTAAATGGGTTTAATGTTTTGGTCCATCCATCCCATCTACCTAATATCTAGGTCCTGGGGTCCACCTGGTGGACACATAACTGTTTGTGGTTTAAGCTAGTGATGCATACAAAGAAAGAAACAAGCTGCTGTTTCACAATATACTGTACTATTATCAGACTAAAAAGAGAGATGTAGGAGTTAAATGCTACAAAAATCAAATGAAGACCACCAAATGATAATGGTATGTGGTATCACAAGTCAGTACTATGGTACTGTTCACTCAGTGGGGGTACGCCAGGAAAATGATGCCATTCTATATAATATGTCAGTTTAGATTATAAAAACTCTAGCTTTAACCGTAAAAAAAATAATGAGAGATCCTGATTCCTGACCGTAGTAAAAAAACATTAAAATAAAAAGGTTAAACACATTAAACAGGTAGAGTTTCAGTAACAAAATGCAGAACAATGCTCAGATTTAGCGTGTGTTGTGTTGGAGGAGGAAAGGCTGTGGGAGGGAGGGGAAGCGGGAGAGGGAACAGCCATACTGGGGAAGGAGGGGTCCTTGGGGGATTAGCCCTCCAGTACCATCATGAGTATAAAAATAGGTCACATCTATTCTACATGTCACTGCCTGGTGAGGATAGTGCTAGCAGGGAATTCATTTAACCCTGGAGGTCCCAGGCTGCCTCAGCAGAAGGAAGCTGATTTTTCATCTTTTGCTGCAATGTCAACTATCTTGGCAAACAATAACAATATATTTAATTCAGGAACCAAGTTAAATAATATGAAAAATATTTCAGCCCTGTGCAGCCTTGATCATCAGCAAAATATGTACAACTCTGAGTGTGACTATACATTATAATGAAATGAACATGATGCCGCAGCTACAAAAATAACTATACTTTAGACATCCATCCAAAATGGACACGTATAGGATATGTTGTATGTTTGTGCTGGAGGATGGCATGGATATATGGATGATGACAGCACATGGTGTGCTGTGCTCATTTTTTTTTAGGGCCCATTGAAATTAATGGTTCCTCATCCATCTGCAAAAAAATGCAGATTGGATGTGGGACAAATATATGCTCATGTGCATGGAGCCTTAATATGGAGTATCAATACACTTGGAAACCCTGTGTATTAGAAAAGAATATAATACAGTGTGAGTTCAAGGAGCGTGAATATGAAAATGAAAGCTGTCGTCTGTGTAACAGCCCTATACTAGTTTTGTTTTAAATACATCACTCAAAGCAGTTTTCTCGACTGACTCATACTATCGGGATAATCCAGTTTTATGTAACCAAACTTTTAAATCTAATACAGTTTGTGTCACACAATTTGTGCCTGCACCTAAAAAGTTATCATAACCTAATATTTCTTAAAGCTATGAATTTGCTACAATATATCTAGTCTAGGCAATTGTCTGAGTTAAACAGCTCAAGGTTGATATATTTTACCTACACTCATTGCACCAAACCATCAGGATAGGGGGAACTAGCGGTTTAGCTCACATTTGTTTGTATACAGTGTACAGTATTGTAGCAAACTTCAAGTGTGTAGCTTTGTACGCGTTATCTGGGGCTAGGTATTAAAAAAAAAAAATACAAAAAAAACAAAACTTCTCAATCACAGCAAGCAAAGATCTTAAAAACTGAGAGTCAATTAAACCTGCCATATTTGAAATTTGATGAACTTTTCATTATACAGTAAGTATACTTTACTTACGATGGGACACTATTTAAAAGCACCTTCAATGAGCCACTTAAAAACCTCTTATGATATGTATTTCAGCATGTCAATTCATATTGCTTGTTTGCTATTTATTAGCTGCACACTCCATTTATTTCAGTAATTGGCAGTAGGAGTAGGAGGATACTTCCTCAACTCTGAAAGAGATAGCTAAAACAAGTAAATAACTTTATGAAACAGGAAACTGCAATCTTTCGATGTTTCCATAGAGGAAGCTTGCTAGCTAATCAAGTCATTTGATTACAGCAGCCTCTGCATTGTTTCATAAAGGGGGTGAAGGCAGTATACAGTACATGAGAAGGGGGAGTAGCACTTGTAAGGAGTGTTAGCAGGGTTGTAGAAACAGTGACTGGTGACTAGGCTGCCACTCCATCTGTAACATGGAGGACACTAATAACCTCCCATTAGGAAGAAGAAATGGTCTCCTGCATGATCGAGATTTGAAAGTAAAGCTTTTGCAAAAGTATGGTACATGAGAACGCTACTTTTTTCCCACTGGAGACATGCTTTAACTCAACCTTTTTAATCTATTTACCAAAATATGAACCAGATTTGCTAATGTCTAGTCTTTGGCAGAAGATTATTAGGTGTTTCCTGTGAGTGAACAAAGAGATCTGGGTTTTCTCTGCAATACCAGACACAGCCCACCTAAAGAGTTAACAAAATGTATAAAAAAAGGATAAAAATCAATAGTGAAAATACAAGATGATCTCATTCACAGGATGGTAAGAATGTGTCACATACAATAATGTTTGATGTCTGACAGCATCAACTGCCAGAAATAGACTTCCCATCTCATGCAGCTGGTGACCATGCACAAGGTAATGCTCAGGAGGATAGGGTCTAGAGAGCCAGAGACATTCAGTGGTCAATTACATGTTCAAAAATACCTGACTTGTTATACACGTGTTAAAATGGTGTTTTCTGATCTGCAAGTTCATCTGGGTCTGAATCTCTACATTGCTCTCTCTTGACATAATAACTTGCTTGTGACACATACAGCATCAGTAAGTGGGCATACAGTCTACAGTATTTAAAGGGTTTGAACAGGGTTAGAAACACATGGAAGGTAATGAATATAGGAAACTCCTTGAAGTTTCGTCAGACATCACAAGTACATGGCAGTGTACTGGTTAGCAGTGTATTGGATGAATATTGCAAACGTATATTGCAGGGCTGTGGAGTCGGCACACTAAAGGTCTGACTCCTCTATATGTTATCAGAGTCTGAATCCTTCATAAATGGCTGATTATTAGTAATAACACATTTCCAGCAGTAAAATGGTAATACCTGGCTTTTTCTCACCATTTTATCAATAATCAGGCTGCTTAGATACAACATAAAGCAAATTTGTTGCAATACAATATCTGAGCAAATAACAAAATGAACAAGGGAAAGCGTTACTTAGAAAACACACAGCAAACTGGTGACATGGCTGCATAGGGATGAAAGCAGTGAGACTACATAGAGTCCCTTGTATGAAATGGAATTATGTATAAAAAAAAAACAAAAAAAAAAACTATTTTATTGCCGATGTAACAGGTCAAAGAGACGTGAATAAGGCGCTTAAAAAGGTATTCCCGTATTAAAAAACATGACTGCAGGGCTCTCGTCCCAACCTGGGGATACCGGGAGGCCAGAGCAAACCAAAGCGATGGAGTTACACAATTTGGTAACTCCCATTGACCTGAATGGGAGTTGCCTAATTCCCGTAGGCCCCGGAAACTATGCCGTTTACATAATTCTCAATGGCCTTCTGCCTGCCCTAGGTTGGACAAAGAGGCCAGGAGATAGCCTGGTGAACATGTTTTTTAAAAATGGGAACACCCCTTTAAGGCTTCATGCACACGGCCGTTACCGGCCGTGGCTCGTATTGAGGCCTGCAAACAGCAGGTCCGCAATATGCAGGCATCGGCAATGTGCTCGCCGCATCACGGATGTGGACCCATTCACTTGAATGGATTTGCAATCTGGAGCTTGTTCTATTTGTTCTTTTGTACTTGTTCTATTTTTTTTACGGTGTGGACAGATCACAGACCCATTCAAGTTGAATGGGTCTGGATCCGTTGCAGCTGCCGCACGAATGGTGCCTGTGCATTGCAGGCTGGGGTACTTCAGTGCCTCATTGTCGCCTCTTTGACTCTTCACAGTGACAATAAAAAGCATTTGTTAGAAGGTTGCAGCCATGGACAAGTACAATATATGCCTAGGTATGGCAACGTATGACAAGGTATGGCTAGACTCCAGTCACCAGTTTTGTATGCGTTTTATAGGTGACAGTTTCCCTTTCAATTCCACCAAGTAAATATGCAATAACTAGAAAAAATTTAATAAGAAGAAATCTATGAATTTGGCCTCAGAAAAAGTATTGTCTAACCTCTCTACTACTCAAGGGCAACAGCAAGACTGATAAAATGGAAATATATTTTATTATTAACATTTTGAAACTTCCTAAGAAAGTCAATATATTATACAATATTAATTTTGAGATTTTGCTTTAAAGGGGTCATCTGAGTTATATTTATTGATGACCTATCCTCAGGATAGGTCATCAATATCAGATCGGCGGGGGACTGACACCCAGCACACCCCGCCGATCAGCTGTTTGAAGAGGAGGTGCACACCGTGCAAGCGCTGCCTCCTCTTGGTTGTTTACCTGCTTGCTGTAACATCAGTAGCGGTGAGCAGGTGAAATTACACCCAAGCCGCCCAATTCATTTCAATGGGATGCCTCGTTCCCATACACTTGTATAGGAACGAGCTGTCCCATTGTAATGAATGGGGTGGTTAGATGTAATTACACTTGCTCACTGCTACTGATGTTATGGCGAGCAGGTAAACAATGAAGAGGGGTGCCAGGTGTCGGATCCCCGCACATCTGATATTGATGACCTATCCTGAGGTTAGGTTATCAATAAATATAACTCCGATAACCCATTTAAGCATGAGTCGGAGAAAAGGTACTCCAAACAAAAATAGCCCTGAGTATGACTCCACATTTTCTTGCCCATAAATGCATGTTCTTCCAGTATTCCAAATATTAGAAAAAAAGGGTAGGGTGACTAGTGACTTCTACTGCAGAACTTGAACTGGTAAGGCTACAGAAAAGCTTGCCAGCACAACATTGTTGATCACATGACAACACTATAGTAAGTTATTACATATCTCTGGGATATACCATCACTTACAAGTATGCGGGAGACTCCAACGTTCCTTAGAATGTGAGATATACTATAACATTCCACAATGGGACGGACACTGTTTTGTATAAACCATCAGCTGTACAAGATCATGGCACTACTAATTCATGGCTAATATATAAGGCCTACCTATCTTGTTATATATGAAGCTGACTATACATATCATTTATCCTAATAATGTACCAGCTAAACAGACCCATATGAAACACCTTAATATGTTTTTAATAGCCCTGAGAAGATCTTGGGAAGGTGAAATGCTAATCTTCAATATTCTGAATAGCAACAGTGAAGATAAAGGCTGGAGCTACTCAGTGAAGATTGAGATGCCACATTACAAAATTGCACAAAATGTTTGTCTACGGAGTTGTGATGAGACTATTGCAAACAAAAATCCAATCATGTTTAATTCTAGTCGCAGGTCAAACATGACCACAATGCAAGTCACACGCGACTGGGACTTGCCTGACACTTTTCTGTCACAAGGCTGTATATTTACAGCCAAATAACAACTTTGAACTAGTCAAAAGACAATAAGTCACATAAATGTTTTTGTGAGACTTTCACAAACATTGTGTGACCAAAGACAACTGTGTAGCACCACAACCTTGAAACATAATGGAACTGAATAGAGTCACAGAACGACTCACAGGTTCTCTTCTCATGACTGTAACCACAGAATCTTAAAATAAACCAACACTGCTTTGTTGTGGCCAAAATTGGGGCTACACATGTCATGCAACAGCAAGTCTCAGAAAATTCGCACAACCAAAAACATTTGTGTGGCTTGTCCGCAACCTGTTGTCACATAGCTACTTCAGAGCTGTGATTTGGTTATAAGTACAGCAATATCACTGAAAAGTCACAAGCAAGTCACACACGACTTTTATAGTGGTCTATGATTGTAAAGTCACTTGTCACCTGCAACTAAAAGTCCAACAGTGTTGGATATGTTGTGACTCCCCCGTCACAGTTGTAGCATGTCATGTTGTGACGCCGCATCATGTTCTTCATGTCTCGTGATAAATATGTAGCGCCAGCCTTTTTCCTACACATCCAAGTAAGATAAGCATGAAGGGTTGTTCTTGTGAAGCGTGGACTACAGTCTTCACTCTGTTCACTCAATGCATCAGTGCAAATTCCCTATCTGTGATGGAGACTGGCTAATAAGCTAATTTATAGATGCAGATCTTTGGGAACTAAAATGGTGTAAAGGTTGACAGTGCCTTCCTGTAGTTCTACTTTTAAAGCCTGATTTCATTCCAACAACTTTATATGTTAACATTTCCCAAAAGGAGAACATGTTTATAGGTCAGCTTGGAGACTGTATATACCAGGGCTGGCCAAACTGAGGCTCTCCAGCTGTTGTAAAACTACAATTCCCACCATGCGCTGCTGTAGGCTGATAGCTGTAGGCAGTCTGGGCATGCTGGGAGTTGTAGTTTTGCAACAGCTGGAGAGCCTCAGGTTGGCCAGCCCTGGTATATACTATATACTTACATATTACACAACTGGTTATAACCAAGGGGGCAGCTTATGTCATATACTGTATCACGTGAATACCTTCATATTTTGCCAGGTATGTCTTCGGTGCTTGGTTTGGCTCTACTAGCATGCTTGGCCATAAAAGAGCTAGTTAGCCTCAAACACTCCTGTGCACCTTTAGACCTTAGTACAGTACATTTATCTAGTCCTAGAATATAGTCATCATCTTTGGATTTGGAGAGTACGCTCACTTGGGCATTGCTCAGTTTTACCTAAAACAGCTATGGGATCGTGTGCTTTCAAATTAAATCTAGGTTAAGTGTACCTCTGTAATTCCTAACCACATTACCATGAGGGAACCCCTGTTTTTCCTTCATGGGGAACCTATACAACTAAAACATGGTTATAGTAAAAGGGGACGCTTTTGCATTCTTTTTTATAGCCTCTATTTGGTTTCACTGAACTCTGGTTGAGAAAAAATGGCTTACTACTATTTATTTCCTTCACTTAGTTGTACTATAATAGACAATATCACTCCATTGCTCTGCTTGTAATTTTCATTGTCCAAATGTCATTAAGAAATAAGTTAAGGGGGACTGTTAAAGTTGAGTTAAAATCTGGAATACCAAGAACTATCTCGAACTGGACCATGTACAGTAGTACCATGCAGTTTGGTATGGACGAGCTGCTCTGCTGTATAAACAATAGCGCTTGCATGCCTGTGATGTCACAGTCACTATGCTGATTGATAGAGGTCCCTATCCCTGAGAAGAAGGGTATCGTTACCTGGACTGATACATATTGCAATGAATAGGAACAAGGCATTCATTCTTGATCATTTCCAGCTCGCTCAAGCAGCAATCATCTCCTGCGTATCGGGACAAACTATCTACAGATACATAGTTTGTTTCTTTTTCAGCAGAGCCCTGTTTACATAGGGGAATGTGCTGCTGATAAATGATGATTTTAAGTGCCACATAAACAACAGATCAACCAACAAACTAGTATTTTGCTCATCTGTTGGGTGAGCGGCGGCACATTACACGGGACAATTACCAGGTATGGCCTGCTTCTGTCTCAAGAATGAGCTCTTAAGTGGATGGAGAACAGACTACATGTGAATGTCACCATTCACTACTATGAGACTGCTGAAAATAGCTGAGCAAGTGTGCTCTGCTATATTTTGGAAGTATCAGACCAGTGAATGGAGGGTAAGTCACACGTGTACGTCTTGCTCTACATTCAATTCAGAGTCCCATTCTTGAGACAGGAGCCGGACTCAGAGCTGGGATTGCACCTATCAATAGGCCATAAATCTCCTAAATGGGACAACCACTTTGTTCTCTGCAGAGTATATGTTAATGTTTTTTCATGCACAAAAAGTCATCAGAACGTGGCCGATGTTTACAGATGTATAGTAATTACTTTATAAAATAATTACTATACACTTACTATATACAGTATACACACACATTCATACTTTTATGACTATAGATCTACCCTTTAAACATCAAGTAACTATAGTAGTCTATTATTACTGAATCTAACAGTTCATTGTATGCTACAAACCAAGTGTTGAGTGTAAAAACACCTTAATAAAGTATATTCATGAGCTCAATATGGGGACATGTGAACAAGTAAAATCCACTGATTCAGTGTAACAGTCAAGCTGTGACCATACACAGTATCTGAAAAGCAGAACTGCATCTTTGCAAAAACAATATCTCTCAGGTTCAGTAATATGTTTGTGGTCTCAGGAGTAAGGTTTTTCTGCAGCTCACAGTGGGTTCCTCTCTTTCTTTTCTCCCCCCGCCTGCTCCCGCATGTCCCCAGTTTATTCAATCCCTGCTGTTACCACTGATCTGCCAGCTGCCACTGCAAGTCTGTTCCCCCTTCTCTGACATAGCCATTACCTCCCAGTTTGATCAGTATCACAGCAACAACACCAAACGCTTCCCCTGTTGGCAGAGCGCTCCCTGTGTGCCTGCTCTGCCCATATTTGTACAATGCAATGTCATGACACTGGGAGGCCTGCCTCAATTTCTAGTTTTGTACCAAATGTTGCCCCGCTTTGTTGCTCAGAGCAGGAGGCAGGGGGTGGCTCCAGGCGACTTTGTTTTAGCTGTTTCTCTAGAAATCAAATGCTTGGGTGAGCATCTTGAAACCAAAGCAGCTCAGCTATACCCCAGCACTTCTTTAAAATGCCGGATCACTGAGAACAGATATGTAACAGTATAACTGAAAGTAAATTCATTATTAAAGCTAAAGAACATCATAACCATTTTACAAATTCATCCAATCTTTATGACACTGTAATCCTCTAAAAATCTCTAGTAATTTATTATATACTGTAGCTAATTGCTTGCAATTAGAGAGAGCCAAACTCATAGTAGCAGTCTCTATAAGCTAGCACACTATGAAACCTAAGAATACCATTAACTTTAATATTTAAGTATAACATAATGATCTTACTGTAGTCTCAGTGAAGATATGGCAACTCATCGGACATTTCGGAAGTTTACTATGAATCTAGTTCAGTTCGTATGTGTCTGGTCTATTAAGTTCAGTCCAAGGGATGGGTCGGGATATGATATAGCAACACAGTTTATAAGGCTGAAAAAAAGACATCTGTCCATTCAGTTCAACCTGTTGTCCTGCAAGCTGGTCCAGAGGAAGGCAAAAAAAAACCCATGAGGTGGAAGCCAATTTTCTTTATTTTAGGTGAAAAAATTCCTTCCCAACTCCAAACAGAATAACTCCCAGGATCAACGACCTTTCTCCAGAAATGTAATAACTATAACCTGTAACATTATTACACTCCAGAAATGCAAACAGGCCTCTCTTGAACTCATGATGGTGAGTTCACCATCACCACCGCCTCAGGCAGAAAGTTCCATAATCTCACGGCTCTTACAGTAAAGAATACTCTTCTATGTTTGTGTAGAAACCTTCTTTCCTCCAGACGCAGAGGATGTCCCCTCGTCATAGTCCTGGGGATAAATAGATGATGGGAGAGATCTCTGTACTGACCTCTGATATATTTATACATAGTTACAACCCCTGGCAAAAATTATGGAATCACCAGTCTCTGAGGATGTTCCTTCAGTTGTTTAATTGTGTTGAAGAAAAACAGATCACAGACATGACAAAAAACTAAAGGCATTTCAAATGGCAACTTTCTGGCTTTAAGAAATACTAAAAGAAATCAAGAAAAATAATTGTGGTAGCCAGTGACAGTCACATTTTTATAACAAGCACAGGGAATAAATTATGGAATCACTCAATTCTGAGGAAAAACATATGGACTCACCCTGCAAATTTTCATTACAAACAATAACTCCTGAATCAGATTAAATCTGCTTGTTAGTATCCAGGTAAAAAGGAGTGATCACACCTTGGAGAGCTGTTGCAACAAGTGGACTGACATGAATCATGGCTCCAACACCAGAGATGTCAATTGAAAAAAGGAGAGGATTATCAAACTCCTTAAAGAGGGTAAATCATCACGCAGTGTTGCACAAGATGTTGGTTGTTCACAGCTGTGTCTCAAACCTGGACCAAGTACAAACAACATGGGAAGGTGGTTAAAGGCAAGCATACTGGTAGACCAAGGAAGACATCAAAGCGTCAAGACAGAAAACTTAAAGCAATATCCCTTGAAAACAGAAAATGTACAACAAAACAAATGAGGAACAAATGGGAGGAAAGTGGAGTCAACGTCTGTGACCGAACTGTAAGAAACCGCCTAAAGGAAATGGGATTAACATACAGAAAAGCTAAAAGAAAGCCATCACTAACACCTAAACAGAAAAAAAACAAGGTTACAATGGGCTAAGGAAAGGCAATTGTGGACTGTGGATGACTGGATGAAAGTCATATTCAGTGATGAATCTCGAATCTGCATTGGGCAAGGTGATGATGCTAGAACTTTTGTTTGGTGCCGTTCCAAAGAGATTTATGCAGACGACTGTCTGAAGAAAACATGCAAATTTCCACAGTCATTGATGACATGGGGCTGCACGTCAGGTAAAAGCACCGGGGAGATGGCTGTCATTACATCTTCAATAAATGCACAGGTTTACATTGACATTTTGGACACTTTTCTTATCCCATCTATCGAAAGGATGTTTGGGGATGATGAAATAATTTTTCAAGATGATAATGCATCTTGCCATAGAGCAAAAACTGTGAAAACATTCCTTGAAGAAAGACACATAAGGTCAATGTCATGGCCTGCAAACAGTCCGGATCTCAATCCAATTGAAAATCTGTGGTGGAAGTTAAAGAAAATGGTCCATGACAAGGCTCCAACCTGCAAAGCTGATCTGGAAACAGCAATCAGAGAAAGCTGGAGCCAGATTGATGAAGAGTACTGTTTGTCACTCATTAAGTCAATGCCTCAGAGACTGCAAGCAGTTATAAAAGCCAGAGGTGGTGCAACAAAGTACTAGTGATGTGTTGGAGTGTTATTTTGTTTGTTTGTTTTTCATGATTCCATAATTTTTTTCCTCAGAATTGAGTAATTCCATAATTTATTCCCTGTGCTTGTTCTAAAAATGTAATTGTTACTGGCTACCACAATTATTTTTCTTCATTTCTTTTAGTATTTCTTAAAGCCAGAAAGTTTCCATTTGAAATGCCTTTAGTTTTTTGTCATGTCTGATCTGTTTTTTTTTTTTCAACAAAATAAAACAACTGAAGGAATATCCTCAGAGACTGGCGATTCCATCATTTTTGCCAGGGGTCGTAGTAGATCTCCCCTCAGTTGTCTTTTTTTCTAAAGTGAATAACGCTAATTTTGATAATCTTTCTGGGTACTGTAGTCCACCCATTCCAGTTATTACTTAAATTGCCCTCCTCTAAACCCTCTCTCAATCCCCTTTCCTAATGTGAATTTAGGAAAGGGGAGTGAGACCCAGACTTGTACACATCTACATAATAGTGTAACAGTACTTAATGCATCCATGGTAATTCCTATGATATCCTTTTTAATGGTCCTTGTTACTTGTACAGATTGTTTTGCAAACACGATAACACGTTCAGGAATAATATGCGATAGGAAGTCACATTCACACGCTGAGATGTCTGAAGAGCATTTCAAGGTCAGAAACGTTTGTGCTGGCCAGATGCACTTTGTTACCTGTACCCAAAGTACTAGCAGTTTTGCAATATCGTCTTGGACAAACACAGTACTCTGTATCTTTCCATCATCTGAAATCATTCCATCTGGGACAGCGGCCAGTTCTTGAGCGAGGAAAATCTTAGAAAATCCTGTACACAACTGATGGCATTAACCCTGCCATAGCCAGATGTGCCAGCAATCAGAGCTGTTTTAAGGCTACACTGCCAGGTCTAAATCCAAGTTTTAGAATATCCACAAATAAGGGAGGCCACTTTATTCATTATAATGAGAAAACACAGGACAGTGGGCATAAAGATATGACAAATAGGTTGCTTTGGTTTCTATACATGGCTCTTTAGAGTTTTTACTGTTTCAATCAGAAAAAAAATCAATACTGATGTAACTATGGACTCAGGGCAAACCCTAATATATAGCTGAACATTGTGTACAAATGTTGGCTAACAACATGCATGAAACCTAAGACCACTTTCACATGAACGATACGGATTGGCTCCAGATGCATTCAGTGAAATTCGAACGGTTTGGCAAACAAGTTCAGTCAGTTTTGTATGCGATTGCGTTCAGTTTTTTCTGCGTGGGTGCAATGCATTGTGATGTATTTTTCATGTGCGAGTTAAAAAACTGAAGGTTTACAAACAACATCTCTTACCAATCATCAGTGAAAAACGCATTGCATCCGCACTTGCTTCTGGATACAATACGTTTTTCACTGAAGCCCCATTCACTTCTATCGGGCCAGGGCTGCGTGAAAAACGAATGGGTCAGAACTCAGTGCTGGTGCTATGCGTTCACGTCATGCATTCCACCCGCGCGGAACACTCGCTCGTGTGAAAGGGGCCTAAGGGTCTGTTCACATGGTAAATGGTTGACATGACTTTTGGCATGGACACCAGCTGTACTCTACCTCCCAATGAAATCCACAGAGTGGAAAAAAAATGAGTATGGCCTTTTGCCACAGATAATGCATGGATACTATGAAGAACCACTCACATGTGGCTCTGCAGCATGTAAACTGAAAATCTGTTGCAATAATCTGAGCCTCGGTTTTCTCTGCCACAGATTCCACAGAAAATATATGTTAAGTTTTTCTGATGTGAATCTTTCTGTGTGAACATACTCTAATGTTCTGTATGTACCAGATTAATCAAATATTGACACGGGGGAAATTTTTAAAACTGTTGTAATGTAAAACTGGATTAGTTGCCTATAGCAACCAGTCAGATCCCACCTTTTATTTTCCAAAGGAGCTGTGAAAAATGAAAGTTGGAATCTGAGCCAGTTCTACTTTACACCAGCTTTGATAAATCTCCCCCAGATAGTTTAAGACCAGAGTAGACAATTACTTGTAGCTTGCTACATGGAAGAACCTTATGGGCACAGGCAGATGTTGTGGTGCTCACATGCAGCTGAAGCCCAATCAACATAAGGTGACCAATGGCTAAACAATTTTGCAAGTTCAACTGTGGTATTATAATTGGGAAGAACACAGACTCTTTTTTGAAATGTCAGATAATTCCTTAATTTTGCATTTGTTTCTTTAACAGAAGAAAACTGAAATCACACGAATGATCTATCACATCACTATCTATGCAGGTCTTATAGCCGCCACATTCCAAGAGACCATTAACATAAATTATTCCACAGGCACGCAGAGGTTCACTTATGATCTCCCAGCATGAGAATCAGTGCCTGTAATACAAAGCAACACCCTGGAACCAAGCTCACATGATCTTTAATAGAGAACTGAATCCCCTCTGTAGCTCATGCATTTAATGTGTGAGACAGCACAAGGTGACCTGTTGTGTGAGATCATTCTTGCTACTCTTCCTTGACCTCGATCTAAGGCAGACATGAGCATACTATCCATGGTTCACTGGTCATTTTGTAGTCTATGAATTGGTTTGCCAAGTTTGTCCACCATAGTTTGTAAACATATTTACTGTAACTGTGGACAAGCAATGGAAAAAATTACAGAGGTGGCTAATAAGGAAAGCCTTTTTGTCAGATTTTGGGAATGCTTCAAGTCCTGAAGTTTAAGGTTTTATAAAACAAAGGCTCCACTAATGGCAAATAACTCAATTTAACTCTTCATGTAAACATAATTTAAAAAACAAAAAAACAAATGACAACATCTGGTCTTAGATTAACTGTAAAAAAAAATTCACTTTTTCATTTACATATATTGTCCAATGGCTTTTCTTATAAAGGATGGATCTCTCCTGACATGTCTTCTTTAGTAAAGACTTGAACTCCTCATGAAATAATTCTGGAGCACACAACTCTTAGAACTGGGTGCTGTGCCTTTCCTCTTAGAAACGTATGAATAAATTGACAATTGGGCGTTACAATTTCTGTTAATGGAGTGTGTCCTCGCTAACCAGTGCTGACAGTGCCAGACTGTGACACATTCTACTAAAAGAAGGCAACACCAAGGTTCGAGGAGAAATAATAGAGGAATGGAAGAAACAAGAGTTCTAAGAAAATGGTGCTCTAGGATGGTTATTTCAGTATTTTACTAAGTCAGCATTCACACAACCGGATTCCGGCTGTGTGAGCTTTAATGGGTCTGCGGTCCACATGTTGCAGTGAAGTACAGTCCCTGACAGAAGTTCTGTCGCTTATCCATGTTGTGGAAACCAAAGCTTATAACCTGAATTAAAATTCATCCATTGGTTTTAGAAATGACTCACATGAAAGCTGAAACCCTCCCAAATGAGTTTTTTTGCGAAAATAAATTTGCTTTACTGCTGAAATATTGATCATTTAATGAACACAGAAAGGTCAGATTTTGGCAAGACAAAGGTTTTGTCGCCCACTGAAAGTAATGTGAAAATCAAACAAATAATTCACTTCAAATACAAAGATATGTTTCATAACATTGGTGAATGAAGTTGTGGTGCTATTAGAGTCATATTTAATATTTTGTGTGACTTCAATGAGCTTGAAGAACTGCATCCATGCGTTTCGACAATGATTCATACAATTTATTGATGAAGTCATCAGGAATAGCAAAGAATGCAGTCTTACATGCCTCCCAGAGTTAATCAAGATTCTTTGGTTTTGTCTTCCAAGCTTCCTCTTTCATCCTACCCCAAACATGCTCAATGATGTTCATGTCTGGTGACTGGGCTGGCCAGTCCTGGAGCACCTTGATCTGCTTTGCCTTGAGGAACTTTGATGTAGAGATGGATGTATGAGATGGAGCACCATCCTGCTGCAAAATTTGACCCCTTTTATGATCGGGAATGTAACAGGTAGCCAATACCTCTTGATATTTTAGGCTATTGATATTGCCTTCCACCTTGCAATTGTTTCGCACACCCCTATACTGAATGTAACCCCAGACCATGATCTTTCCATCTCCAAACTTAACTGTTTTCTGGGTGTATCTTGGATCCATACGGGCTCCAGTAGGTTTCCTGCAGTATTTGCGGCGGCTGTGGTGTAATTCAACTGAAGATTCATCTGAGAAATCCACCTTCTGCCATTTTTCCAGGGTCCATCTGTTTAGCAGGCTGCGGGCCTTGGCAAATGCCACACGGTTTTTTAATTGCCTTTTGTTTAGTGCTGGCTTCTGGGCACTGATTCGACCATGGAGGCTATTTCGAGACAGAATCCTACAAACTGTTCTAGTTGACACAGGGACTTGAGGTGACCAGGCCTGTTGGAGCTCTGCTGCAGTGGAAGAGGGGCTGGCTTTTGATTTTCGAACTGACAAACGTTCCTCCTGAGCAGTTGTCTTGCGGGGTCTGCCGGACCTGGGCTTGTCAAAAACATCTCCAGTCTCTTCAAATCTTTTTTTAATTCTTTGTACTTGACGCTGAGACACATTAAAGGTGCCAGCCACCTCTGCAGTGGATCTGGTCTTCAGCCTCTTGATAATCAAGGCTTTGGTCGCAGGGTGGATTTTTGGCATGTTGTCAGAGGTCAAGTTGCAGTTCAAGTGAAGGTCTGGGGTGCTGGACTTCTTTTTATACACACCCACTAATTAACCGATCAATTAAGGAGCACAGGTGAGGCTGTAAACTAGGATTGGGTGCATTATATGACAAGGCGACAAAACTTTTGTCTTGCCAAAATCTGACCTTTCTGTGTTCATTAAATGATCAATATTTCAGCAGTGAAGCAAATTTATGTTCGTAAAAAAAAAACCTCATTTTGGAGGGTTTCAGCTTTCATATGAGTCATTTCTAAAACCAATGGATGAATTTTAAGTCAGGTTATAAGCTTTGGTTTCCACAACATGGATAAGCGACAGAACTTCTGTCAGGGACTGTACAGGACATGTCCTATCTTTTGTTTCTCAGCCGCACAGATGCGAACAAGAAAGGAACAATGAAGGTTTTCTGTTTGCTTCCGCAGATATGCGGTTGCACTGCAAATGATAGGACGTGTCTTATAATTTGCTGCAACATGCAGACCACAGATCCATTGAAGTCAATGTGTAAGCAATGTGATGAGGCACACTGTCAGTATCTGTGTTTTGCATATCACAAATACTGTGGGGCCGTTCACATGGTGTTTTTTTACCTGCAGAATTCTTGTATGGCTGTTCGCACTTGCTTGCTGCTTGTCCAGCCGGCAACTGCATCCATTCTGCCTCCCATTCACTGGATCTGCAGTTTAAAGCCACAGCAAGAACGGACATGTCCCTTCTCAGCACGTCCGCGGCTTTAAGCCTCTGTTCTACAATCCTCAGCGTTGCCTACCACTGAAATTAATGGAGGCAGAAACCAGCTAGAAAAAACACCCGGTGGCTGGTGAAATTCCAGCAAAGGCATCCTCACCAAAATTCCATAGCAAAAGACCTATGAACATACCCTTATGGTCGTGTGAATGCACCCTTAAACAGACATGTCAGGAAAGCTGAAGGGACCTCTTTTATGGAACTGCTACTAAATCTTAGGCTTTATTCATACTGTTGGCAGCCTGATTTGGAATAGAATGCCAGGAATCGGCTGGATAAAAAACGCTGCATGCAATTCTTGGCATATTTGCTGGATTGGGCCAGATCACCACCAGACCCTGTTATAGTTAATGGATGTTATAGATGGCATTCCGGTAGCATCTGGCAATGCCAGATCCGTAACAGCCTGCCGTATCGGCAAACGCAAATAAGCCTTAGTCACTTTCCATTTCAAATTCCTTTCAAGTTCCCTTTCAAAACCTGATATAGATCACTGTTTCACTCCATTCATTCAGAACTTGTTACAGCTCATCCATACAGCATAACCACACATAAAGTTCAGTCTTCACTCACCCTGTGGTTACTAACCTGCTAACAGTAAGTTAATCAAAATTAAGGAGAGCACTGTCTACAACATGATCCCTCCTTATACTGTGGCCTGGTAACATGGCAAAAACAGAGCTTACTAAAGAAATGGGGAAATAACATGAATGCATGAAAGCCCCCTCTAAGTTGTAAAATTCATATGAACTTTGCTACTTTAAAGTAAGTAAATTTAGCAGCCATTGCTTATTTCTTTGCATATCCTTCACAGAATATCCACATATATATAGCCGACTTTGATTCTATGCCTAATGCTTCTGCAGAGTTGGTGATTTCATGTGAAAGGCAAATTCCTCTCTTGCCTGTGGGAACATTCTTTGCCTTTCTTTGTCTTCCCAGTGACTTTTAGTCAACTATATACAGTAGCTGGAGGTGGTGAATAAAACATTGAATAGTAAAATCAGTTACATGAAGGCCTCTGATCATGTACAATGTTACAAATATGACACTCTAGTAGAGAAATAGAGTTCCTAAGAATGTGTGATCTGGTCCCTATTTCCACTGAAAACCCATCCTACAGAGGGGGAAGCTGAAGAAGCCAATATCATAGCCAAAAGCTTAAATTAGTCCCTCAAAGTTCTTGAAAACAGCCAAACTTACATTTTGCTAAAATAGGATTCCACCTATTTGAAACCTTATCTCTACGCCAACAAAATAGCAATTTAGCTCCACATACATTTCAGAAATTGCTTTTTTTGAAATAGAAATCTTGGTTACAGAAATTATATTTGTGTAACAACCTGTGTCCGTATTAATGGGAAAACAGTCCTCAACAAACAACTTTAAGTAAAACGATTTCTTCATAAATATCAGGATGAATGACGGCTAGGTTTTACATATACTGTGTTCAAACTGAGCCACTTGATGGCTGCAAACTGAAAGCAATTACCATAATTATGATCACGTCCTAGGTAGAACATAACTGAAGTAGAATTTTTGTGTAATACATTATTCATTTGGTCCGGCTCTCATTGACAAATTTCCAAAAGTATCTCGATATTTTGGAGGAGAAAAAGGGAGGGGTGAGTAAGAGAAAGGTGGTCACATCGCTTTACTGTACATAACAAAAGGTTCCTTGAAACATCAAGCTTGATATAAAATTCATGGACAAGATGGCACCTTCTGGCAGATCAAACTGTTACTGGTGGAACCTCTAATGCACGTAGCGTCTGGATCAGCAATCCCTAGCTGTTGTGAAACTACAACTTCCAGCATGCTCCATTGCCTTCCATGGAAGATCCAAGAACAGCTGGAGTGTCGGAGGTTGCCAATCCCTGTTGTAGAGCACAGAAGTAAAATGTACCAAATGTTATAAGATACAGTGCCTTGCGAAAGTATTCGGCCCCCTGGAACTTTTCAACCTTTTGCTACATTTCAGGCTTCAAACAAAAAGATATAACATTCTAAATTTTTGGTGAAGAATCAACAACAAGTGGGTCACAATTGTGAAGTGGAACGAAATTTATTGGATCATTTAAACTTTTTTTGTAATAATAAAACTGAAAAGTGGGGCGTGCAAAATTATTTGGCCCCCTTGCATTAATACTTTGTTGCGCCACCTTTTGCGGCGATTACAGCTGCAAGTCGCTTGGGGTATGTCTCTATCAGTTTTGCACATCAAGAGACTGAAATTCTTGCCCATTCTTCCTTGCAAAACAGCTCGAGCTCTTTGAGGTTGGAGCATTTGTGAACAGCAGTTTTCAGCTCTTTCCACATTTTCTCAATTGGATTCAGGTCTGGATTTTGACTTGGCCATTCTAAGACCTGGATACGTTTATTTTCGAACCATTCCATTGTAGATTTTGCTTTATGTTTGGGATTATTGTCTTGTTGGAAGATAAATCTCCGTCCTAGTCTCAGGTCTTTTGCAGACTCCAACAGGTTTTCATCCAGAATGGTCCTGTATTTGGCTCCATCCATCTTCCCATCAATTTTAACCACCTTCCCTGTCCCTGCTGATGAAAAGCAGGCCCAAACCATGATGCTGCCACCACCATGTTTGACAGTGGGGATGGTGTGTTCAGGGTGATGAGCTGTGTTGCTTTTATGCCAAACATATCGTTTTGCATTGTTTCCAAAAAGTTCGATTTTGGTTACATCTGACCAGAGCACCTTCTTCCACATGTTTGGTGTGTCTCCCAGGTGGCTTGTGGCAAACTGTAAACCAGACTTTTTATGGATATCTTTGAGAAATGGCTTTCTTCTTGCCACTCTTCCATAAAGGCCAGATTTGTGAAGTGTTCGACTGATTGTTGTCCTATGGACAGACTCTCCCACCTCAGCTGTAGATCTCTGCAGTTCATCCAGAGAGATCATGGGCCTCTTGGCTGCATCTCTGATCAGTCTTCTCCTTGTTTGAGATGAAAGTTTAGAGGGACGGCCGGGTCTTGGTAGATTTGCAGTGGTTTGATACTCCTTCCATTTCAATATGATCGCTTGCACAGTGCTCCTTGGGATGTTTAAAGCTTGGGAAATCTTTTGGTATCCAAATCCGGCTTTAAACTTCTCCACAATAGTATCACGGACCTGCCTGGTGTGTTCCTTGGTCTTCATGATGCTCTCTATGCTTTAAACAGAACCCTGAGACTATCACAGAGCAGGTGCATTTATACGGAGACTTGATTACACACAGGCGGATTCTATTTATCTTCATCAGTCATTAAGGACAACATTGGATCATTCAGAGATCCTCAATGAACTTCTGGAGTGAGTTTTCTGAACTGAAAGTAAATGGGCCGAATAATTTTGCTGAATTCAGTTTTATTATTCAGTTTTATTATTACAAAAAAAGTTTAAATGATCCAATAAATTTTGTTCCACTTCACAATTGTGACCCACTTGTTGTTGATTCTTCACCAAAAATTTAAAATGTTATATCTTTTTGTTTGAAGCCTGAAGTGTGGCAAAAGGTTGAAAAGTTCCAGGGGGCCGAATACTTTCGCAAGGCACTGTATATCTTATCAGAAGAGCATGTCAAAGAATGTTATGCAACTTAGGATGTCCTAAAGACATAAAGGGGTAGACATAGATTTGTGCTGCAATTTGCACTACTTTCGGTCTTTACGGTTGGTCTGCAAGAAAGATGCTGGTCGTGCTTCCCACAAGTAGTGACAAAATCTCAAATTATTGGTCAAATATTTGTGCCATAATTTGGACTTTTTACACCAAAAAAGTGGCACCCATGACTTAATACCTTTACTGCTTCATGATTGTGCATGTCTCACACAGAACATGATGGCATAGCGAAGTTTAATGTAGTTAGGTAAGTCATTACTCTAATGATTAAGTAGGCATGGTCTACCTGTATATCCTCACAGGGGGGGGTTCACAAAATCCTATAAAGGAGTTATTTGCCATAGAAAACCCCTTTCATTTGGCCTAACAGGGCATGCTGAGCTAATAGAAGGGGTTCTTCGCTCTCTGCTCTAAAGAACAGCAGACAACCATGGAAATCGATGGATGCCTATTGATGTTAATGAGTGCCCTGCAATGAACCGCTGCCACTGTAGGGAAATCAAGCAACTGGTCAGAGGTTTTCCCTGTGATAACAGTGGAGCACGGGGGTCACAGAAATCGGCCACATTAGAATCAACTTATCCCCAGGAGCCTAGACTTGCAAACAGGAAGTGTTCAATTAATTACAATGTTAGTGATTACGCCAAACAAAAAGGGGTCTAATTTAGTTTTCCACCTAAAATATATCCATTCTACTGGATATAACAAAAAGCAATGGACGAGCAATCAAACATATCAAATGAATATTTGAGAATGTGGCTATAATAAAGCAGACACCATAAAAGGTGGAAAATGTTTGGCGGGTACTTGTTTGGTACATAGCTCCAGTACAGGAAGAGTTAAAGGGGTTGTCCGAGTTATTTTTTTGTCCTTTGTATGTTTCTAACTAGTCAAATACAACAGCTTTTCCATGCACTTTCTGCTTCTAAAGCTGCTGGTTTATCAGGTTTCACTCAGGGTCACATGACCTGTGATGTCAGCTTGCCTCCCTGCTAATCTTGCATTCGTGCTCAGAGCCTGTACACGAGACGTCACTGCGCTGGCCACGCCCCCCTGCTCTGCCGCTGCTGCTATCTGCTCTCTCCCTGGATTCTTTCAGATAAAACATTAACCCCTTCAGCCAGAACACACTGAAGGCTTTACAACAGCAGCTGCAGATGTAAAGAGACACAGGATCTGCCCTCCTCACCCTACAGACACAGAGCTGACTGCAGCTGATCTGGAGGAGATGCAAAGTATTGTATTGTACAAGAACAGGTAGGGGGAAGACTCTGTGTGTATCAGCAGTGTCATTGTACAGCTGGGACTTGTAGTCCTACACATACAACATGCTGCTGAGTATTCCAGCAGACATGTCACTCAGGCCAGCTCTTGTATTCACTACCTGTGCAGAGCTAGGGGGGGGGGGGGGGCAGATATTGTTATTACTGCAGGTAAACAAAGACCAGAAGAGAACCAGGGAAATGTGGAAATATAGATTTTTTTTGCCTAAAACTTGCTTAACTTAGTTATATATTGCTGCCCATCAGATTTAAAGTACTATATATATTTTTTTCATAACTCGGACAACCCCTTTAACTCAATACATGCATGTTGACTGCTGAATTTTTAACCAAGCTTCCATGGAGAATACATTTCTTGACCCACCGAGGTTCCAATTAAACCGAGAGCCCACAGCCTGCCCACTAGAATATATGTTCGGCCTGAATCATACACAAATGTGCCACAGCCAAGTACAATAGCTGCACGCAACAGGCTTTCCTTGGCTCATACTGCTGTCTCTTTTTTTTTTCTTAAGCCATTCCAGCTGTTTTTCTACGTTCAACCAGAGTCTCATAAAAGATCAGTAAAATGTGGTTAAATTGGGGGAAAATACCAAAAGAAAAGTGTTTTACATTTTAGTGAATCAAGAAGAAAAAAAAAGAAATAGACATAATATTGTACAGCAGATATTTTCCACGTAACCCTTTAATTAATGTCACCAATGTGTATACTGTGGATGAGCAAATCACATATGCACATAATGTACACTGCCCACATCAAAAAGCAGTATTTTTCTTTATCATCCGCAGTTCATTGCATTATAGAGCGACAGAAACCATATGGATGACTGAAATAACAAGTTCACATAAGGTAGTAGTGGGGTGCTAACTTACATAGTCGTGGAACGCCTTAGCTTCACTGGAGTGTTCACAGGTCTCCCGTCTGTCAGGTGCTGCACAGTACAAATCCCAAAATACACTGTATGATATCAAGGAGAAAAATAAGTTACTCAGCTGAAGACCAAACATAAAGAGAATGTGTCATCAGAAAACGACCTATGGTTTAAATAAAGTTTTTATAATAAACATATTGATCATTTTTGGTGATGACATTTCTAATTTTCCAGGTCGATATGTATATTCAAAAAATCCTGCAGGTTTCATACTGGCCACTATGCTTAATAATAGGCGCTACTTCTTGGTCTGTACAGATCACTTCTCAGCAGTCATCTCCTTATGATTTACAGGCAAGATTGCAATGACAGATATCACCTCTATATATAACAACACATAATCCATCATTCTCAATAGGTGATATCACAGCTTATCTACTTCTGACCTCTTCACAGGTCACAGAGCATATCTAGGGAACTCTCCCATAGAAGTCAATGAGTCCCATCCTGATCAATGTATCTATGCCCTATGGTGGCTGCTGTAAAACATCTGTCTAAATCAGGGGTCAGCAACCTTAGGCACTCAAGCTGTTGTAAAACTACAATTCCCAGCATGCTCCACTCTTTTCTATGAGAGTTCTTAGAAGAGCAGAGCAAGTATGCATGCTGGGAGATGTAGTTTCACCACAGATGGAGTGCCAGAGGTTGCTTACCTTTGCTCCAAGTGCTGTTAACAGCAGAATATAGAATTTAAAAAAATCTACAATAGGAAAACAATAACAATTTAGAAAAAAAAAAAAAGGATGTGTGTGTATTTGGTTTTAGCTGGCAAAATATTATGGTGACAGATTTCCTTTAACCCTTTCAGTACCGGAGGTTTTTTCGGTCATGCATTTTCGTTTTGCGCTCCCTGCCTTCCAACAGCCATAACTCTTTTATTTTTCTGTTCACATAGCTGTATGAGGGCTTGTTTTTTGCGGGACAAGTTGTACTTTCCAACGCCACCATTTAATATTGCATATGGTGTAGTGGGAAGCGGGAAAAAAAATCCAAATCAGGTGAAATTGCAAAAAAAACGCTATTCCGCTACAGTTCTACGGGTTTCTTATTTACAGCGTTCGATGTGCATTAAAACTGACCCGTTATTTTCATTCTACTGGTCAGTACGAATCCGGCAATACCTAATATGTATAGTTTTTCCTGCGTTTTGATAGTGAAAAAAAATTAGAAAGTTGCCCTTTTTTTTTTTTTTTTTTTTCCTTGTCATATCTTGACCCCTATAACTTTTTGGTATTTATGTGTACAGAGCTGTATGGGGGCTCATTTTTTGCGGGACAATCTGAAGATTTCATTGATACCATTCTGGGGTGTGTATGACTTTTTGATCACTTTTTATTTAATTTTTTTTAGAAAAAAAAAGCGACAAAAAACGGCAAATCGCCATTTGGACGCTTTTTTCCGCCACACAATTCGCCGTATTGGATTTTTTTTTTTATATTTTAAAAGTACGGGCGTTTTCGGTCACGGTGATACCCATGATGTCTATATTTAGTGTTATTTAGGTATTTATTTTTTACTTATACGGAAAGGGGGGTGATTTGAACTTTTAGATCTTTTTTATTTTTTATATATTTTTTAACATTTTTTTTAAATTTTTTTTTTACTATTTGAATGCTCAAATATGAGCTTATATATTGTGGCTTTTTAATTTTATTTATGAGCAATTATGGATTTACTAGAGGCAGTTAAATCCATCAATTGCTCATTTCTTATCCTGGCCTGCCATCTAGTGGCCAGAATAAGAATTGCACTTTGAAAACTGTAATCCTCACCAGCGAGGATTACAGTTTTCATATGGTGTACAGACACCCCGATTGGCCACACGGGGTGTCTGTACACCACCCGGAAGCGAACGCTTCCGGGTTTAGACGCAACTAGATGCCGTGATCACGTGTGATCACGGCATCTAGTCACCCCGGAAGACGCCGCCGATACAGTAGGTAGCGGCAAGTCTCTGCTGTTAGAAACAGCAGAGACTTGCCGGCCATGACGCCCGCCGCACCCGCGAGCGGGCGCCATGTGCCCGCATCGTACCAGCGCCGTACATGTACGGCGCCGGTACTGTAAGGGTTAAAGGGGTATTCCCATCTCACAAATGTAGTTTGTATAGTTAGATATAGCCATACAAATATTATTACTAATAGAATGTATTTATATAAAATGTACAGTTTAGAATATTTGCCTATTTGTATAGGAATTATCCCATACGCATCATTCAGGCCGTTGCCCCTGGTTACGACCACCGCGGCCATGTAGTAGTGGTGGCTGGCTTGCTCCTGTTCAAACCCACTCTGAGGTAACTGCTGTATTGCGTAGACACATCTTAGGGTTGTAACATTTTTATCTGCGTTTCCAAAACGCAGAGAAACAGATCCTGTTCCAAGATCAATTCATCTCTATGGAGCAGGATCCGTTTATAAAGTCTGCGTTTTGGACGGATCCTGACCATTGGGTATAGGACTGGTAGCATCCAAAACGCAGATGTGAAAGTACCCTAAGATGGGTCTCTGCATGCTCATGCAATGTGCATTCAAAATACAGCTGTTACCTCAGAGCGGGTTTGAAAAGGAGCAAGCTGACCATCACTACTACATGGCCACGGTGGCCGTAACTAGGGGCAACGGCCTGACTGATGTGTGTGGGACAGTGGATATACAAATAGGCAAATCTTCTAAACGGTACATTTTATATAAATACATTCTATTAGTAATAATATTGGTATGGCTATATCTAACTATAAAAACTACATTTGTGAGATGGGAATACCCCTTTAAGAAAAACATATGAAGCCCGTAGTCACCCATATTGGATTACAGTGGGAAATTGACTGGATACCGTACAAATGATGGTACTTAATTTAGTTATGGTATCATAATGTAGTGATAAATCAACAACAGAAGATCCTATACTATCTCTAATTAGCAATTTACAAAATTCAGTGGGGGAGTGTTATCAATCTGCTGTAAAGTAGAACTGGCTTAGCTGCTCATAGCAACCAATCACATTCCACTTTTCATTTTCCAACTAAGCCAGTTTTCAAAAAATCTCCCCCATAGTATAGTATGTAGAAACTGCTTTGTTTAAAGGGATTCTGTCACCACCATTTTCCATATTAAGTTATTTATACCACTGGATTTATCTCATCATAAGGATCTCCAAATGGTTATTGTTATAGGGCCCAGATGAAGATTTGTGGTGTAAAAATCGTTTTTTATCAACTGTCAATCACTTACATTAAGGAGCCCAAGGGGAGTTGACCATCGTTGCTGGAGCCCGGGCTCGGCGATTCCGTTGGAGCCCCGGACCGCCCACCTAATTAACATTCACTTCACTGAGTGAGTCAGTGAAGCTCCGGCGCGGCTGAAATCCCGCGCAGTACATCAGGTGAGGCCACTGCCCGCAGACCGCACGGGCGCAGGCCTCTTGATGTACTGTTCCTGCGCGGGATTTCAGCCCCGGCGGAGCTTCACTGACTCACTCAGTGAAGTGAATATTAATTAGGTGGGCGGTCCGGGGCTCCAACGGAATCGCAGAGCCCAGGCTCCAGCAACGATGGTCAACTCCCCTTGGGCTCCTTAATGTAAGTGATTGACAGTTGATAAAAAACGATTTTTACACCACAAATCTTCATCTGGGCCCTATAACAATAACCATTTGGAGATCCTTATGATGAGATAAATCCAGTGGTATAAATAACTTAATATGGAAAATGGTGGTGACAGAATCCCTTTAAGTAGAATTCTGGCCCAATTAAAGGGGTTGTCCCACGAAAAATATTCTACAGTTGTCAAACCAGCACCTGGAGTTCTTTTGTAATTGCATGCAATTAAAAATTTTGTATAGCTACTGAGTTATTCAATAAAATATATCTTTACAATGTCACTTAATTTCTTATTTCTTTGACCTGGTCACTGAGAAGGCCGCACATACTCAGTTTCATCTTTCAACTGCCTGAGTTGTGATAGGGAGAGAACAGACACGCCTCCTGAGCTGCAGCAGAAAAGACACTCCCCTTAAGCTGTCAGTCTGAAATAAATCTAGCAGAGCAATGAACAGGGAGATCTCTGGAGCCATGTGAGGTACAGGGCTGGTTCTAGCTTTGTGATTGTGGGGACCCAATGGTCGAATCCCCACCTATCCAGTGGATAAGGGCTAAAGAAAGAAAGAGAAAGAGATTTCCATGTACTAGATGATGGCTGATTTTCATTTTCGACATTATTCGTGGGATATCCCCTTTAAAAAAAAAAACGGCGTACATGCCACATTTATTAACCTGTTTTAGACACTTTCCTAAACTTATTACAATGTGTCGAGAGAGAGGCTTAGCACAAAATGTCCAGTACCTTTTATACCAGGCAAAACCATACTGTTATAAAAGTGTGAATTATGGAAACTGTCTAAAAGAAAAGCTGTCTTTGTTGTTAATATCAACCAAATCATAGTACAGCTTTTATTTTTCAAGAGTTCTGAAAGAAATGGAATCTGTGCTGTGATTGGTTGCTATGGACAACAAAGATAGTTTTTTTTTAGACAGCTTGATACATTTCCCCAAAGGTTTGCATTACAGTGAACACAACAGGTAGAGCCAGTAGCACATATTCTACCTAAATATTGGGATGAATGGGCATTAAAAATTTTAAAAGTACACTCACACTAGACTTTGTGAAAGGTCTTGATAAAATCCACAAGGGTAAAAATAAAGGTTTTCTGGTAATATGAGGAAATCAGTCAGGTTAGTAAAATAACCCCACAATACCACTCAGGGCTTAACAGGACAATGCAAAGCTTCCAAACCGCACAAGCCTCTTCCAAGACATACTGAATCCGCAGGATTTGGCCAAGACCGTTCTTTATTTTACTGGTTCCTGATTCCAGGCCCACTGCCTGCAAGTAAGTTAGACCTGGATATTTTCTTTTTCTGAAGATTCATTTTAAAAAAATCTAATATATTTGTGGCCACAAAAAAGGTGTTAATCCAGTTATAATTCTTGTACAGTACACATCTTAACAGCTCCGTATTACATGGTTTAGAAATGTTATTCAGTGAAAGCCTACTCAGAACATTCTTTGACGGGATTTATCAAAACTGGTGGAAAGAAAAACTGGCTACTAAAAGCTAGCAACTATGGATGAGCGACTCGACTTTGGATGAAACATCCGAAGTTGATTCGCATAAAACTTTGTTCCAATACTGTACGCAGTGAGTGCTCTGTACAGTATTAGAATGAATTGGCTCAGATGAGCCAAATTTATTACTTCCAAGGTACAACTTGGAACCGAACCCAAGTTTGGGAAATGGTTTTTTACAGTACAAATTAATATATGAAGTTATTACACAAAGTCTCGTGAGACTTCGGGAAGCAATAACTTCGGCTCATCGAAGCCAATACATTCTAATACTGTATGGAGCTCCTGCTCCGTACAGTATTGGAACAAACTTTTATGCAAAGTTTTATGTTTCATCCGAAGTCGATTTGCTCATACCTACTAGCAACCAATCCGATTCAACCTTTCATTTTCTCAAGATGCTCTGGAAAATGAAAGGTGTAATCTGATTGGTTGCTAGAAGCAACTAAGCCAGTTTTCCTTTACACCAGTTTTGATAAATCTCCCCCCTTCCCTGTGTACATTAATTAAATATATGATCATGTTTGTGCTTTTAAATATTAACTATTATCTAAAATGCTAAGAGTTGCATTACTATTGAATGAATTATGCATATATACCATAGAAGGATTTTATTAATGGTTTAATTAAAGATCATAGTTTTTACAGCATTTACAAAAGATCTCATCAGATTCAACAAAGATTTAAAGGGGTTGTCTCACTTCAGCAAGTGGCATTTATCATGTAGAGAAAGTTAATACTATGTATTGCGATTCTACATATTGCCAACTTTTCTGGCTTGATTAATTTTTCCATCACATCCATTATACACTGCTCATTTCCATGGTTATGACTAGAGATGAGTGAATCGACTTCACCTGCTTCTTCTGAAGTCTATTCGCATAAAACTATGCTGTAATACTGTATGGAGCAGGAGCTCTGTACAGTATTAGAATGTAGTGGCTCCGATGAGCCGAAGTTATTACTTCATGAAGTCTCGTGAGACTTCTTGTAATAACTTTGTGAATTTATTATTACTGTAAAAAACCTTGATACCAAACTCGGGTTCAGTTCCAAGTGTACGGAGCTCCCGCTCTGTACAGTATTACAATCACGTTTTATGCAAATCAACTTCAGATGAAGCAGGTGAAGTCAATTTGCTTATCCCTAGTCATAACTAGAGATGAGCGAGTAGTGAAATATTCGAAAGTTCGAAATTCGATTCGAATAGACTGCGAAATTCGACTATTCGACCGGATATCGAATCCCATTAAAGTCTATGGGAAAAAAATACTCGCCACTTGGAAATCTCAATTCGACCACTTGGAGGTCACCAAGTCCACCCTGGAACCTCAGAAAAGGATGCCAACACTGCTGGAATGCAACTAGGACAGCAGGGGAAGCATGTCTGGGTGCATATAACCCGCCCAAGTCGCACTATTACGCCACTATCACAGCCTCTCAACAATACACTCCAAAGACAATCTAACCTCTCTGTAAAGTGAGACCATACAAGGAAACCTTCTTTCCTCAACATTGCCATGGACCCCAAGCCAAACTAGACAAAAAAGAAGATAAAATTCTGCACCCCTTAAAATCACGTTGCCTATGACAACCACAGATGGCATAAGCAAAGGGGAAAGCAAATAGACCCCACCCCTAATTGTCATTGTGTGTGTGTGTGAGATGTGGTCAGACATGTCTTCTTTAAAATGTAAAAACAACTCAAACACATGCAGAAGCCTTAAAATGCCCAAATTGTTGGCGCTTGAGATGTCAGTGACCCGACCTGGCCCAGTGTCAGGTCTAGCAGGTAAAGCAGTGGGGATGTTGAGGGATGCGTAGGACCGCAAAAGGCAGGAAGAGGCCGTGGGCTGGCCAGAGGCTCATGGAAAATTTTGTGGCGGCCCAAGAGGTGACACCTCTTAAAAATTATGTGGAGGCCCAAGAGGTGAGACCTCTTAAAAATTATGTGGAGGCCCAAGAGGTGAGACCTGTTAAATATTTTGTGGAGGCCCAAGAGGTGAGACGTATTAAAAATTATGTGGAGGCCCAAGAGGGGAGACCCGTTAAAAATTATGTGGAGGCCCAAGAGGTGAGACCTCTTAAAAATTATGTGGAGGCCCAAGAGGTGAGACCTCTTAAAAATTATGTGGAGGCCCAAGAGGTGAGACCTCTTAAAAATTATGTGGAGGCCCAAGAGGTGAGACCTGTTAAAGATTTTGTGGAGGCCCAAGAGGTGAGACGTATTAAAAATTATGTGGAGGCCCAAGAGGGGAGACCTGTTAAAGATTTTGTGGAGGCCCAAGAGGTGAGACCTCTTAAAAATTATGTGGAGGCCCAAGAGGTGAGACCTCTTAAAAATTATGTGGAGGCCCAAGAGGTGAGACCTCTTAAACATTTTGTGGAGGCCCAAGAGGTGAGACCTCTTAAAAATTATGTGGAGGCCCAAGAGGTGAGACCTCTTAAACATTTTGTGGAGGCCCAAGAGGTGAGACCTCTTAAAAATTATGTGGAGGCCCAAGAGGTGAGACCTGTTAAAGATTTTGTGGAGGCCCAAGAGGTGAGACTTATTAAAAATTATGTGGAGGCCCAAGAGGGGAGACCTGTTAAAGATTTTGTGGAGGCCCAAGAGGTGAGACGTATTAAAAATTATGTGGAGGCCCAAGAGGGGAGACCCGTTAAAAATTATGTGGAGGCCCAAGAGGTGAGACCTCTTAAAAATTATGTGGAGGCCCAAGAGGTGAGACCTCTTAAAAATTATGTGGAGGCCCAAGAGGTGAGACCTCTTAAAAATTATGTGGAGGCCCAAGAGGTGAGACCTGTTAAAGATTTTGTGGAGGCCCAAGAGGTGAGACCTGTTAAAGATTTTGTGGAGGCCCAAGAGGTGAGACGTATTAAAAATTATGTGGAGGCCCAAGAGGGGAGACCCGTTAAAAATTATGTGGAGGCCCAAGAGGTGAGACCTCTTAAAAATTATGTGGAGGCCCAAGAGGTGAGACCTCTTAAAAATTATGTGGAGGCCCAAGAGGTGAGACCTCTTAAAAATTATGTGGAGGCCCAAGAGGTGAGACCTGTTAAAGATTTTGTGGAGGCCCAAGAGGTGAGACCTGTTAAAGATTTTGTGGAGGCCCAAGAGGTGAGACGTATTAAAAATTATGTGGAGGCCCAAGAGGGGAGACCTGTTAAAGATTTTGTGGAGGCCCAAGAGGTGAGACCTCTTAAAAATTATGTGGAGGCCCAAGAGGGGAGACCCGTTAAAAATTATGTGGAGGCCCAAGAGGTGAGACCTGTTAAACATTTTGTGGAGGCCCAAGAGGTGAGACGTATTAAAAATTATGTGGAGGCCCAAGAGGGGAGACCTCTTAAAATTATGTGGAGGCCCAAGAGGTGAGACCTCGTAAACATTTTGCGCAGGCCCAAGAGGTGAGACCTCTTAAAAATTATGTGGAGGCCCAAGAGGTGAGACCTCTTAAACATTTTGTGGAGGCCCAAGAGGTGAGCCATAAATATAAAAATTTTTCTGATTTACGGACCAATTCTACGGCGGTTAAGGAGGAGGAGGAGGAGGAGGTGGAGGAGGAAATGGCACTTCATACACATGGCACTTCACTTTTGGCTGCTTTCCACTGTTGGAGAAGCAAAGTCCGGGTCAATCCACTTGCTGTTCATTTTGATTAGCGTCAGCCTGTCGGCACTGTCGGTTGACAGGCGGCTGCGCTTATCGGTGATAATGCCCCCGGCAGCGCGGAACACCCTTTCTGATAGCACGCTGGCGGCAGGGCAGGCAAGCACCTCCAAGGCGTACAGGGACAGTTCCAGCCACGTGTCCAACTTGGATTGCGAAGACCCAGTACAGTTTGTTCTCCACTATCCGGACAACACGTGTGTCCCGGGAAAAGCAGCCCAGCATGAAGTCAGCCATGTGTGCCAGACTCTGAATAGGTATGACGTCACTGCCCCCACCAGAAGGATCACTTGCCATTTCCTCCTCTTCCTCTTCCGCCTCCTCTCCGCCCCATCCGCGCTGAACCAATGGGACGCGCACAGCCTGACTGCTACCCTCGCCGCCAGCATCCTCCTCCTCTTCCACAGCCACCTCCACGTCGTCCTCCTCCTCCTCATCCTCCTCCTCCTGCAACTGCCACCGTGAAGCAGACAAAAGTGTGGTCTGACTGTGTAGCTCCGTTGCGTCTCCTCCTGCCCCCGTCTCCTCTGTGTGCAATGCGTTCTCCCTTATTGCGATGAGGGATTCTTTAAGGACGCATAGGAGCGGGATGGTTACGCTCGGCCCTGCTGGCTGTGGCCTCACTTCTCTGTCTGAACTGTCCTCTGCCTGTGGACATCCCTCTGCCTGTGGACATCCCTCTGCCTGTGGACATCCCTCTGCCTGTGGACATGCCTCTGCCTGTGGACATCCCTCTGCCTGTGGACATTCCTCTGCCTGTGGACATCCCTCTGCCTGTGGACATCCCTCTGCCTGTGGACATGCCTCTGCCTGTGGACATCCCTCTGCCTGTGGACATTCCTCTGCCTGTGGACATCCCTCTGCCTCTTGCTGCCTTTTTCGGTGCTGCGCAGACCACCACCTCTCCACTGCTTTCCTCGCTGGACATCACCCTGGACCGGGTCAGTATCGGACAGTACAAAGCGGTGGTACATTTCATACTCCAGCCGTGGCCTGTTTTCATTCTCCCAATGCCTTGAGACATGTACTGAATGTAAATGAAGGTGTTGTAATCGCGTCTCTCTGTGACAATAGCTCGATACTATCAACTGCCAATTTTATTTTTAACTTTTTTTTTTTTTTAGCGAACAGTTTTTTTCAACTTACTGATGTTTTCCAGTCTCTGTTTGGAAACTTTCTATGACTTTTTTCGTACTGGGTGCATTTGGTATAAATATGCAGAGAGTTATTTATGGTTTAATCGCAGAACGATGCAAAGGGAAAGCGTCGTCTAAAGGAGAATCATTTACCTCAGATAATTCAACCAGCAACTATGGCCCCCAACAGCATTTCCGCGCCCCCGTCCTCGTCCACGTCCTATTCCGCTAGCCCCCCTCCGCATTTTATTTTTTTTTGGTTACAATATTTTGCCTTCACAGCCGTGAAATAATTTTGCAAGAGAACGCACAGTACATTTGCCAATTATAAGGCCTAATATTTTAGAGTTCAAGGTACACAGCCGTGTACTAACTTTTCAGACGGTGGGTATTAACACCAGGTATTTAAAGAATTTTGCAAGAGAACGCACAGTACAGTTGCCAATTATAAGGCCTAATATTTTATAGTATAATTATGTGGATGCCCAAGAGGTGAGACCTGTTAAAAATTTTGTGGAGGCCCAAGAGGTGAGCCATAAATATATACATTTTTCTTATTTACGGAGCAATTCTACGGCGGTTAAGGAGGAGGAGGAGGAGGAGGTGGAGGAGGAAATGGCACTTCATACAGATGGCACTTCACTTTTGGCTGCTTTCCACTGTTAACCTCTTAAACCTTTTGTGGAGGCCCAAAAGGTGAGACCTGTTAAAAATTATGTGGAGGCCCAATAGGTGAGACCTGTTAAACATTTTGTGGAGACCCAAGAGGTGAGACCCGTTAAAAATTATGTGGAGGCCCAATAGGTGAGACCTGTTAAACATTTTGTGGAGACCCAAGAGGTGAGACCCGTTAAAAATTATGTGGAGGCCCAATAGGTGAGACCTGTTAAACATTTTGTGGAGACCCAAGAGGTGAGACCCGTTAAAAATTATGTGGATGCCCAAGAGGTGAGACCTGTTAAACATTTTGTGGAGACCCAAGAGGTGAGACCGGTTAAAAATTATGAGTAGGCCCAAGAGGTGAGACCTCTTAAAAATTATGTGGAGGCCCAATAGGTGAGACCTGTTAAACATTTTGTGGAGACCCAAGAGGTGAGACCCGTTAAAAATTATGTGGAGGCCCAAGAGGTGAGACCTGTTAAACATTTTGTGGAGACCCAAGAGGTGAGACCCGTTAAAAATTATGTGGAGGCCCAAGAGGTGAGACCTGTTAAACATTTTGTGGAGACCCAAGAGGTGAGACCCGTTAAAAATTATGTGGAGGCCCAATAGGTGAGACCTGTTAAACATTTTGTGGAGGCCCAAGAGGTGAGACCTGTTAAACATTTTGTGGAGACCCAAGAGGTGAGACCCGTTAAAAATTATGTGGAGGCCCAATAGGTGAGACCTGTTAAACATTTTGTGGAGGCCCAAGAGGTGAGACCTGTTAAACATTTTGTGGAGACCCAAGAGGTGAGACCCGTTAAAAATTATGTGGAGGCCCAATAGGTGAGACCTGTTAAACATTTTGTGGAGACCCAAGAGGTGAGACCGGTTAAAAATTATGAGTAGGCCCAAGAGGTGAGACCTCTTAAAAATTATGTGGAGGCCCAAGAGGTGAGACCTCTTAAAAATTATGTGGAGGCCCAAGAGGAGAGCCATAAATATATATATATTTTTTTTTATGGAGCAATTCTACGGCGGTTAAGGAGGAGGAGGAGGAGGTGGAGGAGGAAATGGCACTTCATACACATGGCACTTCACTTTTGGCTGCTTTCCACGGTTGGAGAAGCAAAGTCCGGGTCAATCCACTTGCTGTTCATTTTGATTAGCGTCAGCCTGTCCGCACTGTCGGTTGACAGGCGGCTGCGCTTATCGGTTATAATGCCCCCGGCTGCGCTGAACACCCTTTCTGATAGCACGCTGGCGGCAGGGCAGGCAAGCACCTCCAAGGCGTACAGGGACAGTTCCAGCCACGTGTCCAACTTGGAGACCCAGTAAGTGTAGGACGCCGAGGGATCGGGGAGGACAGGGTTACGGTCTGCCAGGTACTCCCGCAACATCCGCCGATACTTGTCCCTCCTGCTGATAGCGGGCCCCGCAGTGATGGAAGTTGCACGAGGGGGTGCCATGAACGTGTCCCACACCTTGGAGAGTGTTCCCCTGGTGGCTGTGGGCCTGATGGATGTTGTGGGACTCTGGGAGACCCTCTCCTCTCTGCCGCCAGCGATGGTGGGTGGGAAAATCTCCATCATGTTCTGCACGAGTTCCCTCTGGTATTCCAGCAATCGATTCGTCCTCTCCTCTACCGGAATAAAAGAGGAGACGTTATCTTTATACCGGGGGTCCAGGAGTGCGAAGACCCAGTACAGTTTGTTCTCCACTATCCGGACAACACGTGTGTCCCGGGAAAAGCAGCCCAGCATGAAGTCAGCCATGTGTGCCAGACTCTGAATAGGCATGACCTCACTGCCCCCACCAGAAGGATCACTTGCCATTTCCTCCTCTTCCTCTTCCGCCTCCTCTCCGCCCCATCCGCGCTGAACCAATGGGACGCACACAGCCTGACTGCTACCCTCGCCGCCAGCATCCTCCTCCTCTTCCACAGCCACCTCCACGTCGTCCTCCTCCTCCTCATCCTCCTCCTCCTGCAACTGCCACCGTGAAGCAGACAAAAGTGTGGTCTGACTGTGTAGCTCCGTTGCGTCTCCTCCTACCCCCGTCTCCTCTGCGTGCAATGCGTTCTCCCTTATTGCGATGAGCGATTCTTTAAGGACGCCTAGGAGCGGAATGGTTACGCTCACTATAGCGTCCTCGCTGCTGACCTTCTTGGTGGACTCCTCAAAGATACGCAGTACATCGCATATGTCTGCCATCCATGGCCACTCGTGGTTGGCAAACTGAGGGAGCTGAGTTGGAGGCACGCGTGGATTATTAATCTGGTACTCCATCAATGCTCTCTGCTGCTCACACACCCTGGCCAACATGGAATAGGTGGAATTCCAGCGAGTCGGCAGGTCGCACAACAGCCGATGTTGAGGCAAATGGAGGCGTTGCTGGAGTTTTTTTAAGCTAGCAGCAGCTACAGTTGACTTCCGAAAGTGAGCGCACAAGCGCCGCACTTTCACCAGTAGCTCTGCCAGGTTGGGGTAAGTCTTCAGAAATTTTTGGACTACCAGATTAAAAACGTGGGCCAGGCATGGTACGTGATTGAGTTCGGCAAGCTCCAGAGCCGCCACCAGGTTACGGCCGTTATCGCACACGACCATGCCTGGTCCTAGCTGCAGCGGCGACAGCCACATCTCCGTCTGCTGCAATATGGCGTCCCTCACCTCTGGGGCGCTGTGCTTCCTGTCGCCCAAGCTGATGAGCTTTAGCACCGCCTGCTGACGTCTCCCCGCGCCAGTGCTGCAACGCTTCCAGCTAGCGGCTGAGGGAGATGTTAAGGCACAGGAGGAGGAGGAGGAGGAGGAGGAGGAGGGGGGGGGTTTATCAGAACCCATGCTGGCAATCTTGGGCGGGGGTGGTAGGTAGGCCGTCTCTGTTTGCGACCCCGTCCCCGCCTCCACTACATTCACCCAGTGTGCCGTCAGAGAAATGTATCGTCCCTGGCCGCAAGCGCTTGTCCATGAGTCGGTGGTCAAGTGGACCTTTGCGCTGACTGCGTACCTCAGGGCCCGCCTGATGTTACGCGACACGTGCTGGTGCAGGGCGGGGACGGCACTCCGGGAAAAGTAGTGGCGGCTAGGGACGGAATAGCGAGGTGCGGCAGCCGCCATCAGGTCGCGGAAGGCCTGCGTCTCCACAAGCCTAAACGGCAACATCTCCAGGGCCAGCAGTTTGGAGATGTGGCAGTTTAAGGCTTGGGCTTGGGGGTGACTCGAGGCGTACTTCCGCCTGCGGTCGAACGCCTGCGAGATGGACAGTTGTTGGGACGAGGAGTGTGAAGGTGCAGGCGAAGAGGCGGGGGAAGGGGCGGGGGAAGGGGAGGCTGAAGGAGAAGGCCCCAAAGTAGCAGAGGCAGAGGCAGATGTGGAGGTGTCCTGGCTGGAGGTCTGGACCGCAGTGGCAGCACACAACAAAGGGGAAGAGGCAGTGGCAGCAAGACCGGGCGCAGTTTGTATTGCGTTTGCTCTCTCCCACTCAGCCCAGTGCTTGAATTCCAAGTGACGCCGCATGCCTGAGGTGGTCAGATTGCTCTTCTCAGAGCCCCTACTCAGTTTTGAGTGGCAGAGTGTGCAAACCGCGCTCAGTTTGTCATCCGCACAAACATTAAATATCTCCACACCACAGAAGTACGAGGCCTCGATGGGGGAGCTTCGCGCGACTGGCCGCATGGCGGGAACAGCTTCGGCCCTGCTGGCTGTAGGCCTCACTTCTCTGTCTGAACTGTCCTCTGC
>ONZH01012688.1:0-62301 GCA_900303285.1 Rhinella marina
GTCAAAGAAATGTATCGTCCCTGGCCGCAAGCGCTTGTCCATGAGTCGGTGGTCAAGTGGACCTTTGCGCTGACTGCGTACCTCAGGGCCCGCCTGATGTTACGCGACACGTGCTGGTGCAGGGCGGGGACGGCACTCCGGGAAAAGTAGTGGCGGCTGGGGACGGAATAGCGAGGTGCGGCAGCCGCCATCAGGTCGCGGAAGGCCTGCGTCTCCACAAGCCTAAACGGCAACATCTCCAGGGCCAGCAGTTTGGAGATGTGGCAGTTTAAGGCTTGGGCTTGGGGGTGACTCGAGGCGTACTTCCGCCTGCGGTCGAACGCCTGCGAGATGGACAGTTGTTGGGACGAGGAGTGTGAAGGTGCAGGCGAAGAGGCGGGGGAAGGGGCGGGGGAAGGGGAGGCTGAAGGAGAAGGCCCCAAAGTAGCAGAGGCAGAGGCAGAGGCAGATGTGGAGGTGTCCTGGCTGGAGGTCTGGACCGCAGTGGCAGCACACAACAAAGGGGAAGAGGCAGTGGCAGCAAGACCGGGCGCAGTTTGTATTGCGTTTGCTCTCTCCCACTCAGCCCAGTGCTTGAATTCCAAGTGACGCCGCATGCCTGAGGTGGTCAGATTGCTCTTCTCAGAGCCCCTACTCAGTTTTGAGTGGCAGAGTGTGCAAACCGCGCTCAGTTTGTCATCCGCACAAACATTAAAATATCTCCACACCACAGAAGTACGAGGCCTCGATGGGGGAGCTTCGCGCGACTGGCCGCTGCCGGGAACAGCTTCGGCCCTGCTGGCTGTGGCCTCACTTCTCTGTCTGAACTGTCCTCTGCCTGTGGCCATCCCTCTGCCTGTGGACATCCCTCTGCCTGTGGACATGCCTCTGCCTGTGGACATGCCTCTGCCTGTGGACATCCCTCTGCCTGTGGACATCCCTCTGCCTGTGGACATCCCTCTGCCTGTGGACATCCCTCTGCCTCTTGCTGCCTTTTTCGGTGCTGCGCAGACCACCACCTCTCCACTGCTTTCCTCGCTGGACATCACCCCTGGCCAAGTGGGGTCGGTCATTTCGTCATCCACCAGCTCCTCTTCCACTTCCTCACTCTGCTCCTCCTCCTGCCCACTGGACATTCCAACAGCCTCCCTTGATGGCAACTGCGTCTCATCATCATCATCGCTCATGATAACAGATGCTGGCTCAGGGTCCACATCAGCAGGAGATGGCGAAAACTCCAGTGTTTGGGCATCACTACAAACAAATTCCTCTGCTAGCTCCTGGGATTCTTCCGGCACATCTGAAAAAGGACCCGAAAAGAGCTCCTGGGAGGGGTCAATGGTGGGATGACTCTGTTGGCCAGGTGTGGAGGAAGGAGGGTCAGAGTGAGACTGTGTGGATGACTGGCTGGTGGACAACTGTGTGGAAGCGCTCTCGGCTATCCATTGCACCACCTGTTCAACCTGCTCAGGCCTCAACAGCGGTGTAACCCGCCCCCTGCTTAACTGTCCCATAAAGGCAGGGATTCTGGATGAGCGGGATCCTGGCTGATCCTCACCAGCACACATTGTATCCCCACTGGCTTCAACAAGGCCCCCAACAGCATTTCCGCGCCCCCGTCCTCGTCCACGTCCACGTCCTATTCCGCTAGCCCCCTCCGCATTTTATTTTTTTTTGGTTACAATATTTTGCCTTCACAGCCGTGAAATTAGTTTGCAAGAGAACGCACAGTACAGTTGCCAGTTAAGGCCTATATATTGTATTTTTCAAGGTACACAGCAGTGTATTAAGTGATCAGACGGTGTGTATGAACACCAGTTATGAGAAATTACTTTGCAAGAGAACGCACAGTACAGTTGCCAGTTAAGGCCTATATATTGTATTTTTCAAGGTACACAGCAGTGTATTAAGTGATCAGACGGTGTGTATGAACACCAGTTATGAGAAATTACTTTGCAAGAGAACGCACAGTACAGTTGCCAGTTATAAGGCCTATATATTGTATTTTTCAAGTACACAGGCCTTTTATTAAGTGATCAGACGGTGTGTATGAACACCAGTTATGAGAAATTACTTTGCAAGAGAACGCACAGTACAGTTGCCAGTTATAAGGCCTATATATTGTATTTTTCAAGGTACACAGGCCTTTTATTAAGTGATCAGACGGTGTGTATGAACACCAGTTATGAGAAATTACTTTGCAAGAGAACGCACAGTACAGTTGCCAGTTATAAGGCCTATATATTGTATTTTTCAAGGTACACAGGCCTTTTATTAAGTGATCAGACGGTGTGTATGAACACCAGTTATGAGAAATTACTTTGCAAGAGAACGCACAGTACAGTTGCCAGTTATAAGGCCTATATATTGTATTTTTCAAGGTACACAGGCCTTTTATTAAGTGATCAGACGGTGTGTATGAACACCAGTTATGAGAAATTACTTTGCAAGAGAACGCACAGTACAGTTGCCAGTTATAAGGCCTATATATTGTATTTTTCAAGGTACACAGGCCTTTTATTAAGTGATCAGACGGTGTGTATGAACACCAGTTATGAGAAATTACTTTGCAAGAGAACGCACAGTACAGTTGCCAGTTATAAGGCCTATATATTGTATTTTTCAAGGTACACAGGCCTTTTATTAAGTGATCAGACGGTGTGTATGAACACCAGTTATGAGAAATTACTTTGCAAGAGAACGCACAGTACAGTTGCCAGTTATAAGGCCTATATATTGTATTTTTCAAGGTACACAGGCCTTTTATTAAGTGATCAGACGGTGTGTATGAACACCAGTTATGAGAAATTACTTTGCAAGAGAACGCACAGTACAGTTGCCAGTTATAAGGCCTATATATTGTATTTTTCAAGGTACACAGGCCTTTTATTAAGTGATCAGACGGTGTGTATGAACACCAGTTATGAGAAATTACTTTGCAAGAGAACGCACAGTACAGTTGCCAGTTATAAGGCCTATATATTGTATTTTTCAAGGTACACAGCCGTGTATTAAGTGATCAGACGGTGTGTATGAACACCAGTTATGAGAAATTACTTTGCAAGAGAACGCACAGTACAGTTGCCAGTTAAGGCCTATATATTGTATTTTTCAAGGTACACAGCAGTGTATTAAGTGATCAGACGGTGTGTATGAACACCAGTTATGAGAATTACTTTGCAAGAGAACGCACAGTACAGTTGCCAGTTAAGGCCTATATATTGTATTTTTCAAGGTACACAGCAGTGTATTAAGTGATCAGACGGTGTGTATGAACACCAGTTATGAGAAATTACTTTGCAAGAGAACGCACAGTACAGTTGCCAGTTATAAGGCCTATATATTGTATTTTTCAAGGTACACAGGCCTTTTATTAAGTGATCAGACGGTGTGTATGAACACCAGTTATGAGAAATTACTTTGCAAGAGAACGCACAGTACAGTTGCCAGTTATAAGGCCTATATATTGTATTTTTCAAGGTACACAGCCGTGTATTAAGTGATCAGACGGTGTGTATGAACACCAGTTATGAGAAATTACTTTGCAAGAGAACGCACAGTACAGTTGCCAGTTATAAGGCCTATATATTGTATTTTTCAAGGTACACAGGCCTTTTATTAAGTGATCAGACGGTGTGTATGAACACCAGTTATGAGAAATTACTTTGCAAGAGAACGCACAGTACAGTTGCCAGTTATAAGGCCTATATATTGTATTTTTCAAGGTACACAGCCGTGTATTAAGTGATCAGACGGTGTGTATGAACACCAGTTATGAGAAATTACTTTGCAAGAGAACGCACAGTAAAGTTGCCAGTTAAGGCCTATATATTGTATTTTTCAAGGTACACAGCAGTGTATTAAGTGATCAGACGGTGTGTATGAACACCAGTTATGAGAAATTACTTTGCAAGAGAACGCACAGTGCAGTTGCCAGTTAAGGCCTATATATTGTATTTTTCAAGGTACACAGCAGTGTATTAAGTGATCAGACGGTGTGTATGAACACCAGTTATGACAAATTACTTTGCAAGAGAACGCACAGTACAGTTGCCAGTTATAAGGCCTATATATTGTATTTTTCAAGGTACACAGGCCTTTTATTAAGTGATCAGACGGTGTGTATGAACACCAGTTATGAGAAATTACTTTGCAAGAGAACGCACAGTACAGTTGCCAGTTATAAGGCCTATATATTGTATTTTTCAAGGTACACAGCCGTGTATTAAGTGATCAGACGGTGTGTATGAACACCAGTTATGAGAAATTACTTTGCAAGAGAACGCACAGTACAGTTGCCAGTTAAGGCCTATATATTGTATTTTTCAAGGTACACAGCAGTGTATTAAGTGATCAGACGGTGTGTATGAACACCAGTTATGAGAAATTACTTTGCAAGAGAACGCACAGTACAGTTGCCAGTTATAAGGCCTATATATTGTATTTTTCAAGGTACACAGCAGTGTATTAAGTGATCAGACGGTGTGTATGAACACCAGTTATGAGAAATTACTTTGCAAGAGAACGCACAGTACAGTTGCCAGTTATAAGGCCTATATATTGTATTTTTCAAGGTACACAGGCCTTTTATTAAGTGATCAGACGGTGTGTATGAACACCAGTTATGAGAAATTACTTTGCAAGAGAACGCACAGTACAGTTGCCAGTTATAAGGCCTATATATTGTATTTTTCAAGGTACACAGCCGTGTATTAAGTGATCAGACGGTGTGTATGAACACCAGTTATGAGAAATTACTTTGCAAGAGAACGCACAGTACAGTTGCCAGTTAAGGCCTATATATTGTATTTTTCAAGGTACACAGCAGTGTATTAAGTGATCAGACGGTGTGTATGAACACCAGTTATGAGAAATTACTTTGCAAGAGAACGCACAGTACAGTTGCCAGTTATAAGGCCTATATATTGTATTTTTCAAGGTACACAGCAGTGTATTAAGTGATCAGACGGTGTGTATGAACACCAGTTATGAGAAATTACTTTGCAAGAGAACGCACAGTACAGTTGCCAGTTATAAGGCCTATATATTGTATTTTTCAAGGTACACAGCCGTGTATTAAGTGATCAGACGGTGTGTATGAACACCAGTTATGAGAAATTACTTTGCAAGAGAACGCACAGTACAGTTGCCAGTTAAGGCCTATATATTGTATTTTTCAAGGTACACAGCAGTGTATTAAGTGATCAGACGGTGTGTATGAACACCAGTTATGAGAAATTACTTTGCAAGAGAACGCACAGTACAGTTGCCAGTTATAAGGCCTATATATTGTATTTTTCAAGGTACACAGCCGTGTATTAAGTGATCAGACGGTGTGTATGAACACCAGTTATGAGAAATTACTTTGCAAGAGAAACGCACAGTACAGTTGCCAGTTATAAGGCCTATATATTGTATTTTTCAAGGTACACAGCCGTGTATTAAGTGATCAGACGGTGTGTATGAACACCAGTTATGAGAAATTACTTTGCAAGAGAACGCACAGTACAGTTGCCAGTTAAGGCCTATATATTGTATTTTTCAAGGTACACAGCAGTGTATTAAGTGATCAGACGGTGTGTATGAACACCAGTTATGAGAAATTACTTTGCAAGAGAACGCACAGTACAGTTGCCAGTTAAGGCCTATATATTGTATTTTTCAAGGTACACAGCAGTGTATTAAGTGATCAGACGGTGTGTATGAACACCAGTTATGAGAAATTACTTTGCAAGAGAACGCACAGTACAGTTGCCAGTTAAGGCCTATATATTGTATTTTTCAAGGTACACAGCAGTGTATTAAGTGATCAGACGGTGTGTATGAACACCAGTTATGAGAAATTACTTTGCAAGAGAACGCACAGTACAGTTGCCAGTTATAAGGCCTATATATTGTATTTTTCAAGGTACACAGCCGTGTATTAAGTGATCAGACGGTGTGTATGAACACCAGTTATGAGAAATTACTTTGCAAGAGAACGCACAGTACAGTTGCCAGTTAAGGCCTATATATTGTATTTTTCAAGGTACACAGCAGTGTATTAAGTGATCAGACGGTGTGTATGAACACCAGTTATGAGAAATTACTTTGCAAGAGAACGCACAGTACAGTTGCCAGTTTTAAGGCCTATATATTGTATTTTTCAAGGTACACAGCAGTAGTGCCAAATATAGTTTGGTATGTAGCAGAGCACCTAATACACCACTAATGCCTCTCTCTGTCCCTACTCCAGCAGCTATCCCTGAATACAGCAGCCGTTCTCTGTAAAGTCTATATTGTAGTAAGCTATCACTGAAGTCCACTGTAGTAGCCCTGATAAGGGCTTTTAATCACGCTCCTGCCTGTCCAACAGCTAAAATCTGTCTCTCCCTTCTCCAGCCTCTGTCCCTGACTAAGTTCACGCAGCATATGCGTACGAGCAGGAAGAGCTGAGTTTTTAATATTCGAGGTCACATGGTTTTTCCAGCCAATGCATGTAGACGCTGTTTTCGCGCTGCCAGCGTGCTCAGCGTGCCTGTCATACCCCCCCTGCATGATGATTGGTGGAAAAAGAGCGCCAGGGAAGGTGGGAGGGGAAACGAATTCTAAGTGCTCCATCGCCGTTATACTCGAACAAAATCGAGTACGCCGAATATCGTAGTATTCGATCGAATACCAGCTCGATCGAACACTACTCGCTCATCTCTATTAACTATGAATATGGGTGCAGTAGAACGTAATGCATATGGCGATACTCTCTTCCAAGCCTTCACACTGAGACTGGGCAACCAAGTAGGATGAATATGAATAGGCAGAGTAGCCTGGGTATAACTGATTTATCGCAATTTGTGAAAAATTAATTTATAAACGAATCAAACTTCTTGTTGAAGTTCGGCAAATCGGCCAAATCTAATTTTTCAAAACTTCACTCTTCTCTAATATTTATGTCAGCAGATGGTAAAATAATATTTCATAACAGGATACCTGTAGATTGTCAGAAAATTTAACAATGTTTTTATTTTTGTTTTAACAGACCACACTATTGGCAAGTTATCATTAAAGTGCGTCTCCTTCTGTTCTGTTCTTATGCAGCCTTGTCAAAAGGGACATTGTGAGGATCAGGGGCAAACTATAGGTAAAGGCTGAGGACCCTTGTTCCAAAATTCATCTTTCCCCAACTGCTACTTTGCTCCTCTCCTCCTTTACAGTAAATTGCTCCCTTGTGCACCCCACAATGTAATAATAGCCACAGCAATAGTGACTTCCTTTATGCCCCCACACGGCAATAGCACCCCTTTATGAACCCCCTATTGATAAGTACTGTTTGTGGTCCCCCACAAGGTAATAGTGCCCTTGAAAAGTATTAATATCCCGTTTGTTCCCTTAAAGTGGTTGTCCAGCTTTTATCTCCTGGATAGGCTATCACTAGCTGAATGGCAGGATTTGACACCCCGCACCCACGGCGATCAAGTGATTGGGTGTAGCTCCAGTTGGAACTATGCCACTCCATAATCTTGTAGTGGAGGGAGCTCATTATTACAGCACTGGTCCCACTGAAGACAGGATGTAAAAACTGATAAAACAAAAGATGGCATGAGATATGTGAAGCAGTACAGCCGTGAGATGCTTTACATGAAACTATATTTTATAAAAATCAAACCCATTAACATTCAGGGAAATAAGTGCAGAGTCATTGGGTGTGGTTTTTGAGAAATGAAGCCCTCCTCCTGAGATTGTAGTAACCTCGTCTGTTTGACCCTATCGTTACTGGCCTCCTCTGAAAAAATGGATTCTCTGAAAAGCATTTCGTAAACTCAACCCACATGTTGATCATGTGCCAGATCTGCCTTGTATGAGCTGTTGCGCTTCCCTTAGATCTCTTGTTAGCCCAGTCACTGGCAGCTGCGAGGACCTTGCTGAGGAGTAAGTCTATTTTATCTAGGACTAGCTGAAGGACCCGGCTTCGCCCGGGTATATTTAATTTAATTTATTTCATTTAATGTTTGTGTGTGTGTGTCGTTAAAAGATATCGAGAGTGGCCTCTACAGTGCCCGCCCCTTTAACAGTTACATCCACAGCACCCTCCCCTTTAACTGTGACCTCCACAGCAGCAAGGGTGGCCACTGTCTTCACCCCAGAAAGCCGGACCTCACCAGCCATTCCCCCAAACGTGAAGCAGCACCCCCAGTTCCCATGAAGCCACACCACTAAACATGAGGCCATGCCCCTAGCTCCATGAAGACATGGAGGAGAAGATGTCTCCGTGTCTTCATGGAACCAGGGGGCGTGACCTTGTGTTTGGGGGTGTGGCTGGACAGTCTGGCTTTCAGACTTCCTGTCCTCTGTCATGCGCAGGGCCTGGATGGACACAGGGATGTCCTTTTGAACAGCTCACTCTCAGCAGCAGCACTGTGCAGTGTGAGCATGAGCTGCAGGGAGAAAGTCACCCTCCTCCCTCCCCTGCAGCTGACAGAAGGTGATTTTTACCTTCATTTTTGCAATCCCGGTCAGATGCGGAGTGGAAGGGGTGTGGCCTGAGTCGGGGGCGTGACTTAGTGGGATCTGAGGGTGGGGCTTTTAAGTCCTTCTTTTGAAGGTGGCTGAATTACAGGTCGATGCTATAGTAATTTAGGAGGAAAGTGGGAAGCAGTGGAAGAAAACATCTTTTATTACTACTGAACAGTAAATATGTGAAATTTACATTATATGAGGTAATGATTGATGATGAGTTAGTCTAAAACATAAGTTATAGTTATGGTAACCGGAATACTCCTTTAACAGTGTCATCCACAGCGCTCTGCCCCTTTAAAGCAGACCTATTGCAGTAAACTGGCTGTGTTGTTATAGAAACCTGGTGTGTGGAGACTGACTGTGAGCTTCTATTGGCTGATAAGGGTCATGTGACCAGACTTCTATTGGGTAATTCATTTTTTGGGAGTATCTCAGGAACGGTACGTCCTGGAGAGCTGAGACCCGTTCTAAAACCTTCCCGGACACCTGATGTACCTGTGTGCCAAATTTCATGATTGTAGCTGCGACGATGCGGATTCCTTTAGCGGACATACACACATACACTCAGCTTTATATATTAGATATGTGTGTATTAAGCGCTATTTCATACTATAGCGGTATTATTTATTAACAGTCATTCATTTAATTATCAGTTGTGTGTAATTCTGTACATGAGATGTGATGTTATTTCTGTGTTTATATGTTATGGGCAGCTGTGTGTTTGGCACAATGGGTTAGAACTGTTTCTGGTACGAGCACAAAAACAAAATATGATGACTAGGGATGTTTGGGTTTGACGGGTTAGGCCAAACTTCGGTTTGGGTACCTGAGCTTAACCCTGGACCCGAACCCCATTGAAGTCAATAGGAACCTGAACTTTGGTGCTGTAAAATGGCTGTAAAATAGTCATAGAAAGGGCTAGAGGGCTGCAAAGGGATCCAAAATGGGGGTAAGAGCAGAACATAAAATACATTAAAACAAAAAATAATAATCTTGAAGCAGGAGGCGGAGGTCCAAGTGGAGTAGGAAGTTGCAAAGATGGTGGACGTGTCGGTGTAGGTGGAAAAGGTGGAGGAGGCAACCAACATTGTTTTTGTGGGATTTTTTTTTGTCTGTTACTTCTGTATGTGACCTATAGCCATTTTTTGGGGTGCGGTCGGTATACTTAAACTTATACTCTTCTCTAGTCATCCAATCTACTACCGCCTCTACTTGTTCTGGCCTCCCCATTCATACAGCGGTATTTGGACCTACAATATGACGCAGAATGTCCTGTCACCTGAGTGCTCCAGAGGAAGGGGTTTCATTTGGCCACGTAGCTGGAACATATCGACAACGTTCTCTCCCTGCAGCAGGAGTTCCACCACCAGCAGCACCACGGCCACGTTCCTTTTTTGATGCTCTCTTCATTCTTTGAAGGCACACACAAAATTGACAGACAGATTAACTTCACATTCTGTTTAAGTGTCACAGATGCAAAGGAGGTGTTGCAGCCCAAAAAATGGGTTTATGTCGCCCACAGAATTAACAGATTTATTAACTATTATATTTCAGTGTCATGGATGCCAAGGAGGTGTTTTGCACTCCATAAAAATGGCTATAGGTCAGCCCGATGAAGTATTGTACTTCTGTGTCACTGGTGCAAAGGAGGTGTATTGCACCTACAAAAAAAATGCCTCTAGGTCACCCATAGAGTTAACAGCCAGATCAAAAGCCTAACACTGTCCCTCACTGCATCAATGTCCTTTCCCTATACTAGTTGGAGCAGAATGGTGGCGCAACATGTGATCCGGCATTTATGCAGGCCGGGTAATGTGTTGCATCAGACAATCACAGCCATGTCAATACTAGGCATGACTGTGATGGCTTCAAAGTGCCCATAGCTTTAAAGCTTGTTGATTGACTGTGCTGCAGCCTTTCAACAAGCTTTATTTATCATCCGAACACCGAACCCAAACACGGACTTCCATGGCAAAGTCTGTGTTCAGGTTCGGGGGTCCGGACACCGCAATGAGGATGGGTGATGCCGTAAAGATGCTGAAACCCCAACATCTTTACGGCATCACCCACACAGTCTCCTCACCAGTTGGTAAAGTTCCTGCAAAAATGGTCTTTATCTACTTTATCTACTTTATGAGGATACCAGCTGATCTATGACGAAAAAAACACTCACACTGGCCAGAGAATGGAGTTAAAGAGGACTTGTCACTATGGATGAGAGAACCCGAACCGGAATGTTCGGGTTTTGTACCGAACATTGCGGTGTCCGGACACCCGAACCTGAACACAGACTTTGCCACGGAAGTCCGTGTTCGGGCTCGGTGTTCGGATGATAAATAAAGCTTGTTGAAAGGCTGCAGCACAGTCAATCTACAAGCTTTAAAGCTATGGGCACTTTGAAGCCATCACAGTCATGCCTAGTATTGACATGGCTGTGATTGGCTCGGTATATTCCCTTGGTTTTGGTTGCATTTATTCATTTAAATTGTCTATCTACACTTCTGCCTTTTTTCTTATTATCATTTTATGCTGTACATTGACCCCTTGATAAACCCAGTTTGGAGAGAAACCATATATATGTTACACATACATAAATACACCAGATATACACTACACACAAATACCGCCCAACTTTTAAAAAGCCTAAGGAGCTAAATTATGGAATGGAAGGGCTCATCTCCAGCTGCCAGCCGGATCTGTAATTTTAACAACTGGATCTGGAGAACCTGAGGGAACTGGCTGAATCCCATGCCTGCTTCTCGCAGCTTACAGCTCTGTACATTGTATAGTGCCTGTGCTTGGTACTGCACTCAGCCCCATTCAGCCCCATGGGGCTGAGCTGTTCCTAGATCACGTGACCGTTGAACGTGTCATCACTGGCCTAGAAAAAGCTGAGAGAAGGCCATGGTGCTCACAGGAGCGCCGGTGACTTCTCAAACAGCTGATTGGCGGGGTTCCGGATGTCGGACCCCACCGATCAGATACTGATGACCTATCCTCTGGAGTATTAAAATCTTGGAAAAAAAACCTTTAAGGTAGCCTCTGTGGTGGTGAGGATTGGTGAGGATTGGGCATTCATAGGGGAGAGTGAGGAAGAGCATGGTACCTAATTGCCCTTAGTCAGAGCGAAGTTCTCTTCAGTATGTGAGGAGATGGAGCCCTGCAGTGAGAGCTGGAAAGGTGCTTCAGTCAGCACTTGCCACTGCTTTGCTGGAGAGTAATGTACTGACATGCCACTTCCAACACTGGTATGAAGTAAAGGGGAGCTCTATAAGGATATATCAAGAAATCACAGAATGTTTGACATGAAAAAACATGGTGCTAAAACTGAACTGAAATACTAGTCTGTGGGCTAAAGGCATCACTCCCTACAAACACAAGGCTCCTGACTTTTGACACCTAAAAGTAGTTTTACTTATGACTTCTTATAAACGATGAGGGGTGCAGGACTGTAGGTCTTCTGCCTTTCAGGTTATCCCTTCCATCTCTGTTGAATAGTAGAGAGTTTATATATCTCATTTGTAACAAATTGCTCCAGGATCACCCACTTTGTTAGTCTTTTTGGCATTTGTGAGCATGCGTTCTAAATTTACACATATACACTATGTTGTGTTTAAATATTTATCACTATTATTTCTTTAAGGCATTGCAGGTTCCTTGCAGGTTTGGAGAAGATATGTTTCCTGTAAATCCAGGAAGCTGTCTCTACCCTAATTATGTAAGTATCTTGTGTCCTTTCATCACTGTCGAATAGCTGAGCGTTTACAGAGTGGACCCAGAAAACACATATCCTTAAAACGCACATGCCAGCAGGATCAACCCCAAACCATACCTCCCAACTCTTCCAGATCCGGCGGGACAGTCCCGGATTACAGTGGATGTCCCGATACGGTGGAGGTATGTCCCGCTTTCTGGCAGCTGTCCCTGCGTCCATAGGAAGCAGAGACAGTTGCCTGTATTATGAAAAAGCAGAGAGCCGTCATCATTCCTCCCCCTGCCGGCTCTTCAAATCTCTGGTCTGTGCGGGGGCTGGGACTGGCTGACAGTCAGCCTCGGCTCCGCCTCCTTCACACACTAGAGCAGCCGATGTACTGCTGCTGCTGCTGCTGCTGCAAGGAAGACGGTAAGAATAGGCACAATGTGTGCATATTACTGAGGGGCACAATGTGGGCATATTACTGGGGACACAATGTGAGTATATTACTGGGGGACACAATGTGGGCATATTACTGGGGGAACAATGTGGGCATATTACTGGAGGACACAATGTGGGCATATTACTGGGGGCCCATAACAGGGCATATTACTGGGGACACAATGTGGGCATAAATACTGTGCGGTGGCATGAAGAGGGAATAATTACTATGTGGGGGCATTAAGGGGACTGGGTGGGATTAGATGTATAGGTATATTTTTGGCAGAGTTAGAGGCGTGGCCTAGTGCAGAAAAAATTTGCAAAGTTGATTTACAAAGTTGGGAGGTATGCCTAAACTTGTCATAGTGCATTTTGGGATTAATCCTGCTGGCTGAAATGATGTCTGTAATGTAAAAATCAGTCTCAGGGTCCCTGAGGGAAAAAAATAAAATAAAATTTTGTGCTTTATGCAAATGAAGACTTCAGTGCACCAAGGGGAGGGCCTTGCCCCTCAGTACACTATGGCTTTTCAGTGCTTGCCATGCTCCTCAGTGCACTGAAAGACTAATTTACATAAAGAATACAAGAATAAAGCATGCCGTTCAGTATTCAGCGCAGGCGCAGTAAGGAAGTCGGCAGCCAGTGAGTGTCCTTCCTTCCCTATGTCTGCACCGAATACTGAACGGCACGGCGCAGGTTCGAGATATACCATGCACTCAGGGCCGCCAGGAGGATACGAATGCTGCCTGGCCCTGTCAATCAAGACTTGAAGGGAGGTGACAGTGGTGGGAGAATGGAGCCTCTAGGAGCAGGAGCAATGCCCCCTGCTCCTAGAGGCTAATTTGCATATTATAAAAGTTACATTTATGGAGTAACAGGGGCATGGATAAAACTAGTAATAGGCTAGTTAGATTCAGCTGACATTAGCACATTACTAATGTCAGCCAATTTAATATAGGTATTTCTGGAGACAGAAACCCTTTAAAGGCTTTTGTCTTGAAAGAACTAAGTTTGAATATCTTTCCCAGCAACAGTAGGGGCATCGTCTGGCCTACAATACTGCGTACACGGTGTAGCATTGGCTCTCCATAATGAGAAAGAGTACCACTTAGACAACGTATAAATATTGTTGAGAAACACATCTGTGTACTAGGCGTTCTCTCCCTCTCATCACAAAAAAAATCATGTTTGACTGACTCTGAACTTTTTGAGATGTTCGGACTAAATCCTGAACCGGTAGAAAAAGTTTCACTCATCCTTAATATGTAGTGATGCCTTAAATGGACTTCCTTGTTGATTTCCATTTCTCCCCCTTTTCAAGATCTCTGCTCCTTGTAAGTAAATGGAGAGTGTTTTTTTTTCTAAGTAATCAAAACACTTATCTAGGCCTTCTCTAGACATTTCTATGATGTAGTATGCTGGAGTCCAGAATAGGAACACATTGCCCCAAGATCGCTCATTTGCTCATGTTTTTTGGCATGTGTGGACATACACTCACCGGCCACTTTATTAGGTACACCTGTCCAACTGCTCGTTAACACTTAATTTCTAATCAGCCAATCACATGGCGGCAACTCAGTGCATTTAGGCATGTAGACATGGTCAAGACAATCTCCTGCAGTTCAAACCGAGCATCAGTATGGGGAAGAAAGGTGATTTGAGTGCCTTTGAACGTGGCATGGTTGTTGGTGCCAGAAGGGCTGATCTGAGTATTTCAGAAACTGCTGAACAACTGGGATTTTCACGCACAACCATCTCTAGGGTTTACAGAGAATGGTCCGAAAAAGAAATAACATCCAGTGAGCGGCAGTTCTGTGGGCGGAAATGCCTTGTTGATGCCAGAGGTCAGAGGAGAATGGGCAGACTGGTTCGAGCTGATAGAAAGGCAACAGTGACTCAAATTGCCACCCGTTACAACCAAGGTAGGCAGAAGAGCATCTCTGAACGCACAGTACGTCGAACTTTGAGGCAGATGGGCTACAGCAGCAGAAGACCACACCGGGTGCCACTCCTTTCAGCTAAGAACAGGAAACTGAGGCTACAATTTGCACAAGCTCATCGAAATTGGACAGTAGAAGATTGGAAAAACGTTGCCTGGTCTGATGAGTCTCGATTTCTGCTGTGACATTCGGATGGTAGGGTCAGACTTTGGCGTCAACAACATGAAAGCATGGATCCATCCTGCCTTGTATCAACGGTTCAAGCTGGTGGTGGTGGTGTCATGGTGTGGGGAATATTTTCTTGGCACTCTTTGGGCCCCTTGGTACCAATTGAGCATCGTTGCAACGCCACAGCCTACCTGAGTATTGTTGCTGACCATGTCCATCCCTTTATGACCACAATGTACCCAACATCTGATGGCTACTTTCAGCAGGATAATGCGCCATGTCATAAAGCTGGAATCATCTCAGACTGGTTTCTTGAACATGACAATGAGTTCACTGTACTCAAATGGCCTCCACAGTCACCAGATCTCAATCCAATAGAGCATCTTTGGGATGTGGTGGAACGGGAGATTCGCATCATGGATGTGCAGCCGACAAATCTGCGGCAACTGTGTGATGCCATCATGTCAATATGGACCAAAATCTCTGAGGAATGCTTCCAGCACCTTGTTGAATCTATGCCACGAAGAATTGAGGCAGTTCTGAAGGCAAAAGGGGGTCCAACCCGTTACTAGCATGGTGTACCTAATAAAGTGGCCGGTGAGTGTATGTTCTAATTTAGCAGATATACGGACTTCTAACTTGACTGTGATACATCACAAAAGTCATAGAAAAGTCAATAAGTTTGCTTATTTAACATCTTAAAAGGATTATGCAAGAATGGTGGGACTTTTGGCAAACTTCTCCACTTGGCTGGACCTGTAAAGGAAAGATGACTTACCTACCTCCTGGGGCTGGCTCTGTACTTCTTCTCCTCCCAGCTGGCGAAGCTCCACTGGGCTCCCTAAATATGAATATCTAGTTTGACATCGCCGAACCAGCTGCAGCAGTGCCCGTCTCCCCTAATATCATGGAAAATTATCACACAGCACAAGGGGATCCTCCTTCCGCTATGGCCAAGTCAAACTGGATGTTCACATTGAAGGAGCCCAGTGGAGCACTGCAGACCTGAAGGAGAAGAAGCAGGGGGCCAGTGCCAGGAAGCAGGTAAGTCGTCTTTCCTTTATAGGTCCAGCCAAGTGGAGGGGTTTGCCAAAAGCCCCCCCATTCTCCTTTAAGTGTCAAGATGAGGATTGCTCCATCGGTGTTCTGTCTTTTTAGGTCTACTGTATATCTATTTCTATTATTTTTTCAGACAATGCAGGTTCCTAGTGGATTTGGACAAAACATGTTTCCTGTAAACCCAGGATACTACATCTATTCTAATTATGTAAGTGTCCTATATCTTTCATGTAATGCCTGAAAATTCACATATCCTTAAAGCGGTTATCCAGGAAGTAAGATTGGTGACCTATTCTCAGGATAGGTCATCAATATGAGATCGACAGGAGTCCGACACCTGGAACCCCCCTGACCAGCTGTTAGAAGAGGCCAGATGCTCTGTGTGCACTGTGGCCTCTTCCTAGGCCATGTGACGTTTCCATACATTGGTCACATGGTCTAGTTGTATGGGGCTGAGTTGCAATACTAAGCACAGCCGCTATACGATGTATGGCTTGGTAAGCGCCTGGGAAGCCACTAGGCTCAACTCCGAAAACAGCTGACTGGTGGGGATGCTGGGACTCATTTTGATATTGATGACCTATCCTGTGGATAGGTCATCAATATTGTTTCCTGGATAACTCCTCAATTTCAGTTTCAATTTCTCCTGCTCTTTAAAGGGGTTCTGCAGTTCTCTAAAACTGATGATCTATCCTCTGGATAGATCATCAGCATCTGATCGGCGGCTTTTCGACACCCGGGACGCAGATCATGTGTTTGAAGATGCCACAGTGTTCAGGTGACGTCACTGCCTCTTCCTAGGTCTGTGGTATCATGTTTCTTGGTCACGTGTCTAAGTTTGTGCCACCTATGGGTTGGCTTGGTTTGAGGCAAAATTTTACATCAGAATTGTGGCACAGTTTTGGCACAAAATGTAGTATATTAGACCAGCAACTTTCCATGAAGTCAGATCCTTTACTCTGAGCCGTGGACTAGCTTGTAGGACTAGGCACAGATAATTTCTCTTAACTTAGATGCTAAACCCCTTATCTAAGTATAAACTATGGCACATTAACCTGGAGACCAGTAGACAGATACCTTCAAACAAACTGTCTCACGATCACCTGTTTAGAAAGATACCATCTTTCTAGCATCTGTGAACATTCTAAATTTGCAGAGATATTATGTATAATGTGTTTATTTTTAGTAAATTATTATTTTTCAGCCAATGCAGGTTCCTTGTGGATTTGGAGGAAACATGTTTCCCGTAAATCCAGGATGCAACCCCTGCCCTGTACCTCTACCACAACCATGTAACTTTAGGTATGAAGAGTGCCTACCAACATCTCCAGATGTCTGCCTGCAGAGCTCTGAACTTCAAAAAGATGATCAGATCTATACCATGTTTCATGGCACCAGATATGCAGCAACCAGGGAGATCATCAAGCATGGATTTATGCCATCCATAGATGATAGGAAGGGGTGGAAGGGGTTCATGTAAGAAGAAACATACATAAGGCTATGAATACCCGCTAAACAATCCCAGAAATGTTGTGTTAAAGCTGAGGTTGAATGTTGGTAAAGTTGTGAAAATAGACCACCAGAACCACCCATTACAGAAGATATGACAAAAACATGACTAAGACACTGCTTGGGTTCCACCACATTGAGGTATGACTAATAGTGGCCAAGAGGAAGATTGAGTCTACATTCCAAACAGAAGTGATAGACATTGCCCATTGAAATCAGAATGATCTGACAGAACTGAAGAAATTATTTCTTTACCACTAGCAATATTCTTCAAAATGTCTAAAATTAAGGCCCCATTCACACGACCGTAAGTGTTTTGCGATCCGCAAATTGCGGATCCGCAAAACACGGATACTGGCCATGTGCGTTCCGCAATTTGCGGACCGCACATGGCTAGCGCTATATAGAGAATGCCTATTCTTGTCCATGCTTGCGGACAAGAATAGGACATGCTCTATATTTTTGCGGCGCCGCGGAACGGAACAACGGGTGCGGACAGCACCCGGTGTGCTGTCCGCATCTTTCGCGGCCCCATTGAAATGAATGGGTCCGCAAAATTTGCGGAACGGATGCAGATCCATTTATACGGTCGTGTGAATGGGGCCTAAGGGACACATTTATTTAGACTGGCGTTTTAGATAGCGGTCTTAATAGCCCGGATATTTCATGGTGGATCCGCCAGAGTTATGAAGAGGTGCTTCCCTCTTCATAACTTCGGCGGATCCTCTGCCACTTCCAAATGTAAGAAAGCTTCCTAGCTAAGATTCTTATTTCGCAACCTCTTACATTGTTGATGTCTTCATATGAATATTCCTCAATTTTTTTTGTCGCTTCAAAACGTCTTTATAAAGTAAATCAGTTATTAAAGAAATTTTTTATATTTGTTAGTAAATTAAAATGAAAGGAGTTCTATGAAATTTTCATATTGATGATGCATCCTCAGAATACGTCATCAATATGAGATCAGCGGGGGCCAACTCCAGCCTTCTCACAGCTTACTAGGTATAGCCGCCTTACTTGCTGAAGGATCTTCCAGCTTAATCTCTGTCTCTGCTTCTTTATCTCTCACCACGAGGCTTTGCCTTCACTTATATTTGTCTGGGAACGTGCTAGCTAATACAAGGCCCTTTGCAGTATGTTTAGACTACATGCACACTAGTATGGTACACTTTGATTAGCGCATATGGCGGAAAAGCCCCTGACATATACTGTATGATGGAGGCCAAAAGAGCATACTTTAGGCTGTGATCAGGCTGGCAAGCTATGGAATGTTGTTTTTTAAAACTGTATAGAAAACACAACAGATTGTCCTTACCTACCCACAGGGCCACCAAAAAAAGAGATACTAGCTTTATAAGAAAACACAGCACTTTCCAACTCTAATAGAAATCAAGTGAACTTTATTGTAACAATAGATACTCACATTAGGTTTTGGAAGTTGATAAAGTCTCTTATAAGAGAAATAATGTGTAGATTCCACAAGGTATGGCTACAGTGGATCAGGCCAGGGGCTTACACAGATCTCATAGCAAAACCTAATATGGGCCCCCGACCCTAAGTGTAAGTGCACCAGTCACTCCTAGGCAATGAAAAACATGCACAACGCCCCAGATTTTGGACAAGTTTGATTTTTTTATCAAGTGGCAGGATATTTCATTAAATACAATTTGTAATAAGAAAAAGCTGACTTTGGCCTCACCAATTTTATCCAACTTATGGCAGAAAAAATGGAACAGGTGCTTCAAATATATGGCGCTCATTCTGAACTTCTTTACAAAGCTTCTTGGCTACCTGCTGTCACCACTAGGGGAAGCTAACTGGATAAGAATTAAAACAACTACTATGGAAGCTGTAATAATCTCTTTTAATTGAACTTGGCCCAGTGGCGGCTGCGTGAAAACGCTGTGTTTTCACATGGAGAAGAGCAGGTTCTGTGTGGGCCCTCCCTTCCCACTGGCCCTATAGCAGTCACGCGGTCTTCCTCTATTGCAGGTACACCACTGAATTCAGCCTATTTCAAAGGATGATTTGATCCTCCCCAGACTGACTACCTAGACTGAGTGCCACTGTAATGCTGGAGGAGGCAGCGCTTCCCAGCACTATATTGGACACATTGAACCAGCAGCGACATGCCTGTTGGCCAGTCATTATGTACCTCAAGGATTTGCACAAACAAGTAAAATTTTGGTTATAGAGCTCCTTATGATATTTGCTGAAGACTGTCTGCACAGCTTACACTGTCCAGCCAAGAATAAGATAAATCCTATGTTTCATGGTGCCACCTATCCATACTGTAGATGAAGGAGATGATCAGATATTTCTACTATTGCTTTCAGACAATGCAAGTTCCTTGTGGAATTGGACATGTTCCAGTAAACCCAGGATACTATACTTATCCCAATTACGTAAGTGCCTTTTGTCTTTCATGTAATCCCTGAAAAAAGCACATATCCTAAAAGTGGTTATCTGGGAATTAAAGGGGTATTCTGGTTACCATAAATATAACTTATGTTCTAGACTAATTCATTATCAATCACTACCTAATATAACGTCAATTTCACATATTTAATGTTCAGTTCACTGTGTTCCTCATAGGTTACCATGGCATCGACTTGTAGTTCTGAGCCTTTGCTAGGTCGAGCATGCTCAGTGTGTTGCTAACGAAGGGAGTGTTAGGCCCCTTTCACACGAGCGTGACGGATTAGATCAGGATGCGTTCAGGAAAACTCGCACCATTTTGCAAGCAAGTTCAGTCAGTTTTGTCTGCGATTACGTTTAGTTGTTCAGTTTTTTCCACGGGGGTGCAATGCGTTTTGATGCGTTTTGCAACTGTTACATTCTAAATTAGTATATATATTGTCTGTTTATAGGTCTACCATATTTTTAGTCCTATAAGATGCAGCTGCCCATAAGACGCACATAGGTTTTAGAGGAGGCAAATAAGAAAAAAATATTTTTCATTAGACCTCAGATCAGACCACCAATCAGGCTCCCAGTGTTAATCAGACCTCAGCTCAAAGCCCAAATCAAACTCCCAATGTTAATAAGACCCTCAATCAGATCAGACCCCAATGTTAATAAGATCCCAATAAGACCTCAGATCAGACCCACAATGTGACTGACTCCCAATCAGACCTTAGATAAGAGCCCCAATATAAATAAGACCCCCCCTCAGACCTCAGATCATCCACCATGCCTCAGATCAGACCACCATGCCTCACATCAGTTCCCCATGCCAAATAAAAAAAAAAAAAAAAAATCAACTTACCTCTCCTGCTCTGGACGCCGCGGGCTCCCAGGATCCAGCTCTCTCTTTTTTCTGCCGTCGGCTGTGCTGAGACCCGAAGTACACAGTGTGAGGTCACAGAGCGTCCGCACACTGTGCGCAGTCACAGCACAGTCAATGGCAGAGGACAAGGAAGCGGTGAGTATAGAGCCTGGGTAGCACTGCATTCACCGCTTCCCAGTCCTCCAGTACTAATGAGCACATCCGTAGTATTCACCCCATAAGACGCAGTGACATTTTCCCCCACTTTGTGGGGGCGGCAGGGAGTGCATTTTATGGTGCAAAAATGCGGTATATTTTTTACTATTATTATTTAATTATCATTTTTTTCAGGCAATGCAGGTTCATTGTGCATCTGGAGAAAACAGGTTTCTTGTAAACCCAGGATACTATTCCTGGCCTAATTATGTAAGTACTTGTGTCCTTCATGTAATATTTTTTATCTCAGTTGAATACAGTAGCTGAAAGCTTACTGAGTTTACACAGTTGAAAGAAATTTCCATTTCAATTTCAGTTTCCCCTCCTTTTTAAGATCTCTGCTCACTGTCAGTAAATGGAAACAGTGGGGCATTTACTAATCCTATAGATGGCGTGAATTTAGACATATTAGGGCACATTTAATAAGACTGGCGTTTTAGACACCGATCTTAATAACCCCTGCACGGGCGGTGGATCCGTCAAAGTTATGAAGAGGTGCAGGCCTCTCCATAACTTTGGAGCATCCAGCACCAGTTTTACATGTAAGACAGCTTCCTTGCCGTCTTACATTTAGACCATTTTCTACACCTAAACCAGGAGTAGAAAATGGTAAATGAGACGGGCTTGATGGCCCATCGCCTTCCCCACCCACACCACGCCCACTTTTCTATACCTGGCATGAGCATGGAGAATTCACAATCTGTGCCAAAAATACGCCAAATGTTGGCTTGGTTTGAGGCAGAATTTTATTCTAGAAGTGGAGCGATTTTGGAACAAAATGTTGCATATTAGACCACGCCCCTTTAAATCCTTTCCACTAAGCCAAACCTCTTGTAGGGCTAGTCACAGATAACTTCTCTTAACTTAGATGCTAAACCCCTTATCTAAGTATAAACTATGATGCATTAGCTTGGAGACCAGTAGACAGAGATACCTTCTAACAAACAGTCTCAAGATCACCCATTTAGTTAGCCTTTCTGGCATCTGTGAACATTCAAAATTAGCAGAAATATTATGTGTTTATTAGTATGATAATCATCATTATTTTTCAGCCAGTACAGGTTCATTGTGTATTTGGAGGAAACATTTTTCCTGTGAATCCAGGATGCAACCCCTCACCCTGTACCTCAAGTTCTACCACAACCATGTAACATTAGGTATGAAGAGTGCCTACCAACATCTCCAGACTTCTGCTTGCAGGGCTCTGAACTTCTAAGAGATGATCAGATCTATACCATGTTTCATGGCACCAGTTATGCAGCAGCCAAGGAGATCATGAAAAATGGATTTTTACTATCGAAAGATGGCATGCTAGGGGAAGGGGTTTATGTGACCAGAGATATACATAAGGCTATGAAGTACCCACGAAACAATCCTAATAATGTTGTGTTAAAGCTGAGTGTGAATGTTGGTAAAGTTATAAAAATAGACCACCAGAACCACCCATTACAGAAGATATGGCAAAAACATGGCTATGACACAGCTTGGGTTCCACCACACTGTGGTATGACTAATAGTGGCCAAGAGGAAGATTGCGTCTACGATCCAAGCAGAATTAAAGTGATAGACATTGCCTATGGAAATCAGAATGATCTGACAGAACTGACGAAATTACTGCTTCACTGCTAACAATAGTCTTTAAAATTTCTAAAATTAAGATTCTTATTTTGCAACCTCTTACATAGTTGGTCTTTATATGAATATTCCCCAATTCTTTTCTGTCTCTTCAAAACATCTCATGAAATAAATAGATTTTTAATTAGTTATTGAAATTGGTTTGTTTATATTTGTTGCTCAACTTCAGGTAAGCACGGAGTAGGTCACAGTGCTAACACGAGCGGTGGTGCCTTCTCAAACATCTGATTGGTGGGATCCCAGGTGTCAGACCCTCACTGATCAAATACTGATGACCTATCCTGAGGATGGGTCATCGGTATCAAAATCTGGAAAACCCCTTTAATGGGGTTCTCCTGGATTTTCATATTGATGACTTATTCTCAGGATTGGTCATCAATATGAGATCAGCGGGGGGGCCAACTCTGGCCTCCTCATAGTTTACCAGACATAGCCTCCTCATCTGCTGAAGGATCATCTAGCTCAATCTCCGTCTCAGCTTCTTTGTCTCTCACCACAATGTTCAACTGTATAGGAAAGTACAACAGTTTTGTGCCTACCTACCCACAGTGCCCCAAAAAACAAACAAAAAAAAAAACAAAAAAAAAAAACATATGGATGACTGATACTTGTGTATAAGAAAGCAAAGCACTTATAAAGTCTTTTATAAGAGAAACAAATGTGTAGATTCCATGAGGTATGGATACAATATGTTTTGGTCTTTCCCAGACTTAAGTCTGTGATGCTGAATGAGTACCTGCACACAAGTTAAGGTAAATGTGCAAGAAGATCCACAATAATTTATGCCTGGATTTCTGTGTTTCTACACCACAATTCCACTATAAAATGCAATATATAATATAACAATAATAATATATATATATAATATATAACAATCCAAAAAAATAAACGCAGTACATAATTTAATAATATATAATTAGAGATAAAAAGCAAAAACGAATATGTCTATTTTTAATTTTTTTTTCAGTTTTATACAATAAAAGCAATTCTGAGGGCTCATTTTTTTGTAGGATAAAAAGGTTTTCATTGGTACAATTTTGAGGGCATATTACTTTTGATCACTCGCTATTATACTTTCTATGAGGTAAGGTGTTAAAAAAAAATACTTTTTTGGCACTATTTTTACTTTTTTAAAATTTTTTATGGTGTTCACCTGACAGGTTGGAATATGTAATATTTTTATAGGGCTGGTCTTTAGTGACACAGAGATACCAAATATGTAATTGTATTTTGTATTTGTTTTTCTATTTTTTTATGAGAAAAAATGACTTGCTGAGGCAGGAAGGCGTTTTGTGATTTTATTTTTTAAATTTTTAAAAAAAACCCTTTATTTATTTATGTCTTTATTTATACGCACACACACACACATTACCCCCATAAGATCATACAAGACCTTTGGAGGACATTCAACATGACATTTTTTTTTTATTCGTATTGCTGATTTCTTCTGTAACTGGGGCTGACATAGTAGTAAGTAGCATTTTTCTGTCTGCTGTGTGGTGCGGAGCAAGACGGATCCGTCCTGACACACAATGTAAGTCAACGGGGACGGCTCAGTTTTCTCTTGGCTATTTTAAAGATAATACAACTGGATCCATTCATAACGGATGCAGATGGTTGTATTATCATGACGGAAACATTTTTGTTGATCCATGACGGATCCAGCAAAAACGGCGGTGTGAAAGTATTATTCGGTCAGTTATTGTTAGCCCAAAAAAGACCATAGCCAGAAAAATAAAAAAATATGGCTCACAAAAACTGGCAACACACAGAAAATGGCAACACAAAAACATGATTTTATTTTCTAAAAATTATCTTATTGTGTAAGAAAAAAGAAATTAAAAATATGCGTGATATTTTTTATGTTATTTTTGTGAAAAAAGTTTGGGCTTAAAGCACCATTTTCTTAATCAAAAAAATGTTTTTTTCTTCATTTTCACCAGCAAGTGTTATAAATTCTGTGAAACGCCTGTTGAATCAAAAATTCCTTGAGTGGTGTAGTTTCCCTTCACTTTTTTGGTTTTTGCCATTGTACAGGTACCTCAAGGTCGCTTCAAATGCAACATGGCACCCAAAGACCATTCCAGCAAAATCTGCCCTTCAAAAACCATATGGTGCTCCTTGCCTTCTGATGCTGCTGTGTGCCCATACAACAGTTTATGTAAACTGCAGAATCAAAGTAATACATATTGAGATTTGTTTTGCCATTAACCCTTCCTGCCTTACAGGAAAAAAAATGTAAAATCTGCAAAAAAAGTGAAATTTTGAAATTTCACCTCCATTTTGCTTTATTTCTTGTGGAATACTTAAAGGGTTAGCAACATTTCTAAAAGCAGCTTTGAAAACCTTGAGGAGTGTGTTTTCTAAAATAGGTTAATTCATGGATGGTTTCTATTATGTCAGCTAATCAAAGTGACTTCAGAAATTTTTTGAAATTGCTTCTAAAGTTCTAAACCTTCTAATGCCCCAAAAAATTAAAATTATATTACCAAGATGATGCATGGTGAATGATAACTAATAGTATTTTATGAGGCAACAATAGCTGTCTTCAAAGCAGAGGGATTCAAATTTAGAAAATAGTGGATTTTTCCACATTTTCGGTAACTTTTGGATTTTGTTTTATAAATAAAGGTAAAACATATTGATACAAATTTACCACTATCATTATGTAAAGTGACACATGTCAGGAAGGGGGCAAATGGCCTGGAAGTGGCTAACCATGCAGTGGCCCAAGATTCAAGGCCTCATGATAGTGGGGAGGGTGTCTCATCACAGTTTGCTTTTCCGTTCTTCTGCTTTGTCAGAACTGCCCAAAAAAGTGGATCCTGTAGTTTGATCATCCGCCTTTAAACTGTCAGCATTTGATCAGTATTTCTAAAGCAAAAACAGGAGTAGGTCCAAAACAGAGATAACGTAATGGAAATATTTGCATGTCTTCTGTGTTTTGGACCCACTCTTTTGGCTTCCAAATCATGATCAAATCTTGGTGCAAATTTGTGATCGAGTGATAGAGGCCTCATGCTCAATTTGAATGAGTTTTCACTAATTGCCTCTGAAATCAGTTTTATTCAGATGGAGAAGAAGTCCGGCATGCAGGACTTTAATGGCCTCTATCACAAGATCTGTAATTGTTCAGTTTTTCCATCAGATTTGAGCAATATTAGTAAGGTAAAAACAGGAGTGGTCCAAAGCAGAGATAACATGTGATGGAAATATTTACATGTCTTCTGTGTTATGGTCCCACTCCTGCTTTTGGCTTCCAAATCATGATCAAATCCTGATTCTAAATACTAACCATGTGATAGAGGCCTTATGGACGCTCATACGACAGGATCCATTTTTTTTGTAATTTTTCTGTTCTTCTGACAGATCAGACAGACTGGTGAGGGTGGAAGCAACATGAAGAGTCACAATAGTGGCCATGTAACAGAGTGAGGAGGGTGGCAACAGCATGAAGAGTCACAATAGTTGCCCTGGAACACCATGGTGAGCTGTAAACAGCATGAAGAGTCACAATCATGACCTTAAAACAGAGAGGAAAAGGGGCAACAGCAATGGCAGTAACAGCACAAGATGGTGGCAGATCACAGTAGGGGCAGATGGCAGTAGAGGCAGCATCAGAATAATGTCAGCAGTATGTGGGCAGAAGTAACGGGCCATGTCACAAATTCACAATGTTCTGGTGTGGCAGCAAACTACAGTCAGATCATTACTGAAAGAATTAACTAGTCTGTTGTATCAGGCACTGGTGTCTGGAAATCCTGGTTGATCCAGGCCTGAAAAGATTTTGTGTCGAAAGGCTAGTTCTCTTTGGGGTAACTATGCCACCCGCCGCACTACACACTCTATCTGATGCCAGACTACTTGCTGGGCCGGAAAGCTTGCCCAGGGCAAACTCGGCCAGTTGTGGCCACAATTCAGGTTTGGCTGCCTAGTAGTCTAGGGGATATGGGATCTAGGGTGACTGGGTGCAGTTCAAGTATTTCACCTCCTACTGGTTTAGGTTCTGTCCTTGTCTTGCTGCTGCTGGTGGATGGTTTCTTCACTAGGCAGGTGAAGAAAAGTGCTCATTAGAGACTCAAGACTTAAGTTGCTGCTGATGGAGCTGAGGTTGCTCCTTCACCCCCCATCCCTCCAGCGGTCATAGCCGTGGAACATGAGCTCAGAGGGTCTCCCCAGTCAGACCTTCGTGAGGATGGGCGATGGCACACAGGCAGCGACAAACCGACTACAAAAGTATGTCTCAATAGTAGTTGAGTTTTTCATCCCTCACAGAAGGTGGAAAAAAAGGCCCCCATTTTGGACAGGTAGCGAGGGTCTAATATTGTGGAGAGCCAGTAGTCATCCCTCTGCCGAATGATGATAATGTGGCTGTCACTACGCAAGCCACTCAGTAGGCATCTGGCCATTTGTGAAAGGGACTCGGAAGAACTCCCTGCCTCCATCTCTACTGCATACTGCCATGGTCTGTCAGGATCATCTGCATTGTCTTTTTTGTCACCCTCTCCTCAGGCTCCTCATCTCCTGTCACTTGGGCAGATAAATCACCTAGTTCTGTATATAATTCCTGGGCATTTATGTCCTCCTCCTCCTCCTGTGCTAGTTCAGCCTCCACAGGGCTCAGGTGGCCATGAGACATAGACACCACGTCATTCGTCTCCTTGCCAATGTGATTTATCAAAATCCTCTCCAGGACGTGAAGGAGAGGAATGAGATCATTCATCCCGTAGCCCTGGTGACTGACAAATAAAGTGGCCTCCTTAAAGGGCCTGAGCAAACAGCAGGTGTCACGCATGAGCTGCCAGTGTCTAACGTCAATGTTAAACTGGGGTGTAGTCCTGTTCGTCTGTATCAAGAAATCGGTCACGGGTTTCTTCTGCTCATTCAGTTGGTCCAACATGTGGAAACGTCACATATGAGGCTATGTAGGGGGAACATCATCCTGCCTTTGCAGCTCAAGGAGGGCACGTTTTGCATAGTAAGAGTGGCTGAAGTGCATTCACAGTTTCCTTGACATTTTCAAGAAGTCTTGCAGTTGGGTGGAAGACTTCAGGAACTGGGTGACAACCAGATTAAAAAGGGGCCAGCCCTCCCTGATGCAGCACAGACAGAATGCTCTTCACGTTATCGTTGACCATGGTTTCTATCTCTACTTGGCAAGGAGACAGACAGAATTTGATTTCTTAGTTGATGACACAGCTCAGTTCCTCCCCTGTGGGACTCCATTCACCCAAGCTGACCAGGTGCAGATCCGCGTGACAACGCTGTGCTTTGCATAGGTGGTATGCTGGAGGACCACTCAGAACTGTGCCTACAGTGGAGGCTCAAGGCAAGGTGGAGGGTGAGGAGGCAGAGGAGGATATTGGCTCAGAAATCCCACGATTACAATGCAGAGGTGGCATTGCCATCATCTGGCCAAGTTGCTGGCGTGCCTGGGCTGGAAACACATGTACCCAGTGGGCTGTAAAGTACATATATTGTCCTTGACAATATGTTACAGCTCCACATGTCAACACTGGCATGAACTTTATCAGACACTGACATGCTCAAGAACCCGGCCACCATCTGCTCAACATACATGTGCAGGGCTGGTACAGCTTTTTTAGAGAAGTAATGATGGCTTGGGACTCTTCACCTTGGCTGGGCACAGTCCATCAGTTCTCTAAAATGTCCAGAGTCCATGATATGGAAAGGGATGGACTGTAGTACCAGCAACTTGGCCAGGTGCACGTTCAGCTTCTTTGCTGTTGGATGAGTGCAGGCATACTGCTGTCTTTTTGCAATCGCTTCAGTGATCTATTGCTAGTGAAACACGTGACAAGGAGTAGGAGGAGTATCTGGAGCTATAGACGAAGGGAACAAATAATAGTTTGCTTCTTCTGAGGTTGAGGAACCCTAACTGCTTGAGAAGGCAAGCGGGCCGCTTGGAGATGCAGCGTCAGACTGTACCACTACATTAGTACCACAGTGTTTCCAGGTCTCTCTATGCTGAGGTTCCATGTGTTGATGAAGGGCCATGGTGCCAATATTAGCACTAGGACCACACTTTACCTACTGCCCACACATCCTGCATGCGACCATGCTAACTTCTTCCAGCGACTTGATAAAAATTTTCCAGCAGAATGCATTACTTCCTGAGTAGATGGAGCAGCAAAAAAAAAAAAAAAGGTAGTTGCAGGACAAGTAAGGGCACAGAGGTTGTTCCTAGGCCATGCCAACTAAGTGTGGTGTCAGAGGAACCCACTGATTCCTGGTTGTGTGTACCTGTTGTCATCTGAGATGATGTTAAAGAGCAAGTCAACCATTCCAGTACAGCTGGATTGTTGGTCAAAACATGACCGCTGGATGACAGTGGCAGCTCTGGTCTGTTTCTGCGGATGCTGCTACCACCACCTCTTCTTCTGCTGCTACTTGTGCCAGCTACAGAAACATTTTGCCACTGACTTTTGAGGGCCCAGGCAATTTTGTGTTGGTGCAGCAGATGAACTAGATAAATGCGCCTATATATTAGACTGCCTGTTAACAGACATAAGTCTATATGTAACAGAACAGATTAAGTATAAATGGTGCAGCAGGTGAACTAGATAAATGTGCCTATACAGGGTGGTCCATTTATATGGACACACCTAAATAAAATGGGAATGGTTGATATTAACTTTCTGTTTGTGGCAAATTAGTATATGGGAGGGGGAAAACTTTTCAAGATGGGTGGTGACCATGGCGGCCAGTTTTGAAGAGGGTCATGTGATACATCAAACTTATAGAGAATTTCACAAGAAAAACAATGGTGTACTTGGTTTTAACGTAACTTTATTCTTTCATGAGTTATTTACAAGTTTCTGACCACTTATAAAATGTGTTCAAAATGCTGTCCATTGTGTTGGATTGTCAATGCAACCCTCTTCTCCCACTCTTCACACACTGATAGAAACACCGCAGAAGAAATGCTAGCACAGGCTTCCAGTATCCATAGTTCAGGAGCTGCACATCTCGTATCTTCACAGCATAGACAATTGCCTTCAGATGACCCCAAAAATAAAAAAGTCTAAGGGGGTCAGATCAGGAGACATTGGGGGCCATTCAACTGGCCCACAACGACCAATCTACTTTCCAGGAAAATGTTTGTCTAGGAATGCTCAGACCCGACACCCATAATGTGGTTGTGCACCATCTTTTTGGAAAAACTCATGGAAAGTGCCAGCTTCAGTGCATAAAGAGGGAAACACATCATCATGTAGCAATTTCACATATCCAGTGGTCTTGAGGTTTCCATTGATGAAGAATGGCCCCACTATCTTTGCACCCCATATACCATGCCATACCATCAATTTTTGTGTTCCAACAGTCTTGGAGGGATCTATCCAATGTGGGTTAGTGTCAGACCAATAGCGGTGGTTTTGTTTGTTAACTTCATCATTCACATAAAAGTTTGCCTCATCACTGAACAAAATGTTCTGTGTAAACTGAGGGTCCTGTTCCAATTTTTGTTTTGCCCATTCTGCAAATTCAGTGCGCCGATCTGGGTCATCCTCGTTGAGATGCTGCAGCAGCTGGAGTTTGTAAGGGTGCCATTTGTGAGTAGCTAATATCCGCCAAAGGGATGTTCGACTGATGCCACTCTCCAGTGACATGCGGCGAGTGCTACGCTTTGGCCTCTTGCTGAATGAAGCTAGGACAGCCAGTGATGTTTCTTCATTAGTGACAGTTTTCATGCGTCTACATTTTGGCAAATCCAACACTGAACCAGTTTGACGAAACTTGGCAAGCAGTTTGCTAACTGTAGCATAGGAGATGGGTGGTCTCATAGGGTGTCTTGCATTGAAATCTGCTGCAATGACCCAGGTACTGCGTTCACCGGACATCAACACAATTTCTATCCGCTCCTCACGTGTTAACTAGAGATGAGCGAACGTGCTCGAAACGAGCACTGTACCGCTCGGCTCCCCTGTGCTTGCATGGGCGCAGGCAGCCGCTTCCGTCCTCCTGAGGAATGATCAGTGCAGGAGGTAGAAAAGAAGTAGCTCATGAGTTTGGAATGAAATATGGGGGTCATTTATTCAAACCGGCATTTTAGCTGGCGGTGGATCCGCCGGAGTTATGTAGCGGCGCCGGCCTCTTTATAACTTCAGTGGACCCGCTGCCACTTCTAAATGTAAGTCAGCTTCCTAGCTGTCTTACATTTAGACCATTTTGAAAATGGTAAATGCTGACCCGTCTCCTTCCCCGCTCACACCAGATCGACATGAGTTGGAAAGTCGCAGATTGCAGCGCAAAGAACCTCAGAGCATAAACAGAACTGATAAGACCTCATAGCAAATTTAGGATGTTTAGAATCTAAACCAGCTATAAAAGAACTAGCTGGTTTAGATGAAATAATTATTAGAATGTCAGACAAGCGAGGTTCAGTAGTGGTGCTTGATAAACAGATGTACCAAGGGCAGATGTTTGAGATGTTATCTGATAACTCCACATATCAAAGGTTGGATGGTGACCCCCTAGGTAGAGATTTGGGGATTATTACACACAAACAATTCAACTTTTTAAATGTGGAGTCTCCAGTTACACCTATTATACATGCTCTGCCCAAGGTACATAAAGGTATAAACCCTCCTCCCTTACGGCCTATAGTTTCTGGTATGGGATCATTAACAGAAAGGTTAGGGGAATGGTTAGACTCTATTTTGCAACCTTTGGTAAAGCATGTACCTGGATATATCAAAGATACTTCAGATGTTTTGAGAAGTTTTTTTTTTTTAATATGAAGTGAAGTACAGATTACACTTGGATAACCGGCGATTGTATTTAATTATATCCCTCAATTCCACATAATGTTGCTATGTTGGCATTGGAATATAATTGACATAAATATAGCACATATACAAAAAGCTTGATAGATTATATTTTGGATGTGACATTTTTTGTTAAATCACAATTATGTTTTGTTTGATAACAAATGTTATGTCCAAAGAAGAGGAGTTTCAGTGAGGGGTGCTTGATTCTCTCCAATGCTGGCTAACCTTGTGGTGTCATATTGGGAGGAATGTTACATTTACAGTGACGGCAATTCCTTTGTCCGGATGGTGTGCTGGTATGGTAGATACATCGACGATTTGCTCCTAATATGATCAGACTCATTATTGAGGGCTAATAGTCACCATCCTATGCATACACTCAAGGCTATTCCAGTAGGTGAAATAAGAGCACGTAGAAATTGTAGTACTGATGCGTCTTTTGATAAAGAATGTGGAATAGTCATTTCACGACTGCAAAATAGAGGGTATCCTAATTGGATGTTGACTAGAGCCATCAATATAGCCAAACGGGAAGAATTACAGTATTTTTCGCTTTATAAGACGCACTTTTTTCCGTCTTATAAAGGGAATACAAGTGAGCGCTTCCATTAGACCTCAGCCCACCCAGCCACATAAGGTTAAAATAAAAACCTCTCTTACCTCTCCTGCGCCGTGGCTCCGCTCCAGGTCTGGCGCTCCTCTTTCTTCTCCGGGCCGGCTCTGCACTGTCCTGACCGTGTACAGCGTCAGGACGTAGTGCGCGCACTATGACCTGACGCTGCACGCAGTCAGGTGACAGTGCAGAGCCGGCCCACAGAGGAGCGCCGGACCCGGAGCGGAGCCACGGCGCAGGACAGGTAAGAGAGGTTTTTATTTTAACCTTATGTGGCTGGGTGGGCTGATCTGAGGTCTAATTGGGGCACATTCTGCTGATCTGAGGTCTGATGGGGGCACATTCTGCTGATCTGAGGTCTGATGGGGTTCTGACATGGAGGGCTGATATGGGGGTCTGATGTGATGTCCTGAAATTTATGAGGTGTCTGATATGAGGTGTGATGAAAAATATTTTTTTCTTATTTTCCTACTCTAAAATCTGGGGTGCGTCTTATAAAGCAAAAAATACAGTACTTTTTCACAAAAAATGCAAAAATAAAAAATGGAGGAAAATGCAAAGCAAAAGGGAATACAACCTACACTAGTGCTGACTTATAGTCAACAATTTGCACAAATAAAAAAGGCTATTTTGAAATGTCTCCCCATTTTATATGAAGAGGACATCTTATATAATGTTTTGAAAAATGGATGCAGGATAGTATCAAGATGTCCACGAACATTGGCTAATACTTTATCCCCTTCTTTCTTCTCAAATAAAGACAAAATTTCATCAAGGACGTGGATATGTAGGTTTTACTAGGTGTGAAAGTCATCCGTAGCTTTTACTAGGTGTGGAAGTCATCCGTAGGCTTTACTAGGTGTGGAAGTCAACACCTACTCAGTGCTTTCATAATTCAGATAACAGTTTAACTTTTCAATTAAAAATTACATTACCGTATTTTTTGCTTTATAAGACACATCTGATGATAAGACGCACCCAAGATTTTAGAGTAGGAAAATAAGAAAAAAATATTTTTCATCAGACCTCATATCAGACCCCTCATAAATTTCAGGACATCAACCTCAGATCAGCCCACTCAGCCCCCATATCAGCCCACTCAGCCCCCATCAGACCTCAGATCAGCCCACTGTGCCCCCATATCAGCCCACTGTGCCCCCATCAGACCTCAGATCAGCCCACTGTGCCCCCATCAGACCTCAGATCAGCCCACTGTGCCCCCATTCAAACCTCAGATCTCACTCACTGTGCCAAAAACCTCACTGTGCCAAAATAAAAAAACCTCTCTTACCTCTCCTGCGCCACGGCTCCGCTCCGGGTCCATCGCTCCTCTGTCTTCTCCTGCGTGTGCTGCTCTGTCACCTGACTGCGTGCACCGTCAGGTCTTAGTGCACGCACTACATCCTGACGCTGTACGAGGTCAGAACAGTGCAGAGCCAGGAGGAGAAGACAGAGGAGTGCCGGACCCGGAGCGGAGCTGCAGCACAGGAGGGTGAGTATGTTTCCCTGCTCCCGGGACCTATTACATACTAGTGAGCGCTTACATAATGGAAGCGTTCACTAGAATTCGCTTTATAAGACACACGGCCATTTTCCCCCTACTTTTGGGGGAAAAAAGTGCGTCTTATAAAGCGAAAAATACGGTAATTGCAATACAGCTGGTATAGCGTATGTTATACAGTGCAAAGACTGCGACTTGATATACGTTGGCAGTTCGTCTAGGAAATTTAAAACAAGAATATTAGAACATATTAACTATATAGAAAATCCGTCCTGCCTGGGTACATCAAATGCAGCTAAGCATTTTATATCTGCACATAATCGTAGTTTGAGCAGTTTTCGTGCATTTGCAATCGAAAAAAATAAAAATCGGAGTCCCCACAAGAGGTGGAGATATTAAAAAATTAATCCTACAAAGGGAGGCATTTTGCATCTCCAGGTTGAATACCAGATTTCCTATGGGATTAACCCCATGCATTTTCACGTACATGTACGTGAGGGAATGCGGCTCCTTGCCACATCCTCACGTGCATGTACGTGATAGGATCGGGTAGGTGCAGGAGCTGCACCCGCCCGATGAGCAGCACAGGCCCGGCTGTTACCAATAGCCGGGGCCCTGCTGCATCTGCTGGCATCGCTGTGCGCGGTGATGCCAGCGGATTAATCCCTCACATGCCGCGGTCAGCGCTGAGAGAGGGAGGGAGCTCCCTCTGACCCCATCGCCCCCCCCCCGAGCTGTGCTGTCAGGGGGCTGATGGTTGCCATGGCAACTCCGATGCCTCACACAGGCATCGGAGCTGCCATGTACGGAAGCCTAGGGGATCCAGCCTGAGGGCTGGGTCTCCTAGGCAACCTGTCAGCGTCTCACACAGTGAGGCTATGACAGTTCAATTCAGTACAATACAAAATGTATTGTACTGAATTGAAACAGGGATCAAACCCTGAAACTGTGAAGTCCTATAGTGGGACAAATGTAAAAAGTAAATAAAAGTGAAAAAAAGTGTTTATTAATAAAAAAAAATACAGTTTCAAGTAAAAAAAAAAAGAAAAAACGCCCCCTCACCATAAAATAATGTTTTTTTTTTAAAAAAAAACACAAATATTATTAGGTATTGCCGCGTCCGTCACAAAGTGCTCTATAAAAATATCACATGATCTACCACCTCAGGTGAACGCCATAAAAAAAAAAAAAAAAAAAAAAACTGAGCAAAAATGTAACTTTTCGGTCACCTTACATCACAAAAAGTGTAATTCCAAGCGATCAAAAAGACATATGTACCCCAAAATAGTGCCAATCAAACTGTCATCTCTTCCCGCAAAAAATGACACCCTACCTAAGACAATCGCCCAAAAGATTAAAAAGAATATGGCTTTCAGAAAATGGAGACACTAAAACATGATTTTTTTTCTTCAAAAATTCTTTTATTGTGTAAAACTGAAATAAATGTAAAAAAAAGTATACATGTTAGGTATCACCGCGTCCATAATAACCTACTCTATAAAAATATCATATGATCTATGCCCTCAGGTGAACACCGTAAAAAAATAAATAAAAACTGTGCCAAAAATGCAATTTTTTTGTCACCTTCATCACAAAAAGTGTAATTCCAAGCGATCAGTCATACACACCCCAAAATGGTACCAATCAAACCGTCATGTCTTTCTGCAAAATATGATACCCTACCTAAGACAATTGTCCAAAAAATATAAAAAAAAATATGGCTTTCAGAAAATGGAGACACTAAAACATGATATTTTTTTCTTTCAAAAATGGTTTTAGTGTGTAAAACTGAAATATTTTTTTTAAAAGTAGACATATTAGGTATTGCCACATCCGTAACAACCTGCTCTATAAAAATATCACATGACCTAACCCCTCAGGTGAACACCGTAAAATAAGAAAATACCAAAAATGCTATTTTTTTGTCACCATACATCACAAAAAGTGTAATTTCAAGCGATCAAAACAACATATGTACCCCAAAGTAGTACCATTCAAACAGTCAGCTCTTCCCGCAAGAAATGAGACCCTACCTAAGACAATCGCCCAAAAGATTAAAAAAATATGGCTTTCAATAAATGGAGACACTAAAACATGATTTCTTTTTCTTCAAAAAAGATATTGTGTAAAACTGAAATAAAATTTTATATAAAAAAGTATATAAAAAAATAATATAAAAAAGTAGACATATTAGGTATCTACACATCCGTAATGACTTCCTCTATAAAAATATTATATGACTTACGCCCTAAGGTAAACACCATAAAAAATAAATAAAAACTGTGCAAAAAATGCCATTTTTGTCACCTTTCATCACAAAAACTTAATGTGTGTGTGTTGATGAGTGATAAAAAAGTCATACACAACCTGAAATGGTACCAATCAAACCATCATTTCTTCCTGCAAAAAATGAGCCCCTACATAAGATAATCGCCCAAAAAAAAAATATATAGCTTTCGGAAAATGGAGACGCTAAAATATGATTTTTTTTTTTAAATGCTTTTATTGTGTAAAGCTAAAATACATAAAAAAAGTAGACATATTAGGATCGCTGCGTCCGTAAAAACCTGCTCTATAAAAATATCACATGATTTAACCCCTAAGGTGAATTTCATAAAAAAAAGGAAAAGAAAAACTCTGCCAAAACAACCATTTTTTTGGTCACTTTGCCACATAAAGTGTAATATTGAGTGATCAAAAAATCATCTGTATGCAAAAATGCTTCCTCAAAAGAAATGTAGCTTTTCGAAAATGAAGACACAAAAACATAATTTTTGTTTTGAAAAATGCTTTATTATGTAGAACTCAAACAACAAACAAAAAATACACATATTTGGTATTGTCGCGTCTGTATCAACCTGCTCTATATAAGGAACACGTGATCTATCCTGTCAGGAGAACTCTGTAAAAAACAAAAAATAAAAACTGTGCCACAACAGCCATTTTTTTGTTACCTTGCCTCACAAAAAGCATAATACTGAGCAATCAAAAATCATATATACCACAAAATAGTACCAATAAAACGGTCACCTCATCTTGTAGTTTACAAAATGGGGTCACTTTTTGGGAGTTTCTACTCTGGGGTCTTCAAATGTGACATGGCAACTTAAAATTATCCCAGCGACATCTGCCCTCCAAAATCCATATGGCGCTCCTTTCCCTCTGCGCCCTGCCATGTTCCCCTACAGCAGTTTACCACCACATGTGGGGTGTTTCTGTAAACTGCAGAATCAGGGTAATAAATATTGAGTTTTCTTTGGCTGTTAACCCTTGCTGTGTTACAGAGACAACAGATTAAAATAGAAAATCTGCAAAAAAAGTGAATTTTTGAACTTTCACCTCCATTTTCCTTTCATTCTTGTGGAACACCTAAAGGGTTAACAAAGTTTGTAAAATCAGTTTTGATTAACTTGATGGGTGTAGTTTCTAAAATTGGGTCATTTATGGGTGTTTTCTATTATGTAAGCGCCACAAAGTGACTTGATAACTGAACTGGTCCTTGAAAAGTGGGTTTTGGAAATTTTCTTAAAGATTTTAAGAATTGCTTCTAAAATTCTAAGCCTTCTAACTTCCTGAAAAATAAAATGATGTTTACAAAATGATGCCAACATGAAGTAGACATCTGAGAAATGTACAGTAACAACTATTTTATGAGGTATCATAATCTGCTTTAAAAGAAGAAACCTTCAAATTTCAAAAATTATGAATTTTTCCAAATTTTCTGTAAATTTTGGAATTTTTTTATAAAGAAAGGTGAAACATATTGACTCAAATTTACCACTAACATGAAGTACAATATGTCACGAGTAAACAATCTCAAAATCGCTTGGATAAGTAAAAGTGTTCCAGAGTTATTACCACATAAAGTGAAACATGTCAGATTTGAAAAATGTAGTTTGGTCCTTAAGGTGAAACTGGCTGTGTCTTGAAGGGGTTAAATATGAGGAAGGAGCTTACGTATTATTATTAATAAAAAGGGAAAATAAATAGTTGATTTTTTTTCCCTCATGTTTTGTCCCATATATTTTTATAGCAACTAACGCCATGAGTCTAGTTTGGGAAAATGTTATTGTAGGCACATCTTCCTGACTATATGGATTGTTTTAAATTAATGCAGGCTTCCTTTTCTTAATTACATTTTTTTGCTTTTTGTATACATTTTGCGCTTTTTATGTTTACAGTCATGATATGAAATTTTTTATATGAATGTTTGATACTTTTTGATATAGTTACATGGATTGTGGCATTGCATAAATATATTTTTATATGGGGTGATATTCTATGTTATATGTGGCAAGTGAATAAGAACTCCTGTGTATATTTCCCACCCCGAGATAAGTCAGAGGTGTGGCATGTCTTTAAAAGTGCAGATAGAAGGAGACTCATTAAAGGGAACCTGTCACCTCCTAGACCGAAATTAAACTGTTAGCAGTACCTTATAGTACGTTGCAGTGTGATGCAGATAGATATCTTCATAGGGGCAAGCGATGCATCTAAGTATGTAAAATCCATCTTTTATTCCACCAGCGCGCGCTTTCCTGAGTCACTCCTGAAGTCAAGGGGGCAGCGGCCTAGATTCTTCAAGTCAAGCTAGCCACTCCCCTCTTGTGAGTGACACCTCCGGCAGTTCACATCAGCGGCGCTTTCCTCATTACTGCGCATGCGCGCATCGGCAAGCGCGTGATCCTGGCTCCAGCTGTTCACATCGCCGGCGTTTTCCTCTTTACTGCGCATCGGCAAGCGAGCGCGCTTGCCGATGCGCGCATGCGCAGTAATGAGGAAAGCGCCGCTGATGTGAACTGCCGGAGCCGGGATAGCGCGCTTGCCGATGCGCGCATGCGCAGTAATGCGGAAAGCGCCGCTGATGTGAACTGCCGGAGGTGTCACTCACTTACAAGAGGGGAGTGGCTAGCTTGACTTGAAGAAGCTAGGCCTCTGCCCCCTTGACTTCAGGAGTGACTCAGGAAAGCGCGCGCTGGTGGAATAAAAGATGGATTTTACATACTTAGATGCATCGCTTGCCCCTATGAAGATATCTATCTGCATCACACTGCAACGTACTATAAGGTACTGCTAACAGTTTAATTTCGGTCTAGGAGGTGACAGGTTCCCTTTAAGTCATGATTAAGAACACACCTGTGTTCAAAACGCATCAACTTTGCTGAGGTGGAGCAACAATCTTATTACAAGTGCTTGAACTTTTCTTGTTCTTTCGTATCCGTGGAGAGATTTGCCTGGCTCGTTCCCTGAACGGGTGAAAGCAGTGGCGTGCCTAAGGTGTTTTGCTCCCGGGGCGGGTCCTTTCTCCCACCCCCCAATATGTTAAAAAATTGTACCCCCTCACAGTAGTATTGCCCTCATTGTACAACCTTCACAGTCATTTTGTACAGATGTGTGCCCCCTCACAGTAGTTATACCCACATTGTGCCCTCACAGTACTTACGGCCACATTGTGCCCCCTCCCCCTTCACAGTAATAATCCCCATTGTGCCTGCTAGGTATTTTCCAGCAAGGCTGAGCACACATCAGCTCCCTAAAGGCAGCAGACTCTCCTTGATGGTACAGCAGTGACTGCACCTCCAGCAACACGACCAGGTGGGCCACTGTGTAATCTACAGTGTAAGGAAGCACCCTAAAAGTAAACTCACAATTTTTCTAAATGGGAAGTCACACAAAGTATGGATTGGTTATAGCAAAACTTCATGTGTGTTTTCTGTAACTTGAAGAAAAAGGCACAATTTAGGCCCCTTTCACACGGGCGAGATTTCCACGCGGGTGCAATGCGTGATGCGAACGCATCGCACCCGCACTGAATCCTGACCCATTAATTTCAATGGGGCTTTTCACATGAGCGATGGTTCTCACGCATCAGTTCGCCGTTGCGTGAAAATCGCAGCATGTTCTATATTCTGCGTTTTTCACGCAGCCCTGGCCCCATTGAAGTGAATGGGGCTGCGTGAATAACGCACTGCATCCGCACGCAAGTGCGGATGAAATGCATGATTCACTGATGTTTGCTAAGAGATGTTGTTTGTAAACATTCAGTTTTTTATCACGCGCATGAAAAACGCATCAAAACGCTTCGCACCCGCGTGGAAAAAAACTAAACGTCAAAACTGACTGCGATTGCGTGCAGATTTTCCGGAACGCATCCGGACTGAATCCGTGATGCCCGTGTGAAAGAGGCCTTAATGTCCTTCCCCGCATTGGTGCCGGTAAACATTTCTGCCTACTGTATGTGCAGTTAAATACCCTGAAACAAACAAATAATAATAATAATAATTTTAAAAAAAGCTTTCTAGTATGAAACATACATTGTATACGTGGTATGAGATTACTACAACCAATAACAGCAATATAAAGAAGAAGGAAAGGCCAGTAAAAGATTTCTGTTTACTGCTTTATGTGCGTTTAATTTCACTGGTATATTGCTATAAATTGCTTCTGCTACAATGCAACATGTTTAATACCTCTGGATATAATGCAGTGGGAAAAAAAAAATGCAATTGCTCAGCGTTTGCAGCAGAACACCATTGGGGCGCAGTACTGGCAATAAGCCTATGTATAAACTTGAGGTTTCAGGGAAAAACACACAATCTGTTGAGCCATGATCACCAAGCTCTGCTGAAATTTGGCAAGAGTTGCAGAAAACGCCCTTTTGCACCAAAGTTTGCGATTTTTTTTAATGCCAAAAACCTGGCATAATGCATTGGTAGACAACATCCATTACCTTAGATATTTTAAGAGGTAGATAATTCATTTTGGAATGAAAGAAAACATGTAATTCTGAGGTCAAAAGACGTTATTGAAGATCAGCTTGTGTTATGGAAGATGTACAACTCTTGGTGCATGATTACATCACACAGAATCAAGTGTAGCTCCAGAAGGAGTTTAAACGTTTAACTAGAAGTGGTCATACAAAGTCTAAAGGTTGATCAAAATGGACAACTCAAACCAAAATGAAATTTAGTCAGGAGAAATTTAAAGGGGTTGTCCAAGTTATGGAAAAAAAAAATATAGCACTGTAAATCTGATGGGCAGCAATATATAACCAAGTTCAGCAAGTTTTAGGCAAAAAAAAAAAATCCATATTTCCTCATTTCCCTGGTTCTCTTTTGGCCTTTGTTTACATGCAGTAATAACAATCCCTGCCCCCCCCCCCCTTCTCTGCAAAGGCAGTGAATACAAGTGCTGTGAGTACATGTCTGCCTGCTGGGATACTCAGCAGCATGTTGTTTGTGTAGGACTACAAGTCCCAGCTGTACAATGACACTGCTGATACACACAGGAAATTCTCCCTACCTGTTCTTGTACAATACAATTCCTCTACAGCTCTTGTGCCCAGCATTTGTCTCCTCTCACTGCTGCAGCTACTATTTGTTGTAAAGCCTTGAGCCCTCAGTGTGTTCTGGCTGAAGGGGTTAATGTTTTATCTGAAGGAATCCAGGGAGAGAGCAGATAGCAGGAGCCCGGCAAAGGAAGGGGGTGTGGCCAGTGACGTCTCGTGTACAGACTGTTATCTGAACTCTGAGGCTTGTGAACGAAACATCACAGACCAGGGAGATAAGGTGACATCACAGGTCATGTGACCCTCAGTCAACTCTGAGAAACCAGCAGCTTTAGAAACACAAAGTATATGGGAAAGTTGTTATACCTGACAAGTTAGAAACATATAAAGAACAAAAAAATAACTCGGACAACCCCTTTAACAAAGAACAATCGTTTTGGCCAACTGATGAAAGACCATTATCATCTGAAAAGAAGTCAGGGTATTTAATATTTTCATCCAGTAGTTGGATGAAAGATCTTTCATTTAAAGAAAGATTATTTGTGGATGAAAGATCTTCCTTTGAAAGAACATTCCCACTGAACATGTTAAACAATTTGAACAACTGTATTGGCCAATATGCACTAAAATATATATAGCGGTGTCTGCGAAACTAACATTCTCCAGATGTTTTCTTAACTGCTGTTCAACCATCTTCTATTTAATGTATATTGCCACCTTAAATATTAAAAAAAATGTTATGAGCACACATTCAAACTCTTGACAGTTCTCCACATCACTGGTCTCCAGCAATTACATGTCTTAAAGAATGGACATGTTCAGGAGGACCCTTCACAACATCGATCACTTTGATCCTATTAGGGTCATAAATACAATCTTCTTCCTGGTTACTATTCACCATGCCACATCCTGGAGGCACCCAAGCACAGTCATATCCATTATCGTGCCAGGTGAGCCGCTGTGGGTGGTCTTGACTGTCAATCCTCTTGACCTTTCCCACCCTTACATTAAGCTGCAAAACCACTTTCTCATTATCTCCATGACCTAGTGGATATTTTGAAGCCTTCTCTATATCTCTACTAACATAGACGCCCCTACCCAACATCCCATCTTCAGAAACCCTAAATCCATGTTTGATGATACTATAGGCTGCATTTACCAATGTCCCATGATACATGGTATAGAACCTTCTTCCAGAATAATTTTTTGACATTTCTCCAGAAGTAATTCAAGCGTGTGAACCTGCAACGTAGTAAAAATGTTTTACTGTGTTAATGTGAATCAAGATGGAAGGATCATCAAATGCAAAGTATTGTTACCACAAAAAGACAATACCAAAGAAGTCTTATGACAATATAACAATGTAGCCTCAGTATTTAATGCTTGCAGGGTGCAGCTGGTAACACCTATCCCTTGGTTGAACTTGATGGACTTATGTCCTTTTTCAACAGTATTAACTATGTAACTCATTACAAAAGACCCACAGAAGTAGGATCCCATAATAGTAAGAATCCCAAAACTGGCACATCTTAGGGGAGGTTATTTTCACAAACTGGACAATCCATTTCTTTAGAAACAGAAATTTAAAAAAATTGAAATAAAAGACTGAATTAGAAGATCTATGGGGGAAAGGGGTAAAAGTGTTTTTTCTTAGGCAAAAGACTCATGAGCCTATAATTACCCATGCAAACCAGGGAAATTTAAAGTGGCTTAAAGGGGTTGTGGCAAAATTTAAAGTACTTAGCCACTATTCATAGCAATAATCTGAAGGGTGTTTAAAAAGATTCGCCTCAGATAAGATTCGATTCAGCTCAAGTTGCGTTAAAAAAAATGTGTGTTCTGCGAACATTCCCACGAATACATACACATGAGTGTACAAAGTGTGTACGAAGATTTCGTTTATTATTGTCTAGGCCCACAAAAATAAGGAACATACAGTAAAAGTACTCTACTTAAGTGAATGCCTATGCATTAGCGTACAAATTATGCGTACGTAGCGTTAGCGTACAAAAAATCTTCCGAAGCAAATCTGAAAAGATTCGGATTCACTTCAGTGTAAAAAAAAAAACAAAAACGAAGATTCGTATCGAATCTACAAAGTGACGAATAGATTTGCTCATCTCTACTGCTCAATTATGTGTACTGCTGCAGCATTCATACCTATGGGACGGCAAGAGACAGCTGTGCGCTATACATTATTTCTGTCAGTCTGATAGAAATGAATAGAGCAGAAGTGCTTCTATAGGCTACAAAAATCCTACTGTTCAGCACTGCCTAAGTTTAGCAGAGCTTCAAAAGATATTGGCAATGTAACAGTTGTGTGAAAGCAGCCTTAGAAGTATGATCAAGAACATGTAATGATATATTTTGCACTCACCCAGTGCTGATGTACAGAGTGGGCCATTTATATGGATACACCTAAATAAAATGGGAATGGTTGGTGATATTAACTTCCTGTTTGTGGCACATTAGTATATGGGAGGGGGGAAACTTTTCAAGATAGGTGGTGACCATTTTGAAGTCAGCCATTTTGGATCCAACTTTAGTTTTTCAATGGGAAGAGGGTCATGTGACACATCAAACTTATTGAGAATTTCACAAGAAAAACAATGGTGTGCTTGGTTTTACCATAACTTTATTCTTTCATGAGTTATTTACAAGTTTCTAACCACTAATAAAATGTGTTCAAAGTGCTGCCCATTGTGTTGGATTGTCAATGCAACCCTCTTCTCCCACTCTTCACACACTGATAGCAACACCGCAGAAGAAATGCTAGCACAGGCTTCCAGTATCCGTAGTTTCAGGTGCTGCACATCTCGTATCTTCACAGAATAGACAATTGCCTTCAGATGACCCCAAAGATAAAAGTCTAAGGGGGTCAGATCAGGAGACCTTGGGGGGAGGGGGTCATTCAACTGCTACATGATGATGTGTTTCCCTCTTTATGCACTGAAGCTGGCACATTCCCTGAGTTTTACCAGTAAGATGGTGCACCACACCAGATGGTGTCAGGTCTAAGCATTCCTAGATGAACAGTTTCCTGGAAAGTGGATTGGTCATCGTGGGCCAGTTGAAACATCTTGAAAAGTTTCCCCCCTCCCATATACTAATGTGCCACAAAAATGAAGTTAATATCACCAACCATTCCCATTTTATTTAGGTGTATCCATATAAATGGCCCGCCCTGTATAGTGAAATAGGCACAATACAATGTAGTACTGGATATTACTGCTGTTCTTGTCCAAAATCTCAGGTCTGAAACAGGCAATTCAACAAAAGTCAAGAAAAACATTGATAAGCCAATTCTGATACCTCTGCACCTATCAATAGTTACAGGACCAACCCGATCCCATCAGACAATATCACTGAACACCCAGGGGGGGGACTAAGGTTCCTTGGACACACCAGATCAAAGTCTCAGCGCACAACCCTCCCATTATAGTCAATAAAGTCTAATAGGTTTTCTATTGTCTCCAAAATCAGCTCCAAATTTTTTTCCCTCTTGACCTTTGCGGCACACTATAATATCAGAGACTAGACCACCAGAGGATACTCTGGTGGGCCAGTCCAACTTTGTGAATACCAGTTTATAAAAGAAAACAGAATAAAGTAACATCTAAATACGATGCTCAGCACAATTCTGAAATCTAAAAGGAGAATTTAAAGAAACCTCTAATTGCTTTTTTAATGGAAATTATTTTCCAAAGAATGAATGACAGACAAAGTGAAACCTAAACGTGCAAATTAAAAGATAATTTGCTATACAAACCAGGTCAATTTTTGAGTCGAAGGACCACATTATTTGGCTTCCTTCATCTAAAGGAAAAACATTTGGTCCAGAAAAAAATTATATCAGAATAAATATGCAGATAATCTATGAATGTGGCAGTTTTTATCTTGCCACTAGTTATATAAACCATGCAAGAAACATTTAGGGTAGGTTCACATCCACGGAAACAAACCGCACCAGCAGGGCCATAGCTAGAACTGACTGGGCCCCACAGCAAATTTTTGTACGGGCCCCCTCTTCATGACCATCCTGGCAATGAATGTGCGCATATATAAGGGTGGGTTCATGTCACCTTTTTACCATTTGTTTGAAGTACTGTATATGTTGAAAAAAAGGGATACAAAAACGTTAAGCTTTTGTATTCTGCAGAGTCCGGCAAAAAAAAGTATACTTTTTTTTTTACAAAGGAATCCTATATATGCCACTATATGACATTAGTCTGGGTCATCTGTTCATGTATATGTTTTTTGTATATGTTAAACGCAAGGCAAAAAGGTGATGTGAACCCAGTCTAAGGCTAAATTCACACATCCGTGGAGCATGGTCTGGGACGATCCGTGAAATCGCGGACTGTGCTTCTTCTGAAGGCAGGAGCCACTGTACACACTCGTATAGAGTGTATCACTGTACAGCGGTGGCCTCAGGAAGCACACGGCGTCATAGCAACCAATGACGCCGTGCGCTCCTGCCCTCAGAAGGAGCATGGTCCGGGATTTCACGGACGATGCTCCACGGACGTGTGAATATAGCCTAAGTGTTCCAAAATAAGCACTAGTACACAGTAGAGCGAGGTGACATAGAAGGGAGGCTGCCATGTACTGCAGGCGTGGTGTGGACTGTGTTCTACAAGGCTCATTTACTCTACTGGGAAATACAGGCCACACTACAGCATAATATACTGGAATCCACAGTATATACTGAAAATATATTAGCCCTACAACCAAATAATAACCCCGCCATACAGTGACCGGATAACGCCTCCACTACAGTGACCGGATAACGCCTCCACTACAGTGACCGGATAATGCCTCCACTACAGTGACCGGATAACGCCTCCACTACAGTGACCGGATAACGCCTCCACTACAGTGACCGGATAACGCCTCCACTACAGTGACCGGATAACGCCTCCACTACAGTGACCGGATAACGCCTCCACTACAGTGACCGGATAACGCCGCCATACAGTGACCGGATAAAGGCCGCCATACAGTGACCGGATAAAGGCCGCCATACAGTGACCGGATAAAGGCCGCCATACAGTGACCGGATAAAGGCCGCCATACAGTGACCGGATAAAGGCCGCCATACAGTGACCGGATAAAGGCCGCCATACAGTGACCGGATAAAGGCCGCCATACAGTGACCGGATAAAGGCCGCCATACAGTGACCGGATAAAGGCCGCCATACAGTGACCGGATAAAGGCCGCATACAGTGACCGGATAAAGGCCGCCATACAGTGACCGGATAAGGCCGCCATACAGTGACCGGATAAGGGCCGCCATACAGTGACCGGATAAGGCCGACCGGATAAAGGCCGCCATACAGTGACCGGATAAAGGCCGCCATACAGTGACCGGATAAAGGCCGCCATACAGTGACCGGATAAAGGCCGCCATACAGTGACCGGATAACACCGCCATACAGTGACCGGATAACACCGCCATACAGTGACCGGATAACACCGCCATACAGTGACCGGATAACACCGCCATACAGTGACCGGATAACACCGCCATACAGTGACCGGATAACACCACCGTACAGTGTCCGGATAACACCACCGTACAGTGACCGGATAACACTGCCATACAGTGACTGAATAACACCTCCATACCGTGACCGGATAACACCTCCATAGAGTGACTGAATAACGCCTCCCTAGAGTGACTGGATAACGCCTTCATACAGTGACTGGATAACGCCTTCATACAGTGACTGGATATAGGGTATAACGGGGCACATTACAGGGTATGATAAGGGGGCACAATGGAGGGTATAAGAGGACATAGTACAAGGTAAGAGGCACATTATAGGGTATAAGGGGCCATAGTACAGGGTAGGAGTCACATTATAGGGTATATTGGGGCATAGTACAGGGTAGGAGGCACAATACGGTGTATCCCCTTATACCGTTGTACTGTGCTGCCAACAGTGTATGTTTAGGGGGCACAGTCCAGTGTATGGGGGCACAGTCCAGGGTATGGGGGCACAGTCCAGGGTATGGGGGCACAGTCCAGGGTATGGGGGCACAGTCCAGGGTATCAGACTCACCAAAGCTGGCAGGGAGTCTGAAACAGGAGGGTCCTGGCTCTGGCTCGCCGGCAGGCAACAGCGGTTCTCAGAGGTGGGTGGTGGGCGGCAATTCAAACTACAGCTTGGCTGGTGGCTGGGCGGGAGGCCAGGGCCACAATAATGTGAGGCTGAGCAGGAGCACGGGCGGCCATACAATCATGCGGCTGGGCAAGTGGCGGGGCCATAAAAACGTGCGCCTGAGCAGGAGGCCAGGGGGGCCATACAACCTTGAGGCTGGGCAGGAGGGCGGTAAGCCATTCACTTGTACTGCACGGCTGGGCGAGAGGGCGGGCGGCCGTGCAGGCGGGATAACAGAGCATGTCCACTTGTCCAGGGTCCATCTAAATGACTGGTGGAGCAGCAGCTTCCGCACACTGCTGCTCCACCAATCAGATAAAGTGCAGCAGCGCAGAGGAGAGGTAGGAGAATCCCTCTCTCCCCTCTCCTCGTTTCATTAGAGGTTGCAGCAGTAGGAACCCACCACCACCACCGGCAGGGAGAGCCAAATAAAATAAATTAGATTTATTTTAGAGAATTTAATAGGGCCATATCCCTCTGCTGCTGCTCCCGGGCCCCTTCTCAGCTCGGGCCCCGAAGCAGCCGCTTCCCCTGCTTCCCCGATAGCTACGCCACTGCGCACCAGTCTGTTGCAGTGGAATATTGTTGGGCTGAAAGCCATATGCCGGAAAGCTGTGGAATCCCCTTTAGATCCTATTATAGTGAATGGGGATTCTGTGGAGCGTGGCAGTATCTGGCTAAGCTGGACACAGTAAACTCTGTTGCTTTGCTGGATACAAACCTACTCTTACTTGACTATTAAGCGTTGTTTATGATATCACAGTTGAGTTAAAGGGGTTGTGCATGGGTATTATATTGATGACCTATCCTGAGGATAGATCATCAATATCAGATCATTGGGGGTCCGACATCCAGCACCCCCGCCAATCAGCTGCCAGAATGTTCATCATGAGGACCATTGCCATCCAGTAAGTGAAGCCTAAATATGGTGGACCCTCAAGATACAATATTAATTGGTTCCAGGATGACCATTGTATGTTGAAACCATTATAAGTTGAGTAATCAGTTCCAAAGCCCCAAAATGTCATCCAAGATAAGAGAAAATGAAGATTAAAGAAGAATAAGCAGATAACTAAGACAGATAACACAAGTCCTTACATATAACAGCCAGGAATAGCTGATAACTAGCAACTACTACAGTTATTTTACCAGAGAAGTGGCCTTGATTGGTTGGATCTGAGTCTGAGACATTGTATGCTGATTGTATCCTGAGGCCATTATATCTTGAGGGATCACTGTATTACATATACACAATATGGACAAAATTATTGGGACACAGAGCTTAATGATTGAATTCAAGTGTTTCATTCAGTCCCATTGTCACAGGTGTATAAAATCCAGCACCTAGCCATGCAGTCTACATTTAAACATATTTGTGAAAGGATGGCCCTTTCCAAACAGGTCACTGAATTCCAGCATGGTCCTGTGATAGTTTATGACTAGAGATGAGCGAACGTGCTTGAAACGAGCACTGTACCGCTCGGCTCCCCTGCACTCCCTCAGGAGGATGGAAGCGGCTGCCTGTGCCCATGCGAGCGCAGGGGAGCCGAGCGGTACAGTGCTCGTTTCAAGCACATTTGCTCATCTCTATTTATGACCCTTATAACAAGTTTCTTCTCTACTAGATATTCCACCATCGACTGTGAGTGGTATTATTGTAAAGGGGAAGGTTTTTGGAACCACAGCAACTCAGCCACAAAGTGGAGACCACATACAGTTACAGAGACATGAAACGCTTAATGCATTGGGTGCAACTCTGCAACTCACACCAGTGCAGGGCAAATTAAGACCGGTGAACACAATTACAGTTTTAATAAATCTCCCCCGTAGTGCATAAAAGTCGCCATCACTCTGCTGACTCTATTGGAAAAAAATGCAGTTCCACCACAGTTTTATGGGTTTTGACATTCACTATGCAGTAAAACTAACCCGTTCCCTTCATTCTCTGCATCAGTACGATTTCCGCAATATCATATTTGTATAGTTTTAATAATGAAAAGAATAAACTTTGGAAAAGCCACCAGATTCTGACCCCCATAACTTTTTTATATTTACATATCTACAGAGCTGTGTAAGTGGTTAATTTTTTGTGAGGCGGTCTGCAGTTTTTATTGATACTATTTTTGGGATGTGTATGACTTTTTGATCACTTTTTCTTCATTTTTTTGTGGAAGATGAAGTGATGAAAAAAATGGCCATTCAATGGATGGGATAATTTTAAAAAAAAAATATATAATTAGTATGGGCGTTTTTGGACAGTGATGCCTATAATGTTTATTTTTTTTATTGTTTATTTTAATTTTGGGGAAAGGTGGGCGATTTAATTTTTTATATTTTAAAAAGCTTTTTTTGGACCCCAACAGGCAATCATTAGATGCAAATTGTATAAAGTAATGGAATTTTTATTTTTTAGGTTATCAATATCAGATAGGCAGGGGACTGACTCCCGGTACCCACGTCAATCAGCTGTTCTCATAAAGCAGTGCTCATATGAATACTGCCTTCTCTGCTCTTTTTACCTATTCGCCACAACAAGTGCAGCAGTGAGCAGGTGTTATTACAAGCATGGAATCTCCATTCACATCAGTGGGAAAGCTCTGTCTGTTGAATTGAATAGGATAGAGCCGTCCCATAGAAGTAAATGGGGACGCCATACTTGTAATTACACTGCTCACCACTGCAATTGTTGCAGTGAGCAGGTAAACAGAGCAGAGAAGGCTGCGCTCATACAAATGCTGCTTTCTCTTCAAACAGCTGATTGGCGTGGGTGCTGGGAGTCAGACCCCTGCCTATCTGATATTGATGAACTAAGAAAATAAAAATTCCATTACTTTATACAATTTGCAATCTAATGATTGCCTGTTGGGGTCCAACAAAAGCTTTTTAAAATATAAAAATAAAAATCACCCACCCTTCCCCAAAATTAAAATAAACAATCAAAAAAAATAAGCAATATAGGCATCACAGTGTCCAAAAACACCCATACTATTAATATGATTGGTGGGGATGCCCAAAGTCGGGCCCTACCGATCTGATATTGATGACCTATTCTCTAGTTTGGTTTCCATTTCGTAGAAACCTCTCTTAGACCCGTTTCAAATGCGTGTGTCCTGTGCATATTCCCCATTATGAACATAGTAACAGTTTACAAGGCCGAAAAAAAGACATCTGTCCATCCAGTTCGGCCTGTTATCCTGCAAGTTGATCCAGAGGAAGGCAAAAAAAAAAAAAAAGACTGCTCGTTTTTCAGGAACTTGCGGCATTACACCGATTTATAATTCTGCGTCTCTCTGCATGACCTTACTTCTAGAGAATTATACTGAAAGCATTGTCAGTATAAAGGCTCATGCACAAACATATTTTTTTTTCCATGTCGATTTTTTCTTTTTTTTTGCGGTCCATATGTGCAACCATTCACTTCAAAGGGGCCACAAAAAAAACGGACCCTGTATTTTAGCATCAATTAGGACTCATTCAGACGGCCGTATGATGTCCGCAAAAATACTGATCCGTTTTAGACAGACTTCAATGGGGCTATGTCCTGATTTTCACTGACAAGTATAGGACATGTTTCATTTGTTTTGCGGAGCCATGGAATTGAAAAAAAGGGCCCATAGAAGTGAATGGGTCAGTATGTAATCCTCAAAAAAACGGATCCGCATTTTTGCGGACAACATACGGCCGTCTGAATGAGCCCTTATGCTCAGTTATTCCCATTTTGCATCCGTTTTAGCAATTTCCGGCTGAGATCCGTTATTTTAGATGGAAAAACAAACTTCCTGTAGGACTTTTTTCCGTCTGAAATAACAGATCTCAGAAAGTAACAGATGGTAAAGTACAGGATCCGTTTCTTTTGTTTATTTTTCTGTTCTTCTGACTGATCAGGAGAAAGGAAAACTAAACGGTGATGTGAACCCAGGCTAAGTTGGTAGGTTCTCCATTGTGCTCTAGTATACATTATGTGTATATAATTTTATTCATTTTTTGGTCTTTTGAGTGTATGTACACCACTTAGAAATTATTCTTGACCAAGCCATTCATATTCCATACTTTACATGCACTGGCGGCTTGTTATAATTATTATTAGAGTTGAGCGCACCTGCCTGTTGGGGGGGGGGGGTAGTTAACTGAAGTATGTAATGAATTCCGTTCTCACTGAATCATCGCATAATTCAATGCAGGAACGCCAAAAAGAAAGCAGTTAGAGGAATTACGTTTTGCATGTCGTCATAATACAACTGTATGGGCAGCAGAACGCAACCCTCAGGGCTGGCCATACACTTGTATTATGTGGCATGCCGACATTGAATTACGTGATGGATTCCGCGAGAACGGAATCCATTACATAATTTATTTAAACCCTGAACCCAACAAAAGGCAGATTCGCTCAACTCTAATTGTTATTAATATACATCTGGACATTTGTCTCTTTATTCACCCACATGATTTACGGTATAATAGATGCACTAAATGATTTTTCGGGGCTGCCACCCAATTCTCTCTTCGCTAAGGTTCATTTTTTTAATGATTTTTTTTTTAGTTATATGTATTAATAAAGAATTTTGTATTTTTTGTACATTTTGATTAAAAAGAAGCAATGCGGACAATAATAGGACATGTTCTATATTTTTGCGGAACGGAAATACGGACATACGGAAACAGAATGCACACCGAGTACCTTTCATTTTTTTGCGGACCCATTGAAATGAATGGTTCCGGATATGGTCCGCAAAAAAAAAGGAAACGGACACGGAAAGAAAATGTTTGCGTGCATGAGCCCTTATGAGTAGATACCTACTCGAATCAAATGCAGCACGATTATAGCGCCTGCAGGCGGCAACTCCCAGCTGTCCAACAGAACCCCTGCTGGCAGACTATAAGGCCCCTTTCACACAAGCGAGTTTTCTGCACAGGTGTGATGTGTGAAGTGAATGCATAGCACCCGCACTAAATCCTGACCCATTCCTTTCAATGGGTCTGTGTACATGAGCGTTTTTCTTTCCCGCATCAGTTCTGCGTTGTGTGAGAATCGCGGCATGTTCTATATTCTGCATTTTTCACGCAGCCCTGGCTCCATAAAAGTTAATGGGGCTTCAGTGAAAAATGCATTGCATCCGGATGTAATCTCTATGCAGTCTGGGTGCAATGCGTTTTTTCGCTGATGGTTGCTCGGAGATGTTGTTTATAAACCTTCAGGTTTTTTTCACACACACGTGATATGGATTGGCTCAGGGTGCGTTCAGTGAAACTTGCACCATTTCACAAGCAAGTTCATAGCAGTTTTGTCTGCGATTGAGTTCAGTTTATTTTTTTCTGCACGGGTGCAATCCATTTTGATGCATTTTCCATGCGTGTGTAAAAAGACTGAGGGTTTATAAACAACATCTCTTGTATCCAGATGCAATGCGTTTTTCACTGAAGCCCCAATCACTTCTATGGGGCAAGGGCTGCGTGAAAAACGCAGAATATAGAACATGCTGCCATTCTCACACAATGCAGAAATAATGCGTGAAATAACAAACACTCATGCACACAGGCCCATTGAAACGGATGGGTCAGGATTCAGTGCGGGTGCTATGCGTTAACTTCACGCATGGCACCTGTGTGGGAAAACTCACTTGTGTGAAAGGGGCCTAAGCCCACCCACAGTGACAACAGCAGCCAAGCACTACTGTATGTGAACAGATGTCTAAAACTCACCTTTACATATGGTCTTAAAACTTAAACTGGGACAGAGTAGGCGGCAACCTTATGCAGTCTCCTGCTAAGTAAAAAACACCTGGTCCAAATGGGAGGAGTGCAGATATCATGGAAGGAAGGCACTAATATCACACAGCAAAAAGAAGAAAACATAGATCTATTCCTTCTCAGCATAATTAATTGCATACAACGCCATAATCTACAAATGTACATGAGGCATGTGTATACATTTTGATCCAAAAGCATAAGCCCACTCGTCATGTCAAGGTTGCTCCGAAAATTGGTGTATATCACCCTCTAGTCTCCTAGGATCCCTTGCCGGAGTAAGCCTCCTTGGCTCGGGGTCCCGCCAACCCACAGGCACTGCACTGCACCGCACCGCAGCGACAACAGCAACCACGCAGTACTGCACTAAGTGAACATGTGTCTAAAACTCACCTGCCCATATGTAGCCCTAGCTTTGAGGCCTCATGCACACGAACGTATTTTGTTTCCGCGTCCGTTCCGTTTTTTTTGCGGATAGGATGCGGACCCATTCATTTCAATGGGTCAGCAAAAAATGGGGACAGCACACTGTGTGCTATCCGCATCAGTATGTCCGTTCCGTATCTCCGCAAAAAAAATAGAACATGTCCTATTCTTGTCCGTTTTGCGGACAAGGATAGGCATTGTTACAATGGATCCGCAAAAAAAAACGGAAACACGGATGCCATACGGATGTCATCCGTTTTTTTTGCGGATCGCAAAACACATACGGTCGTGTGCATGTAGCCTAAGCCTCATTCACACATCAGTATTTTGGTCAGTGATTTCCATCAGTGATTGTGAGCCAAAACCAGGACATATGGTATAAGGGAAAGATCTGCACCTTTTCTGTGGTTAGAGCCGCACCTGGTTTTGGCTCACAATCACTGATGGAAATCACTGAGGCATTATCCTCAGGATAAATAATCAATATTAGATCGGTGGCCATCAGAGGCCGGCTCAGGCAGTGCGATGATGTTTTTGCTGTTTTGTTTTTTGTTTCTTAATAGATGGCATATTATAGGGGGGCACCTGGCATTTCTCACTGCCCCATTTTTAATTTTTTTTGATGGTGGAGGGGCACTATGGGGGCATCTGGCATTTCTTACTGCCCCATTTTTTTTGCAGGGGCATCTGGGGGCATTTATTTCTGGCTCATTTTGGGGGGGCACTATTGGGGAATTTCTTACTGGCACATTGGGGGGGGGGGACACCACAGGGGAGAGGAGCCCCATGGGGGCATCTGAGGGCTCTAAAGGGGCATTTTTTATTGGCACATTATGGGAGGAACTATAGGGGAGAGCGGCACTATGGGGCATCTGGTGGCACTATTAGGGCATTATTTGGGGGCACTATGGGGAGTGGAGCACTATGGGGGCATCTGGTGGCACAAAGAAGGGGGATTTTTTTTACTGGCACATTATGGGGAAGAGGAGCACTATAGGGGTATCTGATGGGGGCAGTAAGAAGGGGCATTTTTTACTGGCATATTATGGGGCACTATGGGGAAGGGGGAGAGGAGCACTATGGGGGCATTTACTGGGCACTATATAGGGGTATTTTAGATACTGGGCACTATATAGGGGTATTACAAGGAGAATTATTACTATTAGGGGGTATTATGGTGAGATTTACTACTACTGGGGGGCTATGGAGAACATGATTACTAGTATGGACACTATAGGGGCATTATTACTACTAAGTGTGCTCTGGCAGATAATTATTTCTATTGGTGGGATTTTGGGTAGGACTGTTACTTTGGGGGGCATCCTGGCACAGTATCAAATTAGCACACTTATTTTTGGGGGACATTATCTTTATACTATTAGTGTCCGGGTGGAGTTATTTTTTAGAGCACTGTGTGCCAATAATTGTTGAAGGGGGCACTATCTGTGTGGTAATAGTATTTTCAGGGGGACTGTTTCTGCAGTATAGTATTGAGGAGCACAGCGGGCACAGTATTGGGGGTGGCAGGAAAGGGGGTTGTGAAGATGATTGAAATGTGGGAAACTAATGTCTGTTTGTCAATCTCTGCAGAGACGGGAGATGGCTGAAAAATCATCATGGCGGTCTGGTCTGAATGGAGAAGATGAGCAAAGAAAATGGAGAGATGGGTGAGGACGGCCAAGGGGGCAGCAGGCCACGGACGGGTGGCGGATGGTGGGAGGGAACCACAGGCCCTCTGGGGAGGGAGGAAAGCAAAAGGGCTTCCTGGCTGTAGCCTGCTGTTGTTTATTGTATAATGTGCAGCAGGCAGTGCAGCCAGGACAGGCCCTCCCCTCTCCATATGATGTGTAGAGACAGGCCTCAACAATATAATTTCAGCTGTACAGTATTTGTTGGGAGTGGCCTATTATATGTAGGAGGGGCTTATAATAATGGGCGGGTTACACATTTTGTGTGTTGCGCTACGCAATTTTATATGTGGTGTGGGCTTTGAAAAATGGGCAGGATGAAAAAAATTGGCACAGGGGGATATGCGCACCGCATTTTTTGCTTTTCGGACCCCCTTAGACAAAATTCCTTGGTGCTCCCCTGGCTCTATGGCCTCCCTGCAGGTTACTAAGGACAGTGCTGACATTGTATATTGGCTGTGCTTGGTATTTGCAGCCCAGGTTTATTCACTTGAATGGGACTGAGTTGCACCGCGGCCATGTAAGGCTTGCAGGAAAAAGACCCGGCAGGCTGTTCCGGCCAGGAACAGCCTGTCGGATCTGTCTTTGTCTGTCGCAGCCATGCACTGCTGGCATTCCGTCCGACCCTATTCACTATAATGGGGGCCAGCGGAGATCCAACCGCAACGCGGCAAATATGCCGAGGAGTGGCTGGACAAAAACTGCTGCATCCAGATCTGTTTCATGCAAGTTTCAAACTAGCCTGGCAGATGTTCGGTGACATCACTGGCCTAGAAATAGTCCTAAGCTCTCACGGAGTGTCGCAGCCTCTTTATAAAGCTGATCGGTGGAGTGAGAACCCCACTGATCTGATATCAATGGCCTATCCTGAGGATAATTCCTCAATATCAAAATCCCGGGGAGACTCTTTAAACTGAGACCAAATAGGCTGCAACCTTATCTACTTGTAGTCTACTTATCTATTATCTAGACTCATGAAAAGAGGGTTTTACACCGGTCTCCGCATGCGCTGCCATAGGTTGCACATAATTTATGACAAGGTGCACGCCTCACATTAATTAGTTGCACCTTCAGCAGTCCGTGAACATAGCAGTAAAACTACACCAGCCACTGGGCCAATTTTTCGCCAACATTTATGCATTGCCAGGCGTAAATGTTAGCAAATTTACTGGGGCCAAGGTTCTGACTACCGCCACATTCCTGACACTCCTAAGTGTCAAGCACGGCACAAAAACATGTTTTTGTTAATTTTTTTTAGCAAATTTTGCTCTCCCCCCCCCCCCAAACTCTTGAACCTAATGACGGCATTAACAAATAATGTCCGAGTGACACTGACATACCTAGCTATGGGTAAATGTTTGCTTGACTGCGTTAACAAGCAGTGTGTTTTAAAAAACATTGCACAGTCTCATGTGTTATACCTTTTCATATAAGCAACAGCGGCCATTTGGTAAGTTGCATGATGGTAGGCAGGCAAACAGCAGCAGTGCCAAGATGGGGCGCCATGAGCAAGAGTTGTTCTATTCAACGGCCTCAGCCAGAAAAGTGTGAAAATCCTCCCATATCCATGAATCGTTCATTTTGACAAAGTGATGTTTTAGACACTGGCAGATGACAAGTTGGTCTATTTGGATGCCACATTGCCCCCTGCCATGCTGAAAACCCTCTCTGAGATGACACTGGAAACTGGGCAAGACAGAACAGTTCAGTCCACTGTTTCAGTCTGCCTGCCTGGAAGCCCATGGAGTCAAGGAACACTGTATGTGTCAAAGAAAGGCCAAAATCCAGGTAGGACTAAACCTGGAAGTTTAGGCAGTAGGTCTCCGTTTGCTGATTTGTCTCAGCCTGGTGCGGCACATTGAAAAATTTCTCCATGATGTTGATGATACTGAACTGGCTGCTGTGGCTTCTGACGCTTGTGGTAGTGGAGATGGCTGGAGTTGTGTGACTCTGCAGGGGCGGATGAGGGCCACAGACTCTCAGATTGCAGGAGTCTGCTCACAGAAAGCTGCAACAAGCTGTGTACACAGTGTTTCCTGGTAAATTTGGCCTCCCTTTTGGCAGAAACAAAAAAACATTCCCCTATATTACTTTGTTAGCGAGGGTCTAAAAGCATGACTATCCAGTAATCCTAAGACTGCTTCATGTGAATGATCTGCCTGTCAGTACGTAAGAATGCAAGCATATAGATTGCCATTCCCACTGCCCCCTGGGCTAGCGTGTGTGGTGGTGACAACAGCCAGAATGGATTTTTGAAAACTGTTGCATCAAGCGGTACAGTCGTAAATTATGAACTGGATCAAGTGTAGCATGTGTTCTCTGTATTCTTCTCAGTTTAATACCGTATATGGCAGCTATCCGGAAAAATAGTTTGGAGAGAGAGAAAGATAGGAAAAAAGACGTCAATTGTTTGGAGAGAGGGCCTGTAGGTGGGGGGCAGGCTGGGGGGAAGGAGGTTTCGCTGGAAGAGCCAGAGGAGTGCCCCCTGGGCTAGCATGTGTGGTGGTGACAACAGCCAGAATGGATTTTTGAAAACTGTTGCATCAAGCGGTACAGTCGTAAATTATGAACTAGATCAAGTGTAGCATGTTTGCTGCAAGTTCACATCATCATTTATTTTTCCGTTCTTCTGATCCGAAAGAAAAAAAGGAATACTGTTAAAAATGGTTCCTGAGCATCCGTTTTATTCATTTCAATCAGAAATCCATAGTCCAAAGTCCTGCATGTTTATGAGATAAACTGGAGAATATTACAATACCTCCAGCTAATATACAGTATATTTTCCCAACACAGGGCAGGTGAGCTGGCTGATCCTGATTCGCTGGGGGCCTGGTCATTTTTGGTGGCAGTGGCGTAACTACAACTGACCGGGCCCCACAGCAAATTTTAGACGGGGGCCCCTGCTCAGCAACTTTTTCGCAACTCCCGACTCAAGCATCCCCCACTACTGTGGCTGGTCAAAACTGTTTTCTCAGACGAGGCCCAGCAGCCGCTCCGTCCGTTTTCTACACGTATATATTGTATATTATGTCATTGTATAATACTGTTGAGGGGGGCCTGACAATAATATCTTTTAGTATTCCTCCTGAGGGGGCCCCTTGTGAGTCTGGGCCCCAAAACAGCCGCTTCCCCTGCTTCCCCTATTGCTACGCCCCTGTTTGGTGGGGATCGTAACCTAATACTGAATCATCTACAGGGTTGGACATCCTCAAGATCATCCACAGAATTTTGTAACCTTCGTAGCCTTAAGTCTCAGCTTGAGGACTTGCACCTTGTAGATGAGTACATCGACTTTGGATACTTCTGCTGAAGTCGATTCTCATAAAACTTGGTTTTAATACTGTACGGAGATACTGTACGGAGAATGTATTGGCTCCTAAGATTCGAAGTTATAACTTTGTGTAATAACTTTGGAAATTAACAGTATTAGAACGAAGTTTTATGTGAATCACGATTTGCTCATCCCTACTCCTGGCCCCAAGATTTTTTTTTCACATATACTGTAAGGGATCGTATCCTCTCAGGGGGTCGACATCACACAATATCTTCAAAATACGGGGATTTTCAGGTCCAACTCAGTTTTATTAGCACCAGCACACCAAAACAAATCATAAAAACAACACCTGCCCGGCTGGGCTCTGACTAAACATAGTTCAGCTAACTCACCTAAATACATACGCTGTTCACACACCGCTTTTAAGTGCGGCTTCCTCAGCCGTTCAGTCCAGCAGCCTCCTGGCTATGACTCCAACCGTATCCTTTGGGGGGCGATGGTCCAATAGTCCTCCCAACTATGACCGTGTGACCCTCTTCTCCTAAGGTCACTGGCCCCCCCCCCCCAAACTTCCAGGCTACACAGAGCCTTGTGGCCCCTCAGCCCTCGTGGCTGAGACCACACACACAGAGCATCCGCAGGCTCTAACCTCTCAGGCCTCCTCAGCCTTTCTCCTCTCTAGGCTTCCTCAGCCTTGTGGCCCCCCAGCCCTTCTGGCTTGGACCACAAGGTCTCTCTCTCTCTCTCTCTCTCTCTCTCTCTCTCTCCACACAGTGCAGGTTAACTTATCCCTGCCTGATTAATCCAGCTGGCCTCACCTTGGGGCCAGGGAAAACCTGTGACGGATTAGGGTGTGTGGACTGGAAGACTACCACTTCCAACCTGTCTTCCAGTCCAAGAAATCCAGCCCAAGCAACATTAAACAAAAACCAGCTCCAGCAACTATGCTTGCTGAAGCTATACAACTTCTGGATTTCAGTTCTCACCTGGCTAAACTGACAAACCGGCGAGATACACACCCCACACCTCACATTACTACACACATCACCACAATACATAGATGGTATCAACATATTAATTATTTCTATTGTGTGAGTGAAATGCACACAGAGTCTATCATGGTTTTAAACCATGCGCAGATCTCTCTACACCTGTCAACTTCACCACAGAAGGCATAGACATGGCGACTGGATGAAGCATTATTGGACAACGACTCTTCCATTACGTCTATAGGTGAGAAATTGACTATCCCTTTTGCAACTAATATAATGCCAGATCTCCCATTTCCAGTAATATGGGAAGCCCATAAGGCCTATACTAGAGAGGAGTTGATAGCACTAGGTTCTATGATCAAGGCGTAAAAATGATGTTAACACTATTGAAATGTTTCTCATCCCATACACATATTGCATCAATACGGTCTTCTACAAACATTTTATTCTATCAAACAGAATGTATAGCTTCAATGTATAATTTGCTGATTTCTGTAGCTCTTTATATAATATTGATGTTCACAGATCCACACAGGTTAAGGACTCACGTGTTTCTAAAAAGTACATTCATTCCTTCGCTCAGTCAATCTCCTTAGTCTTTCTCACGCAAATACTTCTACATTAACTGCCCCATGTCAACAGACTAAATCTTAGTTGCTCTATGTTCAATCCCCTCTGCCAAAAGCCTGAGCCTGGATGGCCTTACTGTATGGGCAGCACAATGACTCAGTGGTTAGCAAGGTTCAAGGTTCAAATCTGATCAAGGACAACATCTGCATGGAGTTTGTATGTTCTCCACATGTTTGTGTTGGTTTCCTCTTGGGTACTTTGGTTTCCTCCCACAATACAAAGACATACTGATAGTGAATCTAGATTGTGAGCACCATTGGGGACAGTGACTGATGATAATGTCTAAATAATATGTCTATATGTGTCTAGTTCTTTATAAGTGAGTAAAGTACACAAATAAAATAAACAATGCACCTTAGAAAGTTTCAACCCATCTTACATCTACATTTCCAGACGTTATGACAGGCCACCTTAGATGGCGCTCCCTTTCCCAGACAAGCACTAGAAGCTCAAGTTGCTGTTCTGCATGAAGTAGAGAAGGATTTGTCCAATAGCTACAGACTAGAGATGAGCGAGTACTAAAATGCTCGGGTGCTCGTTATTCGAGACGAATTTTTCCCGATACTCGGGTGCTCGTTTCGAGTAACGAACCCCATTGAAGTCAATGGGAGACTCGAGCATTTTTGCGGGGGACCAAAGCTCTTCACAGGGAAGTTTGCCTGAAAACCTGGAAACCTCAGAAAATGATGGAAACACCACGGAAATGGACAGGAAACAGCAGGGGCAGCATGCATGGATGCCTCTGAGGCTGCTTAATCCCACCATTACCCCAAATCCTCAGGCAACAGCCTGGTGGTTACCCTCATGGCAATTGTGCTCACCCAGACCAAGAAAGGCGAGGCAAATACCCATCACATGTTAGGGAAGCACCCAACTAGGTGCAACGAAGGTCCATCACCGCCTGCAGGTGACACCACTGCTCATGCTGGCACTGCAGCTGACATCAAGTTTAGTATCTGTTCTTATCAGTTGCTGTGCCTGCTGGTGGTATAGTGGTGAGCATAGCTACTTCCCAAGCAGTTGATCTGGGTTCCATTCCCGTCTATCGCAGGAGGCAATGCAGAATCAGTACAATATCTAATATGTCCCCCTACCAGGGGTAAATTGTTTGGAGAGAGGGCCTGTAGGTGGGGGGCAAGGAGGTTTCGGTGGAAGAGCCAGAGGAGTGCAAAAACAAACATGAGTGCAACTTCTGATACGTCCCCTATCCGGCTAAATTGTTTGTAGATTGGGCCTGTAGGTGGGGGGGGCAGGCTGGGGGCAAGGAGGTTTCGGTGGAAGAGCCAGAGGAGTGCCCCCTGGGCTAGCGTGTGTGGTGGTGACAACAGCCGGAATGCATTTGGAAATGCTCTAGCATCAGCCGGTGCAGTATCGATTCTTCTCAGTTTAATACCGTATACGTCCCCTATCTTGGGACACTATATTTAATGGATATTTCGAACACGGAAAAGGGAAAAAGAGCTTGCTCTGGCCAGGGGAGTGTCTTTCCCACTGAAGCTAAGGGGACGTGTCCATGCTCTGCCTATCACAGGTCAGGAGGCAGATAAAAGAAGAACAAAAACAAACATGAGTGCAACTTCTGATACGTCCCCTATCCGGCTAAATTGTTTGTAGAGTGGGCCTGTAGGTGGGGGGGGGGGCAAGGAGGTTTCGCTGGAAGAGCCAGAGGAGTGCCCCCTGGGCTAGCGTGTGTGGTGGTGACAACAGCCAGAATGGATTTTTGAAAACTGTTGCATCAAGCGGTACAGTCGTAAATTATGAACTAGATCAAGTGTAGCATGTGTTCTCTGTATTCTTCTCAGTTTAATACCGTATATGGCAGCTATCCGGAAAAATAGTTTGGAGAGAGAGAAAGATAGGAAAAAAGACGTCAATTGTTTGGAGAGAGGGCCTGTAGGTGGGGGCAGGCTGGGGGGAAGGAGGTTTCGCTGGAAGAGCCAGAGGAGTGCCCCTGGGCTAGCGTGTGTGGTGGTGACAACAGCCAGAATGGATTTTTGAAAACTGTTGCATCAAGCGGTACAGTCGTAAATTATGAACTAGATCAAGTGTAGCATGTGCTCTCTGTATTCTTCTCAGTTTAATACCGTATATGGCAGCTATCCGGAAAAATAGTTTGGAGAGAGAGAAAGATAGGAAAAAAGACGTCAATTGTTTGGAGAGAGGGCCTGTAGGTGGGGGGCAGGCTGGGGGGAAGGAGGTTTCGCTGGAAGAGCCAGAGGAGTGCCCCCTGGGCTAGCGTGTGTGGTGGTGACAACAGCCAGAATGGATTTTTGAAAACTGTTGCATCAAGCGGTACAGTCGTAAATTATGAACTCGATCAAGTGTAGCATGTGTTCTCTGTATTCTTCTCAGTTTAATACCGTATATGGCAGCTATCCGGAAAAATAGTTTGGAGAGAGAGAAAGATAGGAAAAAAGACGTCAATTGTTTGGAGAGAGGGCCTGTAGGTGGGGGGCAGGCTGGGGGGAAGGAGGTTTCGCTGGAAGAGCCAGAGGAGTGCCCCCTGGGCTAACGTGTGTGGTGGTGACAACAGCCAGAATGGATTTTTGAAAACTGTTGCATCAAGCGGTACAGTCGTAAATTATGAACTAGATCAAGTGTAGCATGTGTTCTCTGTATTCTTCTCAGTTTAATACCGTATATGGCAGCTATCCGGAAAAATAGTTTGGAGAGAGAGAAAAGATAGGAAAAAAAGACGTCAATTGTTTGGAGAGAGGGCCTGTAGGTGGGGGGCAGGCTGGGGGGGAGGAGGTTTCGCTGGAAAGAGCCAGAGGAGTGCCCCCTG